>CAVLGL010000126.1:57624970-58219970 GCA_963668995.1 Parnassius mnemosyne
GAATACCCTCTACCTGGGTGTAGTAAGAGATGACAAAGGGAAACCGAAACAGGAGATGGGCAGTAGCATTTTCCTGATATTTACTTAAACATAATAAAATCGATACCTCCTAAGTATAATGAGTCATCTAATTTTTTTAGAGATTTTCAGGTTTTGCCGTATTGATTGTAAACACATGTTATTTATCAGACTATGTCAAAAAAACATAAAATTCATAAGTATTTTTGGAAATAATATAACGTTTACTGGTTCATGTTGTGTTATTTAAAATTTCAATACGACGTACTCTAAGCTAACTACTCGGATTCAGTATACGCGGGACGCGGGTGGAGTACTTTGAGCGACATGTGCAAACTGGACCAGTATACAGCGTTCGCGTGGCACTTGACTATGTCAATTTAGGTGTATATTTTTGCAATCAATATATTATATTTGATTTATAAAATCACTATATTTTAATTTAAATATGCATGGAGGGAACACTGCAAAATGATAGAGCAAAACTTATGCTTAATTTAGTAGATTTAAGACACTCAAATTATATTAGGTATTTACGAAAATTTTGAAAATAACGAGTCTGTGGAATCTTTTCATAAAAATGGTAAGTAGTTTAAGTTTTTCATTACATTAGCTTGTATAAATTATAATTATGACAGTAAATAATCACTATATTTTTAAGTTATAAATTATTAAAAGTTCCGTACATTTTATACTGGGTTAAGTTGAGATAGACCAGTATACGTCGTGATACGAGTAGTTTACAGTAATATTACACATGACTTACTAGTCTAATTTTTAGTAGTAAAAGGATTAATTCTAAACAGTCGTCTGTTTGTCAGTCTGTGCTGCCATAATTTGCCTCATTAATGACATGATATAAAAAGCATGTCTACTTCATTTTCAGAGTCCCCTTTGATACCTGGTGCTTACTTTACTAAAGATGAACTGTCAATTATCGATCACGTAGACCTAGAATATAGTGAACGTATTTAAGAATTTTGCCATCCAAAGCCTCCACATTTCCTGATAATATTATCGATACGTTACATAAGTCTAATCGCCATCAATAATAGAACATTCGAGAGAATCCTCATCTATCGAGATATTTGTAAATGGACTTAAGACAAAGAGTATTACAACCCTATACCTTCACCAGCAATTTCTATTTTTAGTCTAATAGTTACACAAACTTTAGTTTTACTGTACCTGATAACTATACCAGCGATTGGTCTTACATAGAAGATACTGATTCTGCAGTAAGTACTCCTAATGAGCCAAGCAATTGACGCAAGTGAAGTTCAGATGTGAAAAAGGACAAGGGTTGCTTAAGGGAGTAAATTAAGCTAGAATGAAAGGATAGCGAAAGAAAATAGAGAATGAATAAAGGTATGGATTACACCAGTCGAAATGGTCCGTCATAAATTTCATTCAGTCTTTTTGAGATGTTTTGGTGGATTGGCAATCATTCACGACAGTGGGATTTTATTACTAAGTACGTTATAAGTATAAATACCAAAAGTTAATTTTACTGTTTCTGAAAATTCGATATTATTTACTATGGTTGGAAACAAAAATGACAATGCAGAGATAACAAGAATATCTGTTTGTAAAACAATATTTCGTCTGCTTACGGGTAAAAAATAATAAGTGCACTTAGTGTCAATTTGAGTAAATGACTTTTCAAAGCTTAAGTTTTAATTTGATCTATTTCAAACTCATTAATAAAAAAAATTGTTTAAACATAATTTTGCACTAACAACCCTTCTTTTAAGATTTACTCTTATATAACATTTAATATTAGTAAAAACTGTATAAATTTAATTAAGATCGAAAGGGGACCGCATTTAATATGTTTTACCTGTACTTAACAAACGTGATATATTTTCTGAATTCATTGACTTTAAAAGCTCATTTCAGTTTTGTATAATGGCTTATTGTATTTTACACCAATAACTTGATAGGAAATATTTTTTTTTAATTCGCTTAAATAATGATAATTTTGATACTTTTAACTTGTTTTGCCTGTAGAATTTTAGTGTAATTATGTCACTTATTAGGTACTATAAACAGTATACAAAAGTGGTCAATTAAATAAAAAGAAATAAATTTTTACATAGGTAATTTATGAAACTATAATAAATAAAACGTTTTTTTAATAATTAATCAATTTTATTCCTTAACACATAATTATGGCAATCAATCTCCGATCACTAATGAAGAACAATAAAAGTCAATTAATTAAAACGAATCCTTTTAGGTACACGGCTTTTAATTCCGTTAAGGATCTTAATCTTCTGATGACTCTTCGTTAACCGAAGGTTCAGGTAAACGATCTGCTTGATTGGTTGCAGTTGGTAGAGAAGAGTACCAACCATGGTATTCCTCAGGAATTATTTTTTTAGTTCATAAACTTAGAAGATCTCTCTTTTTAGCTTCACTTATGGGTAAAGGGTTCAGTAAAGGTGTTTTAAGACAATAGTCTGAGGCGTAGTGGTTTCTTTACGTTTTTAGCTCTAGTAATGAGACGTTGAGAAGGTTCCGTATTTTTTGAGACATCGATGTATAAGAACGTTTCAGACATGTCATAATTAAAATAAATTTTGGAGCTCTCTTTCTGAAGATATCGTATTCTCTTTATTTTGAGCCACTTCACTTGATTTCCATTAAGTGATTGAAAACAGTTTCATCAGCTAAATTTTTTAAATCGTAAAATTCGTTGTATTTAAATTATTTTGTTTTGTAGGGCGTTTTAATGAACGAATTACCTTCAACAGTTGTTGTTTTTTTCGATCTGGCTCGTTTTAAATTGATAAATAATCAGGCATGCAGTAAACCTCAAAATTTTTGATTTCTTATATTTACGCGAACACTACACATTGAATAAAACTATTTATACGGATTTTTTTTAAAACTATTTTTACGGATTTTTAGAACATCTTAATTCCATAAACTCTAAAATTCAATTTACTATGGAGATAGAGGCAAATAATTCTTTAGCTTTCCTAGATGTGTTAGTCATTCGAAATCCTAATAACACCGTAGGTCACACTGTGTATAGAAAAAAGACCCATACAAACCGATACTTAAATGGTGAATCCCACCATCACCCTTCACAGTTATCTACCGTGGGCAAATCTTTGTTGCAGAGAGCACGAGGGATCTGTGACAGCAAACACCTGGCCGCCGAGCTTCAGCACGTCAAGCAGGTTCTGCACGACAACAAGCTTCGGGTTCCGCGCCTACGTCACAGTGACCGAGTGAAGCCGGCCACAGTCGAGCGTGTGCCTGCTGTACTACCATATGTCAGAGGTGTCACAGACAAGATTGGCTACATCATGAAGCGAGCTTCTATTAGAACATTCTTCAAGCCGCCGAAGAAGATTAGTCAGTTCTTACCATCCGTCAAGTGCAATATTCCTCTACAAGATGCAGGAGTATACAAGCTTGATTGTGACTGTGGTCTCTCATATATAAGGCAAACAAAACGATCAATAAAAACCCGCGTAAAAGAACACATAGCTGACGTGAAGCACCAACATTCCGGGAAGTCTGCAGTTTGTGATCATATCCTAGACGGCCCCCGCCATTACATTAGATTTGATAAACTACAAGTCCTCGCGAAAGAACATTGATTCCTGCCAAGGATGATACGTGAGGCTATTGAAATTAAAAAACATCCTAATTTCAATAGAGAGGGAGGCTGGGTACTACCACCTGCTTGGGATCCTGTAATTCATAAAATTAAAACTAAACCCAAGCATACTACTGCAAGACTTCAAGACACAGTTAGTTCATTCTGCGTAGATCGGACCAAAATTAATAATTAAAAAGCTGAAGGTACTCCGGGTTAACTTTGACATCGGGACGTCAATCACCTCAGTCCCCCGTGACCACGGTTGCTGGAAAGCAACCGAAACGTCAGGAATATAAAATAAGTTAATTAAACGCGATAAAATCCGTAAAAATAGTTTTACTCAAAATTTTTCTTTGCTGACTCAATACTGCTGTGCATGCTGTCCAACTCCATGTTACTTTGTCCGGATTCAAGAGAAATGTTTTGGACTGCAAACATAAGTACTGCAGCAACATATTGGTTCCGGTTTTGTCCTCCACACGTATCAGAATACAGACAAACTTCGGTTACATGAGAAGGAACGCACGTGGAAAGGTAGTGGTACAGGATACTTTCTTTTTCGGAACTGCCTCGTTTCCCATTAATTTCGGACCAAGCAAAACAATATGCGTCGTTTGGAAGCGCTACTTCGTATATACAGATTGTAAACACATAGTTTTCGATAATAATAAAGCTGCCCCACCAGTCCAGAAGGTATCTGTAATAAAGCTTGTAAGTCGAATGTTACACAGCGAAACTCTTATCTTTCTCTGCTCTTTCTTTGTCCTTCGCTTTTTCCTAGTAACAGGACGCTTTCCTTGCTAAATGATCCTTATATTCCCCTTTCAATACTAGTTTTTCGCCGTCACTAGCGTTGTTGAAATTGGAGCATATTAAACATTGATCCTTTTTTGGAACAAAAAAACTAAAATTGTAATGGGTACAAAATATTCTTCTGTACGTTATTTCAGATACCGGAATCATATTATTTTCAGTGCACTTATCTTTATAAAGTTGATACATTTTCGTGATGAATAACGCAGCATCCAGATAAAAACGCTTAGAAGTTTGCCTTATGTAGTGTGGTTCCATGACAGGGAAGGACTCTATGTGTTTTAGAAGAGATATTACGACTTGTTGTGCATCAGATGTTGGCAACACCTGTGCGATCATAACGTCGCCGTTGATAGGTTGAAATTCTTCGTCATGATCGTCTCCATATAATCGCATAACATTTTCTAAGTTCTCAACCTTGTTATTCGCCCATTGTTCTTCAAATAAATCCTCTGGTTGTATTAAAAAGCCTGGATCCGGGTTATAAGTGGGATCTTTATCAGAGTCATCGCTGTCAAACATGCGCTCCATTTCCGCCACTATTCTCTCTCTAGAGTCGCTCAAAGCCGAAGTACAGTTCGAAGACGGGCTACAAAACCTTTGATACAAAGAGCCAGGCTCTTCATCCAAGTCATCTGTGAAAAATTAAAAAGGAACAAAAGTAGATAATTATAAGATTATAATGTAAACAAACAATAAATCTTGCACTTAACCTTGACAATAACACATCATTCTGTGTTAACAATGGAAAGAAAGTGAGTATCATAGAAACTTTGTAGGCACCGACATAAGTGTTACAGAGACATATACACACTCAAGTAATTACTTAAAACAAGAATTACTTACGTACATTTTTGAAACAAACCAAAGTCTAGCATCATCGTAACCTTAAAAATGGAGCTAGAAATCATACAAACTTTGTACGAACCTACATACATTGTAAAAAAGCTATGTACGTACTAAAACACCATACGAGTACGAGCAAACATTCCATAAGGAAATCGTTGAACAAAACAAAAGCTACTAATATAACCTTAAAATTTAGCCTTATTACCTAAAATTTAGATTTTAAATCACTCACCTTTACGTATTTTAGGTTTATTTAGATATTATCATAGACACTAATCTTTTTCCTCTGGATTCCATAATTATAATAAAACACAACTTTTTACTAAACTATTGAGCTTCGATTCTTCTTGTTCCTACAGGTAAAAAAGCATAAATGACATTTACTTCGTTTTTTCTGTAGATAAATTAGCAAACCAAGTAGCATTATTTAATTGGTAAAATGGAATAAATATCTTTATTATAGTTATGGTATTTAAATTATATGGTTCATAATAATAAATGCGTTTATGACCTTTTCACAGAAAAATTCTTACCATTTTTCTATTTAAATTATAAAATGTAAAAGCTTTAACCGTATTTACTGTTGTTTAACTGTATAAACTGAAACGAGTAGAAGCCATAAGATTATTTATTATGTTATACTGGTATATTTTTTAAAAATGTGTGAAGATATCACTTTTACAAACTCTTTATCTCTGCAGTCATTGGACTCTGCATTTATTCGGTTTTACCACCAGATAGCGCGTAAAAATTACATGTTACTGCATTTTTAACTCGATTTAGTAACAAAATGCATTTATCTTGTTTTACCAGTAAGCAGACGATTTCTTAGAACCCTCTCGATAAGTTTTATTTTGTTTATACCACTCAAGAAAAATTTGATCGTGGAAAAGTGTTTGTAGAATCCGATCACCATCCAAAACCTATAACATTCAATACGTACGTGGTGTGATTGATCACATTATTGAAACTCTCGCGCCTTTTAAAACTCATTACACTCGCAAAGATTCGAAATGTAAGTATTTGGATGGCTCATTGCATTATGAAGCAAAAGCAAAGCATCTAACGTACGACAATATCGTGATATTGTAAATAAATAATAAAATTTTGCTTTTTATAAGCCCAAAAATGACGCATGCAAAAATGTCACACATTTGGAAATAAAATACAGACTTCATCATCATCATTACAGCCTTTCATAAGTCCACTACTGAACATAGGCCTCCCCCAAGGAATGCCACAAAGCACGGTCCTGAGCCACCTGCATCCATCGACTTCCTGCATGCCTTACCAGGTCGTCACTCCATCTCGTGGGGGGTTGCCCTACACTTCGCCTACCGGTATGAGGCTGCCACTCGAGAAACTTTCTTCCCTATCGGTTGTCGGTTCTTCGAGCTATATGGCCGGCCCACTGTCACTTCAGCTTACTAATCTGTTGGGCTATGTCGGTCACTCTGGTTCTACTGCGGATATCCTCATTTCTGAGTTTATCACGCAGAGAAACTCCGAGCATAGCCCTCTCCATAGCTCGATAAGCGACCTTGAGCTTCCTCATCCGGCCAGCAGTGAAGGACCACGTCTCAATTCCGTAGGTCATCACTGGCAACACGCACTGGTTGTACAATTTCGTTTTAAGGTTTTGAGGTATGTCTGACGAGAAAATGTGTCGTAGCTTCCCGAACGCTGCCCAGCCGAGTTGAATCCGTCGATTGACCTCTCGGTCGAAGTTAGACTTACCTAGTTGGACTATTAGTCCCAGGTAAACATACTCGTCAACAACTTCGAGCTTAGTGTTCCCAACAACTACCGGCATAGGTGTGACATGGACATTAAACATGATCTTTGTTTTGTCAATGTTCATCTTAAGACCTATCTGTTGGGAAACACTATTGAGGTCATTGAGCATAGTGCTTAGGTCCTCCAGCGATTCTGCCATAAGGACTATATCGTCGGCAAATCAAAGGTGAGTGATGTACTTGCCATTGATGTTGATACCGTATCCTTTCCAGTCCAGAAGCTTGAAAACGTCTTCCAATGCAGCGGTGAAGAGTTTCTGGGATATGACGTTACCCTGTCTTACACCTCTCTGCAATTGGATAGGTTTCGTACTCTGGTTCTGTACTCGGATAGCCATCGTAGCCCTACTGTACAAGCACTTCAACACTTCGATATACCGACAGTCAACTTGGCACCGCTGAAGGGACTGCAGCACCGCCCAAATTTCGACGGAATCAAAGGCTTTCTCATAGTCCACGTACGCCAGACATAGTGGCAAATTGTACTCTTTGAACTTCTGTACAATTTGCCGAAGGGTATGTATGTGGTCTATGGTGCTAAAGCCCTTTCGGAAACCGGCTTGTTCGGGAGGCTGGAAGTCGTCAAGTCTGCGCGCGAGACGATTCGTAATGACTCTCGAAAACAGCACGTAGACGCGGCTCAGAAGGGAAATTGGTCGGTATTTCTTCAAGAGAACGTTGTCACCTTTCTTGAAGAGCAAGACCACCGCACTTCTGCTGCACGCCTCCGGTGTAATGCCACCATGGAGGACGCTTCTGAAGGACTTCAAGTACCGGTCTTCCACCCGCTTTCAGAAGCTCCGCTGTAATTCCATCCTCGCCTGGGGCCTTACCGTTTTTAAGGTGCTGCCATTCTAATCTCGCTCAGACTGACGTCCGGGATATCTTCGGAATAGTGTCGGATGAGACTCGCTCTTGGATCGTTACTCACGCTTGCGTGTGGCTCCTACGATGACGTGTACAGCTGCCCATAGAACCTCTCAATCTCACTCAAATTCTCAGGTGCCCCGGAAACGATGCTGCCACACTCAGTCCTCAGCTATGACAGTTGGCTCTTTCTGGCAGACTGATCTCTGGAAAAGATTTTTGGAGCCTTGGTTCCGCTCGATCGCTTCTTCAATACGAGCTGTATTAAAGTCTGTATTAAAGTTGCGTAAGTCCCGCCGCATGCATTTGGAGATCTGTTTGTTCAGATGCCTGTATGCTGTCAAGTCTCTTGAAGAATGTAGCCTCATCTCCCGTCTAACAGCCATGAGATTAAGAGTGTGATCGGAGTGTTTTTGTGTTCTTCTGCGACGGGTCTTGCTGAACTTAGCTCCGACCGCATGGACAGTTTTCACGAGCTTGTCAGAATAGAATAGAATAGAATAAAATATTTTTATTCAATATACATTACATGTGTAATTCTTATTGAAAGTCATTTTTTACTTTACTACTGGTTCGAAAAAAACCCTCTGTCCTGGGAAGAACCAGCAAGAAACCCAGCCGGACTATTTTTTTAAAATAAATTTTACAATATAAATGATTACGAACTATTTACAAAATTTATTTTAGAAACTGCTTGGAAGCGACCACCTCATTCCCAGAGGTTATTATCAACCATGTATTCATTTATACTATAATATCCCTTTTTATACAGTTTCGGCTTAATAAAACATTTAAACTTGGTAATAGAGAGAACCTGTACACTTTCCGGGACCTTGTTGTTATAGCGTATACATTGCCTCAAGAATTAATTGCTGACTCTGTGGAGTCGAGAAAATGGCATCACTAGCTTGTTTTTGTTCCTAGTGTTTACAGAATGTATATCACTTTTTTTACTAAAACTATCTTTGTTTTTGTGAACATACATTAAATTTTCGTAAATATACTGAGAGGCCAAAGTTAATATATTAATTTCTTTAAATTTATCTCTAAGAGACTCTCTCGGTTTTAGATTGTAAATAGCTCTAATGGCCCTCTTCTGTAAAACAAAAATAGTTTCTGAATCAGCCACATTTCCCCATAGCAAAATCCCATAAGACATTGTGCTATGGAAACAACTAAAATAAACTAATCTAGCTGTCTCGACACTAGTGAGACCTCTAATCTTTTTTACAGCATAGGCTGCAGAACTTAGTCTGCTTGCTAATTTGGATATATGGGGGGGCCCCACTGGAGCTTTGCGTCAAGAGTGATGCCAAGAAAAACAGTGGATGCAACAGTACTCAATTCCTCCCCATTTAGAAACACATTGGTATTTTTAACATTCTTTGTTGTAAATTTAACACAATTAGTTTGATTTCCGTTCAAATGCAGATTATTAACGTTAAACCAATGCACTAATTTTGATATAGCATTATTCACTTCATCACATTTAAATGATTGACGTTTAAGTTTAAAAATCAAGGAAGTATCATCAGCAAATAATACTATATCATGACTATCCCCTACAAGGTGAGGTAAGTCATTAATATACACCAGAAACAGGAATGGGCCGAGAATCGAGCCCTGAGGAACACCCATTAGTACAGGTGACCCGGAAGAACTTTTACCATTGATAATAACCTTCTGTTTTCTATTACTTAAATATGACATAATAAGTTTAAGCAATGTGTTCTTGACACCATAGTACTGTAGCTTCCTGATTAATGTCTCATAGTGAAAACAGTCGAAGGCCTTGGAAAGGTCACAAAATATACCCAAAGCATCCTCTGAATTCTCCCATGCACTAAAAATATGTTTAATAAGCTCAACTCCAGCGTCAGTTGTCGAGCGACCCCTTGTAAAACCGAATTGATTTTTATGTAGCAATTTATTAATATTAAAGAAACTTAACGTCTGATCTAAAATAATTATTTCAAAAATTTTACTAAATGTTTGTAGTACAGAAATTAGTCTAAAATTGGCGGGGTTTAATGTACTACCAGATTTAAATATAGGTATGACTTTACTATGTTTCATTAAATCAGGAAACACACCAGATTCGACGCTTATATTAAATATAGTGGCTAGATAAGGAGATAATATATCTATTATAGATAAAATAACTTTAAAGGAAATCCCTCATAAGTCTGCCGTTTTCTTAACATCAATAGTTTTAAAATATTTAACGATATCTTTTGGCAGTACTCTATGGAATTTAAAAGTAGTTGAACAAGCCTTTACATTTTGTTTGAGCAATGATTCGGCGACAGTAGGAGAAGAATTTAATAATTATGTTGTCAAAAAAGGAACATCAGTAAAATGTTTCTCAAAAGCCATAGCAACTTCTTTATCAGATCGCGTTAAATTATTGTTAATATTCAATTGAAAATCCGAGTTGCGCGGTTTGACCTTGCCCGTTTCACTATTTATTATTCTCCAGGTCATTTTAATTTTGTCGGATGCAGTTTTAATTTTGTTGCTTAAATGTAAAGCCTTAGCAGTGGAGCACACTTTTTTAAATATTTTAGAATATGTTTTTACATAATCTCTAAATATAACACTACTATTATATGATCTTTCATCATAAAGCTCGTATAACCTTCGCCTACTTTTATAAATTCCTACTGTCGCCCATTCATTAAATGATTTGCGACTGTTAAAAGAGAAAGTTTTAGAAGTAAATATTCTACTAAACTCACAACTTAAAATTTCAAATAATGTAGCATACAAATAATTAGCACTATTTTTAAACGAAAGTGATGGAAGTCTTTTTATTATATTACTTCTAAACCTCTCCAAGCGATTTTCATTTATTGGAACAAACACAACTTTCTTATTTTTCTGTTTTTTTTTGTGTATGCAAGGTAGTGATAATAACTGTCCACAGTGATCTGAACTTAAATTTTGAATAATTGATTTATGCAAGGGCTTACCATCTGTAAAAATGTTATCTATATAGGTCGCACTAGGCCCAGCAATACGTGTTGGTTCTAAGAATAAATTTACAAGATTATACGATTTAAACAATGAGCGAAACTTAATACTAATGGAAGAAGTTTCAAGGAGATTGATTTTAAAGTCAAATCAAATCAAATCTGTTTATTTTGTGAACATAGGTTAGTTTACAGATCTCGATGTACATAATAAATATTAGGTTGGTTCTCTATGTCCCGCCAGTAGGCATACAAAATATAAAATTAATAAATGCATTATTAATTAGTAACATTTATAAAAAAAAATTCTTCTGATGTCATGTTCTAATTGAAATTATTATATAATAAGTTAGTAATTATGAAAATTTAAAGATAATAAAGGTACATACAATAATTGTTATCATTTTGTCTAATTGTCATCTAGTCTTAATTGGCACATGTCATAATGGTTATGTAGTCAATGCAATTTAATAATATAATATTTTTATGTCAAAATGTATCATTAAGGAATTCATCTATAGAATAATATGCTTTATCATTTAGTAGCTCAAAAAGTTTACGTTTATAAATATTTATGTTGTTACAATCTCTAATGCACTTAGGTATTTTGTTATATACTTTTGGTGCCATTGCGTATATGCTCTTCTGTAAAAAAACAGTTCTACTTGGTACTAAATGAAGCTTATCTGAGCGACGTTGACTTTCCACAAATTTATACAAGTTAATATTACGTTTTACAAAAATACTTGTTTCATAAATATATAATGAGGGAAATGTTAGAATTTTTAATTTTCGAAAATGTGGTTTACATGTGTTGGTGCTTTTTAAATTACAGATCGCACGTAGACATTTTTTTTGCGCAATGAACACATCGCGAATGTTGGGTGCATTACCCCAAAATATAACGCCATATCTCAGGATTGCGGCTACATAGCCATGGTATGCTGCTAGTAGTGCTCTCTGGTTTGCAATTTTTCCCAGCATATAAAGGACGTATGCAAATTAATGCAATTGTTTACAAATACAATCAATTTGAGTCTTCCACGACATATCATTGTCTATATGTAGTCCCAAGAATTTTTTCACCTTTGTTTCTTTCACGTCTTGTCCCATATATTTAATTTGTAGATTTATTGAGGTATTTTGTTTTATTTGAAAAGTCATTATTTTGGTTTTGTCCAAATTAATTTTTAGGTTGTTTTTTTCCAACCAGTCAATAATTGAAATAAGACTATTATTAATTTCACTTTCAATGTCATCATAATTATTACTATTATAACTTACAGTGCTGTCATCGGCAAATAAAGACATTTGGTGACTTGTACAATTTGGAAAGTCATTTATATAAATGATAAAAAGGAGCGGGGCAAGAACTCCACCCTGAGGAACTCCGTATTTAATCAATTGTGTATCGGAAGAGTATATTTTTTCGGTTTTTGACTTGATGTCTATTCGGGTAATTTGTGTTATTTGTTTTCTGTCTTCTAGATAAGATTTCATTAGTTGAAGCACGTTTCCCCTAACTCCGTAGATGTATAATTTGTTTAGTAGTATGTTATGATCTACATAATCGAAGGCCTTAGTCATGTCCATATACATTGCCACAGCTGGTTTCCTACTATCCATGTTCCGGTATATTTTCTCCAGAAAGTTGTAGATAGCCATATTGGTAGTTTTGTTTTTTCTGAATCCCATTTGTTCTTCGCATAAGATATTATTAATTTCCAAGTACTTGTATAGTCTAATATAAATAACTTTTTCGAATATTTTAGAGAAAATCGATAGTAACGCCACCAGTCTATAATTACTAACATTTGTTCTATCTTCTTTTTTATATAAAGGTTTAATGATTGCAATTTTCAGATTGTCTGGAAATGTTCCACTTTGTATGCAATTGTTTATATTATAACATAGTATAGGTGCTATTAAAGGTGCCACTTCTTTAATTATTTTTGTGTGTATGTTATCATATCCGGTGGTGTTTGTACTTTTAAGGTTTTTAATAATTGTTATAATTTCTTGTGTTGTTGTTGGTGCCATGAATATTGATTTGGCCGATTTGTGACTGCAAGTGTTTTTTGTATTAGTCCAGTTTTTCTTATTAGTCTGTATTTGATTTGAATAATAATTATTAAAATAATTCGCTATCAATTTAGGATTTGTCACATACTGTCCTTGTATCTTTATTCCCTCAATGTTTTCTTTAGGCATGTTTGGCTTTATTGCATTTATCACTTTCCACGCAGCTTTTGTTTTATTATGACTTGTCTCAATAAAATAACTGTTTTGAGCTTTTTGTGTCAGTTTGACAATTTTTTTATATCTCCTTGTATAGTTTTTAAATTTTTGCTTTGTATCTTTACTTGGTCTCAGTCTATATTCCCACAATAGTTCTCGTCTCTTTTTGCTGCATAATTTTACTCCCCGCGTAATCCATTTTGTTTTCTTAAATGGGTCTACTTTACATTTGATAACGGGGAAGCATAGGTAGTAGAATAGTTTAAATAAGTCAAAGAAGCTATTGTAGGCTTTATTTGGATCATCAGTTTCGTATGTTTCTGAGAAGCTTAAATTTTTGATGCATTTTTTAAAAAGTGTTACATTTTCTTTACTGTAGTCGCGTTTAAAAGTATGCCAATATTTAAGAATACACGTTTTTTTTACTGGCCATTTCATCAACTGTGCTGTATGATCAGAAACACCCAGCTCTATAATTTCACTATTACATCCTCGTATATTATGCAATATATTGTCCAGACAGGTGCTACTAATAGGGCGTGTCGGTTCACTTATTTCTATTTTCAAGTTAAATTCTTTTGCAATTCGTACAAATTGAATGGAATCTTTAGTTTTCTTTAGCATGTCTATATTAAAATCACCGCAAATAATTTTTTGTTTATTATTATAGCTTATGAGATGTAGCATTTTTGATAGGTTATCAAAGAAAATGTTTACTTTACTTTGAATTGGGGTTCTGTATATGCATAATATAATAACTTTATGGTCTGTCAGCTCTATGGCACAGCATTCAAAAACGTTAGGAATACTAAATTGTTTTATTATTTCCATTTCTGTAAAGTTTATTCCGTTATACACCAATATGCATGAACCTCCGTTTCGATTATTACGAGCAAAGTATGTAGCTAATTTTAAAGTTAGATATATTTAAAAGATTTACGTCGCTTTGTAACATGTTATGTTCAGTGAAGCATAAAATACTAACATTTTTTCCATTACTGGAGAGGTGATTCAAGCGTTCTATTAAGATGTCACATTTATTCAAAAGTCCATTTATGTTTTGATGCAGTATATATAGTTTATTATACACGAAAAAAATCTTGTGTTATGTTAATATTCTTCCTTTCATTTATGTAATGTGAATGTGTCTTATTTGACGGACTTTCTGGTGTTAAAACTTCCCGTCGTGTTTCGGTACTATTACTTACATTTTCCGTTGTAATTTTTTGAATTAAAATCATCAGATTTTCCATAATATTCCTCATTCCATTTTTCTTTAATTTCCCTGTTATTGGTGAGAACATTTCGTATGTCAAATCGTTATTTGAGTCAAATACTTCTCAAGTTAAGTAAAGTTAGTCAAAATATTAAAGTCTCCACACATTACAACAGACTTGTTCTGTTTACTAAGTTTGAGTAAAACTTCTTCCACAATCCTTTCAAAATGGTCATAAGTAGCACATGGGGGTCTGTAAACACTTACAACAATGAGGTGCTCGAGCTCGACACAAGCCATTTCTACAGTTCGTTCAACAGAGAGGCTCACAATATCCTTACGTTCTTTATATAATAATGATTTATCTGCTAATATTAAGGAGCCACCACGTAAACTTTTTTCTCTATTGAAGGAACTGACCACCTGGTGATTTCTGAAATTAAACATGAAATTATAATCTTTTAGCCAATGTTCAGTAATACAAAGGATGTGTATATTGTTACCTTTTAAAAACAATTCAAATTCCAATTATTCGCCCAATATGCCTTGTATATTTTGATGCACCAGGTGTAAACAATTTTTATTACTTATTTGTGGGCTGTATTTAAAATTAATTAAACTCTTATTATTGCTAGAGATTGCCTCTATTGTCACATTCACTAATTTAAATTAGTTGGAACTGATTCCAAATTAAATGTCAAATGATTATGCTCAATAAAAGCAGTCTTGGTAGCCAAAAACTTGGCTGGGTTAAAAAGTAAATAATAAGATAGCACATTTGCTATCAGTCTTAAATTATATTTGGATAGGTAATACCTATCTTTTGTCCAAAACGTTTTTATTAAATTATTTATGTCAATTACATGAAATTTATGATTATTATCATTACAATTATATGTCAAATTTAAATTATTATTACATATAAAATTATAAATTTGTATATTTAAATTATGTCTTAAATTATTTTCTTGTGGCAATCCCTGTATATAAGGCAGTGAGAACAAGACAATTTTGTGTACATTTAAGTTATCAAGTTGTTCAATATATCTTAATAACTGTTTGTTGTTGACACTGCCTCTTCTACCAACAAAAATTATTATTGTACTATTTGGGAAAAATTTAGTAACAATAATTTTATTTAGGATGTCACTAAAAGATGCTCCAGGTATGCAGCAATTTGTAACTTTTTGTCCCTTTAAAGAGTTATTTAAAGTATTGCCTAGATTATTTCCAATGTCATCGTTATAAACAATTATATTATTTTTAGTAATATTTAAGTTATTTATTATTTTAATATCCTCTGCTATGGCACTGTCATAGAGTTTTGGTGGTGTTATAATATTATCAGCACACACAGACTTTGAAGAATCTGGCATTGAGCGCTGACACTCACATTGATATTTAACTAAGGAGTCAAACCGCTCCTCATTATATTTACAATTTTCAATTTTCATTCATATTGTCCACTTCTTTGCAGTGTTCTAGGCACTGAAAACGGTTTTGTAACTCGAGCTGAAAGATTTCGGGACTTTGGAACAGAGCACGAGGGGGATGGAGCGTTGACTTCATTAGACGAGACCTCTCCAACTTAACGGTAAGGTTCAGTGTGCCTCTAACCATTCGGTGATCGCAACCAGTTTTCACCCTCGCGATCACGGAGACATCACTTAACAGTTGTCGTCTGGTCGTCATAATGAAGTCAATCTCATTTTTTGTCGAACCGTCGGGGCTCGACCAGGTCCACTTCCTGTGGGGCTGCTTATGGAAGAAAGAGTTCATCATTAAGAGTCCCTCTTTCTCCATGAATTCGGCCAGCTGCTGGCCCCTTGGATTCCGTTGCCCTATTCCAAATTTCCCTACTTTCAGCTCACCGTTCTCTTTTGTGCCTAGTTTTGCGTTGAAGTCTCCCATTAACACCGTATATTGGGTTTTGGAGGAATGCATGGCTCTAGAGATATCCTCATACATTTCCTCTACCTCCTCATCGGGGTGTGCCGAGGTTGGTGCGTAAACTTGTATGACCTTCAGCGAATACCGTTTGGTGATTCTGAGTATAAGGTACGCAACCCTCGTCGACACACTCCCGATCTTTACAACGTTGTTAACGAGAGACTTGTGGACGATAAGACAGATGGTCGCCCTCCCGGTGATAGAGCAAGTTACCGGATTCGAGGATTACCGTGTCCTCCCCCTCTCTTCGGACTTAGGATAATCCTATAATATGCCAGCGTAACTTGTCTTTCTCTTCTTCCAACTCCACGATCTTCTCATCAGTCCTCAGGGTGCGTGCGTTGTACGTTGCCAGGTCGAGTCGTCTAAGGTGGCAACTGAACTTCCACCGGAGATTCTTAGCACCCCCTGCCCCGCCGTTACCATGGTCGCCACCGTAGCCAGGAATAGCGGGGCCGCCGGGGACTGGGGGCCGTCTCTTAGTAACTTTATTCATTTGGGAGGTATTTGCCATAGTTGCCACGCTTGGCGAGCGGGCTGGCAACCGCAGTTTTTTTATTGTAATGTAATTATTCGATGATAGATATATTGTGTGGAAGCGTGATCGCGATTATAGTTTGACCCATCAAACACGAGGAGGCGGTGTACTGATAGCTATACATAAATGGCTCGCCTGCACATTACAACCAACATATTTTTCTGCCGCTGAAGACTTATGGGTGACGTTAACATTACACAATAATAAACCACATACCAAAACCAATTTGCATATATGTGTGCTATACCTATGTAGTCAAAATACTGGTAATAGTTTCTCTGTGCAACTAAAAAATTTTTTAACTAACCTAGAACGATTTATCTTAACATATCCTGATGATAGGTTTTTAGTGGCAGGCGACTTCAACTTAAGTGCTATATCATGGCTTCCCAATGGTGATCATTTTGTACCAACGGGAAATAAAACATTTGACGAAAATTTACTAGTTGACGAACTAAATCTTTTGGGTCTAAATCAATATAACGGCGTTGTGAACGCACATGGTAAAATTTTAGACTTAGTCCTGTCAAACTTTACTCAGGTAGTCTCCAGCTGTAGTGACCCTCTTGTTCCCATTGATCTACACCATGGGGCACTTCTAATTGAATCTCATATTCTTGATTTCATACCACTAAGGCCTGCCCCTCGCGATAGGTTTCTGTACAACAAAGGCGACTATACATCAATCAATGCTGAGCTGCTCAAAATCGATTGGGCTAGCGAATTTCATTTAAGAACGCTAGATGAATGCGTCGATTATTTCTACTCAAAATTCCATATTTTGAGAGATAAATTTATTCCATCCAAAACTATTGTTAAACATCAATACCCACGTTGGTACTCTCTAGCGTTAATTAAGGTGATCAAGGAACAATATAAATATCATAAAAAATTTAAAATTTACAATAATCGCAGTGATTATGAGTCTATGAAATTACTTCGAGTTAGGGCGAAAGCCTTAGAGAGTAAATGTTACACTGACTACCTAGCATCTGTTGAAAACTCTATTACCAAGAACCCTAAAAACTTCTGGAGTTTTACAAAATCACGCTCGAATTCAAACGTTATGCCTAGTACTCTTTTTTATAACCATAAAGTAGTCAAAACTGGCAACAGCATTTGTGAAGCGTTCTCAGATTACTTTAGTTCTAACTTCTTGGATGATACTAGTACACAGCCCACCTCTGATCCTGCCCATACTGGCTATCCACCTTCTATTGCGGATATCTCCAAAATCTACGTCAGTGAACAAACTGTCCTCAATCTCTTGCTCAAACTTGACCAATGTAAATCTGCTGGTCCAGATCACCTGCCGGCCGTATTTTTAATAAATTGTGCAAGATCACTAGTAACGCCTGTAACTCTCCTATTTAATAAGTCTCTAGCAGAATGTACTGTTCCTGCTATCTGGAAATCGGCCTTCATCACTCCAATACACAAAAAGGGCTCTAGAGATCAGGTTAATAACTACAGGCCTATTTCCAAGTTATGCATACTGAGTAAAGTCCTCGAAAAAATAGTGCACTCTCAATTATATTTAGCTATTAGACAATCACTTCACGACTTTCAGCATGGTTTCCTCCCCGGTAGATCTACCGTCACGAACCTTGCTCTACTCAATGACTTTCTTACTGATTCCATGGATAAAGGCCATCAAATTGATGTCATCTATACTGATTACAGTAAGGCCTTCGACCGGATTAACCATAGTCGCCTCCTATACAAGCTTAAATGTGTCGGCATAAGCGGAGACTTACTTCGCTGGTTTTCCTCGTATATTGAGAACAGAACACAAGCTGTAGTGGTAAATAATTACATTTCTAGCTGGGTTAAAATCCCTAGTGGTGTTCCCCAGGGCTCGCTACTGGCACCTTTACTTTTTGCTATTTTTGTTAATGATATCAACAACTGTCTATGTAACTCTCATCTATTATGTTTCGCAGATGACATGAAAATTTTTTCAAATATTTCTTCATTAAAAGACGCAGAAGCATTACAAAATGACTTGAGAAACTTACTTGATTATTGTACCTATAACCATCTCGATCTCAATCCTACGAAATGCTCAGTTGTTACATTTAGCCGTAAACCCAATAAATTGCTGTACGATTACCATATTCGAGGCCAATCGTTGTCCAGAGATTATTCCGTACGCGACTTGGGAGTTATACACGACTCGAAACTTCTATTCGATAAACATATCGAAAATATAATTGGCCGGTCTACCAGAGCCTTAGGGTTTGTGATGCGTTGCTCTAAAAACTTTAAACAAATTAAAACATTGAAAATTTTGTATTGTTGCTACGTAAGAAGTATTTTGGAATATGCATCACAGATATGGAACCCTCAATATAAAACCTATATATCTCGAATTGAACGTATCCAGATGAAATTCATTAAACACCTTTGCTACCGAGTAAATGACCATTACAACTCTAACCACTACTATGATAAGTGTAGAAAGTTCCACCTCTTACCACTCGAGATGCGAAGGTAAATAGCAGATATTACCTTTCTACTTAAGATAGCTTCAAGCGAGATCGACTGTCCAGAACTACTTGAGAAGTTAAATATCAAAATTCCAAAAAATGTTAGACGAAAGGTCCCACTATCACTACCCGCAACAAAGACTAATTATAGGCAGAATAGTTATATGTACCGTGCGAGCAAGAATTTTAATACTGTATCCCAATTGTTTAATTTAGACCTATTCAACACAAGTATCATTTCGGCGAGACGAGTTCTGAGTAAGGCATTTTTCGATTCTAGCTGATGATCCTTTTTACTTCTTATTATTTTTCTTTTTATTTTATTTTGTTTTTTTATATTTTTTTGCTATTGTTGATCTGTAATGTTTAGTTAATGCACGATGTTACTTAGCTAAGCTTACGGTTGGTGCGACAGTGTCCTGTTAGCTGTCGGTAACTCACCGCATGCAATTATTTATATAGTGCCACTATTTGCGAAAACCCATAAATGGTTTCCTATTGCTTAATTGTCTTCTACCTACTCTGTTTTTGTTAACCGAGGGATTTCCGATTAAATAAATAAATAAATAAATAAATAAATTTTGGCCATTATCAGGAAGATGCTGCTGCCCATCTCCTGCCTGTTTCCCTTTGTCGCCTTTTACGACACCCACGGGAGGATATGTGGTAGTGGATATTCTTGACCGCCACTACACGGCAGAGACTACCGAAGAAGAAATACAAAACCAAAGATATCATTTGAAAGAAAAGAAAACAGCTAGAAAATTCAAAAAAAAAAAGACAAGGAATTAGCAATGCAAATAGAGAGGTTTTAGCGTGTAATTTTGATTTAAAGAAATGTCAAATGTACATTCTATTGTAAAAGAAAATCGTCCATGTAAAATTTTACCATTTTTGATATGGTTTCTTTACAAGGTTTGCTATTCTTGGAATCAACAGACAGCTAAAAGAGGAGCTAATAAAATTGCAAGCTATGTTAATAAATTTATTGAAATGATAATACCAAAATGTATAAAAGAATATCGTTTCTGGTCTGACAATTGTAGAGGCTAGAATTGAAACAGAGTCGTATTTTTAATGTTTGTGTATGTATGTAACAAATTTTATATAAGTGTTATTCATCGTTTCCTTGTCGTTGGTTACACACAAAATGAAGGGACAACATGCATGCCTTGATTGAGGGACAAATTAAAGACTGGATTATTTATACTCCAGACTTAAAACAGACGGAAAGCCCTATAATGTCATTGTAATGTCACATGAGTTGATTTTTGATTTTAAAACACATTTCAAGCACTGCAATCATTGGAAAACTACTAGCTATGGAACTCAAATGTCATAAACAATGTAAGTGAATTTAAAATACAAGTAATGATCACTTTAAAATTATATTTAAGTACAACTATGAAGACGATGCTTTTAAATGGATTGACTGTTTGAATAAACCGAAGAACACACGAAACAAAAGGGAAAAGGTGAATCTGCTTCTAGTCAGTGCTTATGAAAAACCCCTGGCAACTGACAAAAATAAACACAAAGACTTTATGAATCTTGGTAAAAGTCATGTCAGACACCAAAAGAATATCACTTATTTTATAATAGTCTGATTACAGGCAATATTAATAATGATGAGTCTGACTGTGATTAAAAGAACCTGATTCATCTACTCAGACATTGTCTCTGGATTAAGAAGAGAAATAAGATGTTTTATTTTGTTAATTAGTTTTAATACTAAAGAAAAATAAAATTTCGTTCTCTGCCTTTATGGGTGGTGTATTAAGCAATGTTTTATGGAAGGTATATACACTTTAACCTCGTGATTACGAATTGAATAGGTTTTAATAAATAATAAATAACAAGAAATAAAGTAATTTTCTATCATATGAAAAATTAACAAGCTAAAAGCATGATTATTTTTCAGACGTCAATTTACTGCTACTCCAACAAACCGATTTTGGACATTACAATCAGTGTATAATGAGTCAACTATTTTATTGCCGTTTATTCTGTACGTACAATCTCAGTAAATTAATCCAAGAAAATGAAATACAATTCTGTATTCGTATTTTTATAAACCTAATACTTTTTCTTCGAGATATGGTAAATAAAGAAATACATTATAAACGAGTGTATGTGGCAGTTAGCTCATTATAGGCCATAGTTTATATGATGTATACTAAGTCAACTACATTATCTTGGAAAGTCACTAAAATAGGTCTACTCTTTTATTATCTAAGGGTCTCAAATATTAAAATAGTACGAATTTTAAAAAAACAAAATTCTAGGACCAAAACTGAAAAAGTTATAAACAATTAAACTTTGACAAGCGCTCCTGTAAAAATTTGAATTATGTAGTTGACTCATTATACTTAGGAGGTATCGAAATAGGGTTGGCCGCAGATTTTATTATTATATACAGCGTGAATATTATCCATCTCCATTTTGTTTAATAGTTGTTAATTACGGCCAAAATTTAATAGTTGTTAGTTACAAACCAAACGACAATCGATTAAGATCTCGACCGACTACAACGGCCCACACTATAAACGTGCTACGAACGTGCAGTCACTACGCGTTCAGTTACCGTATCATCCCCGTTCAATATTGTGTCAATAATACAACCATGATGCCCGTTATATCGATATTATATTTTATCTGTGTTTCCGCGTGAGAATCGGAGTGTGGTTATTTTGAAATTCATCATTATCAATCATTACAGCCCTTTACAAGACCATTGCTGAACAAAGGCCTCCCCTCAAGGAATGTCACAAAGCACGGCCCTAAGCCACCTGCATCCATTGACTTCCTGCATAATTTACCAAGTCGTTACTCCATCAAGTGGAGAACTGCCTTGCACTTTGCCTACCAGTGCGAGGGTGCCACTCGAGAACCTTTCTTCCCAATCGGTTGTCGGTTCTTCGGGTTATATAACCGGCCCATTGCCACTTCAGCTTAATAATCCGTTGAGGTATGTCGGTTACTCTGATTTCTAATGCGCATATCCTCATTTCTTAATTTATCATGCAGAGAAACACTGAGCATAACCCTCTCTATAGCATGCTGAGCGACTATGAGCTTCCTAATATGGCCATTTTGAAATTATTAATATTAAAAAGTAAGTGTATGGCGGCTGTAAAGATATTTGTGAAAGAATTATTTGCAATTATTGCCACTATTTTGGACAACGGTGAGCATACGTGATTTAAACACCTTTGGTCGTTATAACCGCGTACGTAGTCATCGGTCCGGCCTTGATACGCTATGGTATATGTCGGTGACGAAATGGTCACTGGATGTTGTTGCATATTCTTCTTACAATATTTTTTGTATTAGTTTAACTTTTAAATGTTTTGTTACTTTTGGCCAATAAATAAATATTTTATTATTACATTAATATTTTTTATATGCGTGTATACGGTTACAGACACAGAACAAAAAGTTATAGAGGGAGACCTTTAAAGAAGTTGTATTCAAAGGCAATGTCGAGTTTAATCTGTATCTGTAATAATCTAACTCTAAAAATGTGAAATCCACATAGATATATTGATTTTGACACTGAAGTTTTAATTTAAAACTTAAAATTAAAATTTGACTTTTTGTTTGAATTTCACTTTTGAATCTGAGGCCGTTATTGACAGATCTTCCGTACATGGTGTCAGTAATATATATAGCAAATTTTTAAATAAGAAAGTAGACCTGTGCTTTGCTGCAAATCACACATGGCGAACACTTTATTCCAGCGAAAATATTCCACTAGGAGTTAACCAACAAAAACAGTGGGATAATCCGTTTGTATGATGTGTGCACAAAGATTTGCTTCATAATCCCGCCTTCTAGCTGTCTCGACTAAGAAATCTAGTATCTGGTTACACGCTTTACCATCAAGTAAATTCGGCATATTACTTAATGGAGAAAGCTTGAGCATAGCTGTAAGAACGTGAATAGGAGCAACGATCTGGTTTGGGCTCTATTGACCTTCATGTAAGAAAAGTATTGCTGGGTTGTTCCGTCACGGTTCTCTGAACGATGATATCCGAAAAACTTTTGCCTCTATAGATATTTTATATTTTTCAGACAATAGATAATAATATCCTTAAGCGCGAATAAGGTATAGTACAATTATTAAATTACAGTAGGTGGCGCGCGTCGTACCGGTAAAATTTAGTTGGAAGTTATAATACATCATTCAATTTCAATGAATCTATTATCATTCCTAATTAAACAATACAATTTTTTTTTAATTTAAAACAATATTTCCACAATTATTTTTTCAGCGGCAGCAACGCGCCGGATATTCGTATTTCATAAATATAGAGCAGCCCATCTTATCAGTGAATCTCCTCAGAATTTAAAAATACTCATATAAAATACATTAAGAATAAGTTATGTACTCTTAATGTAAACTGTGCGAAGCAAGAAGAGAGTATTGTTAACATATATTTTTTGAAGTTGAAAATAAAATTCTTCGAGGCGTAAAGTAAATAACAAAATGAAATAAGTTCTGTGAAATGAGATCCGTTCGCGTATATCTTATTTGCGGGAATAGGCCTATAATTAAAACGCTATTAAAATCTGCCTTATATTAAATGTAAGTATGAATTTGATTCTTTTCAATCTTGCTTCATAAAATAATATTTTTTGTGTATTCATTCATTACAGCCTATTAAGAGACCACTGTTTTATATACTATACTAACTACTACTATACTAACCGATGATTTTTTATTTGCCATTACATTACTTCAGAGTGGGAGCATATGGAACGTATAAATACAATGGTTAGTGTTAGGATTACTTTTCTGTCTATGAGTCAGTCTGCACACCCTCGTACCTAATTTCGCTGCCAAATATCAGTGCTTGCACTGCAGTTTTTCGGTCTGAAGGCCACAGGTTACATGATTAATTCCAGGTTGTGAATCATGTCATCTTAGTCCTCTAGGGCGACAACGCATCTGTCTGAAGTTGGCTGAAGGTGTCCATGGACTGTAGTAGCTATCAACTATAACCATCAAGTGGGCCCTTATTTTTCTATATATTGTGTAATGTTCAATAAATATTAATTAAAAATAACGTCGTTTGTTACTTCAATTTCATGAAAAAAAAAACAGAAGCTTGACGATACAAGTAATTCAATTGGGTTTATTATATAAAAACTAATTATAACGCGTTTTATCGCGTTAGTGTATTCAGCAACAATGATCTAGGGAGGATTAAAAGTCCTGATGTCGTAGCTAGTTCGGGATACTTTAAAGTTTTGGTTAATTAATAGAATCAGGCGTTACTTTGCGGAAGTCCATTATATTAAAGTTGTCATAAAATTACTTTGCGTACATCCTCACGATAAAATAAAATGATGTGTCTTACCTAGTTTGAAGAGCACCTCCCGCCCTCCCTCAATTGCGTGCACTATCCCCGTCACCACTAATCCCAGCTCCACTGCTCCCAACACCACTACACTAGGAAAAACATACCACTGACGACAATACTACACCGGTTTCGTCTTTACACGAGGCATCCTCAGGTGATATAGACTCTACGGTGGCTAACCGTTAAGTGAGCGGCGAGCCAAAACAACTGCTATTTATACAGACCGCTGACGCAACCACTCCCTACTTTAGGAGCGAGCGACTGGGTCATACGATAAAACGTGCGACCAATCAGCGACTTACGCAGCCATTTGAAAAATTAAAAACATACCGCCGCGCAACGCCCGCCTACCCTCCAACCACGCAACCAATCGCCGATCAACGTGAGGGTGAGAAACGACCATATTGTGAGGCTCTTTATTATTAGAGAGCAGGCTTAAAGATATTTAAGAGGGGTGAGTTAGTAACATTTGTTTATTCATTTAGCAGTGCGACGTTATTATTATTACTTTTTAATATCTCTAACTGTTCCAGCACACACAGCCGCAGCCCTTTATTACACGTATGTTAGACTTTAAAGGAGTGGTTGTTGGCTAGGTTGTGTCCAGTGTCCAAAAGATGTTTGGCAAAAAGGGATTTATCGGGATTGCAATTCCTGTACGCGGCTAAATGCTTTTTATAATGTGTCTTGAAATTGCGACAAGTCTGACCCACGTAAGCGTGGCATTCGTCACAAACAAGTTTGTAAATACCTGATTTTTGACGAATATCCAACTTATCTTTATTATTACAGATATTTCTAAGATAATTGTTTGTTTCGAACGCCACATAAACGCCGTTTTGTCGAAGAAAACTTTTGACAATTTTGGTACAATTTACATACAACGAGGTCATTGTATCGCTTGATCTGAATAAGATGGACTATAAATATTTCTAAAACTAAGCCCAAACTTTCAGTCAGCTAAAATGGCATTGGGGCGCCGTACCGGTAAGCGAAGTGTAAGATGGCCTCCTACTAGGTATAGTGACGATCTACTAAGAAAAGCAGGATATAGATGGATGTAGGTAGCTCAGGACTACGTTTACTGGCATTCCTGTGGAAAGCATATGGGAAAACGTTCAATAGTGGACTTGTTACGGTTTGTGATGATGGTGATACTCTAGTTAAAGGCGCGCGTTATACATTGAAGTTGATCAGCGAAATGCTATTGTTTCGGCTACTAACGCCTTCTGCAAAGGTGAGTTCCCTCTGCAGTATAAAGTGAGGACACAAGAAAGAAGCCCGCGAAAGAATCCTGCATGAATTTTTTTCAAGCACAATTTTATTATACGAACTAAATAAGGAAGTTGTAAACATTTTATGTATTATATTATGTAAGTGCTTATGTTAAATTGTAAAATCACTCGTCGTCTTAATATTTTGATCCATTCCGTAAATAAAAATTATAGTATAAAACTCAAATTTCACGCAAAGGTTATGAGCTTTGATCGTCTTAATGAGGCTATTTGATTAGAGAAACAGAAACAGAATCTTCTTTATTCAATACAGTTTATAAATAATAGTTATTGAAAGTCACTCTTTTGTTTCTCTTTTGTTTTACCACTGATTCAGAAAAAAACTTCTGTCTTGGGAAGAACCAGCAAGAAATTCAGCGGGACTTTTTGTAAATAACAGCTTACAATCATGTATGCTATACGCAAAGAAATTAAAAATAGCTTGGTGGCGATCATCTCATTCCCTATGGATTATTATCATCCATAAATTCCTTAATATTATAATAACCTTTTTATATAAACTTAGTTTATTAAAGTTTTTGAACTTTGAGCAGGTCAAATTTTGTATACTTTCTGGAAATTTGTTGTAAAAGCGTATACATCGCCACAATAATGAATTACTGACTCGGTCGAGTAACTGGTACTACTTATTTTCTACCGACTTCAAAAAGGAGGAGATACTCAATTTAACTGTATGTTTTTTATGTGTATTATTACCCTATAACTTTTTTCTGGGTGAACCGATTTCGATGATTATTTTTAAAAAAAGCTGGTGTCATGTGGTTCATAAATTTGATCAAATTCTGACCAATAGTTTTTGAGTTATTCTTAATAATTTATATTGAAATTAATTGTACAAAAATTTTAATTATAATTTGTTATTATACTATTTTTATTTTTGTTTACCTACGTACATTACATTTTCTCAAATATATTAAGGGGCCAAAGTTGATATCATAATTTCCTTAAGTTTTTGTCTGAGTTATAGTCATGAATTCAATGTAATGTCATCACTTTAATACTAAATTGGTAAACTACAAAGTTTTATTTGTTCATATATATTACATTTATACGTGGTAGAGCCATGCTGCAGCTATATTAGTAGTAAAGTTGTAGCACGAATGGGTCGACTCGACCGGGGAAGGACCACGCTCTCACACAATACCAGCGTAAAATAGCATCTTAATGCTGCTGTGTTTCGATTGGTGAGTGTAGAGAACCGGAGACCACTTTTTTACTGGAAAAGAGGCTTTCTATCTTAGTCCTCACTTCTGAAAACGCATCTGCATTTTGATTCGTAAACTTGGATAAATGTAGATGTCTAAGGGCCACAGCAACCACTTACCATCAGGTGGACTGTGTGCTCGTTTTTGTCCCGATCCTATAAAAAATTACATAGATAAACGTAATATACATATACATAAAAATTATATTGAGTAATTGAGTCTCTCTGTTACATCGAAATAATTGACTTCTATTAAGCTCAAGGAGTTATTTACATGCTATTTTGTGATGAATATCATTTTTGAAATGTTTGTCTGTTGTCTGTCCACGCTAATCTACAGAATGGCCAAACCGATTATAATGAAACTTTGGAACAGATATAGAGAATATGAAATCTTTATTTAAAGTTAATTTTAACCCTTTTGAGTGGATTAAGGAATATCACAATCTTAATTTTGTCCAAATAGTTACATTGAAAACTACATCCCTTATTTTGGCAACGTTAAGGGTGGATTTCTCTCTTGTTTATTTGGACCACCTCTAAACTATAAAACTATTCTACAAAAAAAATATAAAAATGGGTGGTCCATTGCTGTAGATATTTCGTAACATATAAATTTATATGTAAATATAAAAACATGCAGTCGAATTGTAAACCTCATTCTTTATATAAAGTCGACTAACAGTTATATAATTTTAAGAAACTACATGGAGCCAAGAAATGCGAATAAATTTGAAAGAAAACAACAAAAAAGATACGTGTTTCTTTTCAGGAAACAGTATTATGCGTGACACGTATAACTTGTTGATTGAATAGCGAGGGCGCCGGCTTAGCACAGAAGTGCGTGGATGTTTGTCAAGAACGCTCCCTCTTTTTGCTTTGTGGCGCAGTTGAGACCGGCCTAAGTGCTCTCACGCTGGATCCTAGTTATCAAAACACTTGACTAAAGAGTGTCGTTATTTATTTATTTATTTAATATAATATCAGACTATTGGATAAAATGAAAGATACGTCAAAGTTAAAATATTAAGGTAAACGAAAAAGTAGGACTGTACCCAGAAGTGGTCTGTGCACAAAAATCCTCCACACGATCCCATTTTTGAGAGGTTTAAAAGGTAGATAGTGTCTGCCACACCGCTTCAATACGTCACATGTCACCCGATGTTTTCCTTCAATGTCGATACTTAAAATTGCAATAAATAATTTCATTGGGGCCGGCTAGAACAGAACCCATGCATGCATACTGTGAAATTTACGACAAAGGGCTCAGCCTCTTAATTGCCACGGCTCTGGGCTTGGATAAATTGTACTATTGAATGACAATAAATATATATACTCGTAAGAACACTAGAAAAAAAAAACACGAGAAAACAAAGAAACTATATAAAAATAACATAAAATATCTCAAGCGTTTTAAGAGTTGATCTGATGGTATAAGGCTTCAGCAACCAATGGTTACTTGTATTACTTCAAACGAGCTAGTTTAAATATGTGACCCTCCTGTCGACTAGGTTGGAATATCTTACATGATCTCTCTCATATCTATTAGCTTTTACCTCTAAAAAACCCTCCAAAGAGGCCACGTGGGTTGGTAACCGAAGTTTTTTTAAATTTTTTGGTTGTTGAATAAAAGTTGTAGTTATTATTAGAAAGACGCTGCTGCCCATCTCTTGGTTTGTTTTCCTCTGTCGCATCTTACGACAGCCACGTGATGATATGGGGTAGTGGATATTCTTACACCGCCACTGCATCAACACAGGTCTGGAGAACATTATCTTTATATATAAAAATCAATTGCTGTTTGTTAATCTTGCTAAACCTCAAAAACGGCTCGACTGAATTGGATGATTTGTTTGTGTGTAATTGAATAGGTCTATTTATGGTTTAGATTCACATTTGGATCCGGTAGGTGGCGCTGTTGTCTAGATTCAGAAATCACTAGTGAGAAGCCGGATTTGTTTCCGATGATGATATGAGTTAGTGGGTATTCTTACACCGCCACTACACGGTAAAAGAGAACCTCCTACTCTTTCTTAATTGCGTGCGCTCTCACCGCCACTAAAACTATCACCAAACTACGATAGATGATCACTTAGACCTTATCGGTGAGTCATTGTTAAGCAGTGATAGAATATACGAGTACATAGATGCAGAGAGGACCTGGTGAGATATGCAAGAAGCGGATGGATGCAGATTGCTCAGAACCATCTTTTGTAACATTCCTTGTAGGAGGCCTATGTATAGCAGTGGACTTGTAAAGAACATTAATAATTTAGGTTCAGCCAGTGTTATAGAATAAAACATGTATTGCAATGCGGAAACTAAGGATTTTCCTGTAATTCTGAAAGCAAACATTTCAATAGGCTTCCATTTATGTACTTAAATAATGCTTAGCAAAAGCCATTTTGCAACTCTTCACTCATAGATAAAGTATTCAGAAACACTATTTTGCACACAATAACCCCATAAATGTGATACCCGTTTTTATGTGTAATTATAATAGTATTATTTAAAGTTATTATTATTATTAAAAGGCTATATTACAATGTGAATTTCGCTTATTTCATGTATCGATCTAAAACATATTTTCTTGTTTTTTTGCATATTTTTTAATTAATTTTCTCTTCCACAGATTTTCTTTATTACCTGAATTCCTGTTCCGCTGGTCATAGGATTCTATTCACTGCAATTACACCGGCAGCTACAAGGAGTTCTTAAAGTGCTCTTTTTGTCATAATATACTTATGACTAAGATTGTTCAGATATTTTTGAGTTATTGTTAATAATTTATATTGAAGTCAGTTGTACAAAATTTTTAATTTTAATTTATGAAACGATGTATTTAATCTAGTCCTCAGTGGCCACAATTCATTACATGTTGATTCTTAATCGAGGATAGATGCAGATATTTATGAATCACATCATCCACTTACCATCAGGTGAATAGTGTTCGTTTGCCACCCTTAACCTATTAAAAAAATCACGCTATGCAAGTAGGCAGGTGACACATAGCAGATACACTGCTACGTGTTAGAAATAGGTTAGAGGTGTTATACTCAGACGAACTTCTAGGCAGAAACAGAGAGCCAGCTTTAATGAAAGAAATGTAGTTACGGTGGTTACGTCACCATTACAAGAGAGAGTTTTCAAAAGGCTTACATTAATTTAAACGCATGCCTATTATAAAGGATCCATTAATGTTGCCGTCTCTTTAAACTCTTGTGTAATTTCAATATTCACTGAGTTTATTTTGAGGTGGAGATACAGTTTTTTTCGACTGCGTTCCCACAGCATTATTAAAAAATGCGCGGTTTTTATTTATCTCTTCGTCCGTTAAGTTTTGCATTGCATTGGTGTTTATTTATTTGCCGTTGATTGGATATTTTTCAACTTACAATTTATTAAATTGACTTTTGGAATTTTATTAATTCGTTTTTTTTTATAGGATAGGATGACAAACGAGCATACTGTCAACCTGATAGTAAGTTGTTGCTGTGACCCATAGACATCCACATCTATCCTCAATAAAGAATCAAAATGAAGATGCGTTGTCACCCGTGAGGACTAAGATGGAATGCCTATTTTCCAGTAAAGGGTCTCCGGTTCTCTACACTCATCATACGAAACACAGCAGTGTTAAGCTGCTATTTTACTCTGGTATTCTGTGAGAGTGTGGTCCTTCCCCGGTCGAGCCGACCCATTCGTGCTACAACTATACTACTAATATAGCTGCGGCATGGCTCTACCACGTAAAAATTATTAGACTTCCAAAAAAGGTAGGGGTTTTGTTTTGGACTTTTATTGTATGTACGTTTATGTTATGTATATGCATGCATATGTATGTAATATCTTCATCAATTATGCATCGATTGTAATGTTATTTTATTAAATACTTAATAGTACTATTTATAAAAATTGAAGACATATATTTCTTCATGGTAATGGTTTCTCTTTCGTCGACACTACACGGCAGGATTTGTATATCGACACAAATACATAAAGATATAGAGAGATTTATTCCTACACTTACATTTACACACATGACACATTACAATTAAAGAAAAAAATATTTATTAAAAATATTAAACAGAAAAAAAGAAGTAGGCGTATTAAATGTGTATGTAAAAACACACCCACACACACATACACACATTAAAAACTATAATATCGCGTGCTGTGATGAAGTGGTGGAAGGGACCGTCTCAGCATAATCCGAGAGCTTGCGCGGTATATGTACAATTTATTCGAATGTGTAAATGTTATGAAAAAATCGCTTTCAACGTAAAGTCCACTGAATATTTCGGTTAAGCTTATTACATACAATCATAACCGCATCTTAAGTTAATGTAGCAACTAAGATGAGTGATACAAAGATTTGATGTCAAAGTTCCTATGCAATCGAACCTTCAGTTGATGAGTGATACAAAGCTTTGATGTCAAATTTCTGACATAGTTATATCTGTGATAGTTATATTCCTTCGTCATTACAGCCTATCAAAAGTTCAGTGCTGAATATCGGCCTCCCCGTACATTGCCTCGTACTTGTGATATTACGCTTAGCAAGCGGGTTGACAACCGCAGTTTTTACTTTACTTTATGTTATTAGAATGGCGCTGCTGCCCATCCGGTTTGTTTCGCATTGTCGTTCCTTATGACACTTACGGGACTATATTCCTTAGTTTACTCAAAAGAGTCAAAAATTAAACTTCTAATAAAAAGTAATATTCGAACTTTCAAGAAGATTAGTTCTATACAATAAAATCTTCCACTTAATAGATTTTGAAATCGGGATCTTTAACTCTTCGATGCACAGTATTTGAATCAATTTTTTATATAAATAGGCTATACTCAAAGTTGGTCCCTTTAAATTTGATAAAGCTTTTAAATGTTTACTTTTTAGATGACGCTATTTCCCATCGCTGATCTGGGTATTTTACGTCTGGCGCAAAAAAAGTCGCTGTAAGGAAATTTTCTCGTACCAGTAAGCGAAGTGCAGGGTGGCCCCTCACTAGAAAATGTGATAACCTAGTAAGATACGCATGAAATCTATAGCATATACATAGGTTAGGAGTGTGACATTTTTTTTTGCATTTCTTGGAGAAACTTATTTTCAGCACCTGTGAAGGTCTGTAATGATGGTAATAATGATTGCTAAATAATAAAAACAACAGGAAATTTTAACTAGAAAAATTTTAACCACAATTGTATTCCACCTAAAAGACTAATTTCAGGTAGTAGAGAGTATAATGTTATTTAATCCGGTTTTCGTGTAAAATCCACGCCAGAGAGCCTGAGGTTTAAAATGAAAGCTCCAACCGAAAGCTCGACGGGCTACGAATCGTCACTTTATGCGTTAAAATTTTGCATATTGTATATACTGTTAAAACTTCTTTTAAATAATCTAAATATAATATAAAAGAGTATTTTTTATAGGAGGAGGCAAGTGATCATATATCATACCTGATAGTTAGTGATCACCGACGCCCATAATCTGCAACATCGGGTAAATTACAGGTGGGTTGCCTACCTTTGAGAAAGATTAGTCTCAATAAATTAAACTAAGTTTTACGGATTTTATCGCCTTTAATTTAACTTTTTAATGCCCGACGTTTTGGGTGCTTTACAGCACCCGAAACATATATTAAATTTTGGTCCGATCTACACAGAATGACCTTACAGTATCTTGAAATCTTGCAATGGTATGCTTGGGTTTGGGTTTAATTTTATTAATTATAGGACCCTAAGCAGATAGCAGCACCCATCCATCTTCTCTATTGAAATTAGGATGTTTTTTCATTTTTATTTCAATAGCCTCACAATTCATCCTTGGTAGGAATCGGTGTTCTTTTGCGAGGATTTGTGGTCTATCAAATCGTAATGTAATGGCTGGGATGACCTTGAACATTTTCACATATATAGCTATAAGTTCTTTTACGCTGGTTTTTATAGATCATATTGTTTGTCTTATCTAAGAGAGAGCACATTCACAATCCAGCTTGTACACTCCTGTATCTTGTAGAGGGATATGACACTTGACGGATGTGAAAAATTTACTAATCTTCTTCGGTGGCTTGACGTATGTGTTAATGGAAGCTCGCTTTAAGCCAACCTTGTCTGTGAATCCTCTAACATAGGGTAGTACAGCAGGTACACGCTCGACTGTGGCCGGCTTCACTCGGTCACTATGACGTAGGCGCGGGACCCGAAGCTTGTTGTCTTGTAATGCTTGCTCGATGTGCTGAAGCTCGGCGGCCAGATGTTTTCTGTCACAGATCCCTCGTGCTCTCTGAAACAAATATTTTCCTACGGTAGCTAACTGTGATGGATGATGGTGCGATTCACTACTTAAATATCGGTTGGTATGGGTCCTATACACAGTGTGACCAATAGTGTTATCAGAATCTCGGATAACTAAAACATCTAGGAAATCTAAAGAATATTTGTCCTCTAACTCTAATGTGAATTGTATTTTATAGTTGATGGAATTAAAGTGGTCTAAAAATGCAGTTACTTTGTCAGATGGTAAAATTGTGAAAGTATCATACGCGTACCGCTTGTAGAATCTTGGATTTACAGGAACAGTAAGAAGGGTTTTCTTCTCAAAGTCCTCCATGAATATGTCTGCGACTAGGGGAGGTACAGGTGAGCCAATCATCGCTACACCATCTAATTGCTTGTAGAACTCTTCCTTCCAATCTAACTTTACAATATTTTAATTTCCCTTACATTGCCTTAACATCAACGTTACCATCTCCAACAACTGCTCTCGGATAAAAGTGGGTTTGGTCATGTCTGAGGCGTACACCACTAAAACAAAAACTTCTTTAAGTCCACTTTCATTCGTATCTATAGCAGCCTCGGGGTAACACATTCATACTCTTTCACATATTGATCCATTCTTTTTCAAAGGATAATACCGTCTCCATGGCATGCCCGCTTGGTTTCCTTTACACCAGACCAGTAAGCGATTCACTTGCTATGTGTAGTGGGATAATTTCCGTTCCGTTCGTCTCATTTAAACATAACACATCTATTCCTCTATCATATATCATTTTTTACTTTACTTTAAAGCAATATTGTTGACGTGTTTACGTACGTTTCTAAATCAGAAAGATTTTTGTAAAATTGTTCCATAAGAAAGAGCACTGTAGCCTGAGATACAAACTCAATGCTTAGTTCAGGCGCAGATGCAAATGTATGTTTTTGAAAAAAAATCCTGAGTAAAGAAATTATTTGGGTTATCTATAAAGAGTATCTCATCTGGTTGGGATGTTTAAATATACAATAAAGAAATTATTATTATTAATATTATTATTTTGCATACTTCATTCATCTTATCATTTAATGCCCTGCATACACTCAGCGTAGCCAGACAGGTTTGAACAATCTAATTTTCGCACCTGATAATAAAAACGGATATTAATGCTTTATTAACATGCTTATAAATACCCTGAGCTTAATAGAAGCCAGTTATTTTAAAATAAAAGACAGACACTTCAATTTCATTTATATGACATACGAGTAGATAGTTTCCGTTTTTGAATTATGCATGAAAACGTACTTGGATGACCCACCCATAATATTTATTGCCTATGAATTCTTTTTACACGTTTCATATATTAGCTTGAAGTATGCGACGTAGCGAGCACATAATATATATGAATATAATGAAACTTTGCAATTCATTTTTCACCCATTTCCAAACGTCTAAATAATCTTTCCAGACATTTTAAATATCTGCAATTTTGCAGACGTATACTGATAACATGGAAAAAAATTGTGATTATGATCTAGTATTTTATTAGGATCGTAACATCTCACAATAAGCGCGAGTTAAGGTTTTTTTAAACTATTATGTTATTTCATTTTTGGCTGTATTGTCAGTAAATATTTGTTAGAAGAATATAAAACTTATTTCATTTAACCATGACAATGTTTGGGATTTAACATTTAGCACTCATTAAGAAATATAAATAAACTTATGTATAATTACATACCTGCTTGCGCCAGGCCGAAAACGACCAGACTAGCGACGATCAGTACAACAATGTCTGGTAGAAATGTAAGAAATATAAATAAACTTATGTATAATTACATACCTGCATGCGCCAGGCCGAAAACGACCAGACTAGCGACGATCAGTACAACAATGTCTACAACAATGTATGGATGGTAACGCGAGTTTTGTCGCGATGTGCGATGGTGAAATTGAGCAGCTGGAATTAGTCCGAACAATTCCTCAGAGCACTCCCCGTGATAGATGCGATAAAATACGCAAAGAGATGCAACATCTCTACGCAGTGCCAGTGTATCGAGTCGATCAGAAAGAACTCGGTCGTCGACGATTCGAACCGCTCTGCGCTGGATGCGGTCAAGTGGAAGGAGCTGGCACTGGGGTGCCCCGGCCCAGAGATGAGAACAGTATTCCATGTGGGCCGAACTTGCGCTTTGTAAAGTTGCAAGCGATGTGCCGGCATTAAATACTGTCTCGCTCTGCTGAGCACGCCAAGCTTTTTAGAGGCCAATTTGGCCTTCCCTTCCAAGTGACCACGAAACTGCACACTATTCGATATGTCGACGCCAAGGATTCCGATATTAGCTGAGGCAGCAAGGGGAGTGCCTTGAAACTGAGAAGATACGACAAAGGGGTTCTTTTTAGCGGTAAACGCGCAACGCGAGACTTTGTTCAGCAAAGACTCGACTTCAGACACAAGTTTGTCCCGGTACTCAGCGACGTTTTCCCGAGAAATATTGGCACGGCCGGTATATAAGGCATCACCAGTGCTGTAGTCCGCATAGCAATGAATGCTACCAGTTAGCAACGTATCATTGATATGCAGGAGAAACAGCGTTGGTGATAGCACGCAGGCTTGTGGAACACCAGCGTTGATAGGCTTGAAATCAGAGCATGCACCGTCTACTACGACCTTGATGCTCCGATCAGCAAGGAAACTGGTGATCCATTTGCACAATTTCTCGGGAAGCCCATAGGAAGGAAGCTTCGAAAGAAGCGCTTTGTGCCAGACCCGATCGAAGGCCTATATAAAAATAAATAAAAATAATGTGACATTTTTATTGTAAAATATTTATTTTATTATTTCGCTACACTTTCTTTTTAATGTGTCATATCTGTCTATTAAAGTGGATTAAACTTTAAAATGCATTAGCTTTTGTCATAAAATTTAAATAGATTATGGATTCTGGGATTAGTTAGTTCTTATCAACTTACTCGTTTTGGATCCAGACTTAATAATACTTGATTTATGCTTCTCATTAATAAGGACTATCGATAGCCGAAACACATCGATTATATTACAGTCATTAATATATATTAATTTAACTAACAGATTAGTTTATTTTAACATGAATACGTAATTTACCGTAATCAACATAAGTGGTTATCCGATACACGTTAAATTGATGCAGTGTGATCTTAACAGTTAATTGCATTAGACGTATGCTGTATTTATAACTATTAAGTATTGGAAAGCTTATTTACTACCCATTTCCTGTTATCCTATATATATTTACTGTATATTCTACCAACATATTTACTCAGTATTCAGAGGAAGCAGACAACTTCAAACATAGGAGACTACAAATGCGCTGTCACCTCTGAGGACTAAGATAGTCACATACGAGTACCATTAGGTGAGCCGCATGTTCGTTCGCCCCAGCAATAATTATATAATCACAATTTTTCCTTACACAGAATGAAGTCTGCCAAATAGACTAGCATTTTGGATTTTTCCGACATTAGCTAAATTACTATTCAAGATGTCAATGTACCAACTCCTAACCACTATCAAAACATATTCGTACTATTCTAATTGCTTCATTTCGGACGCATTGCATCAAAATATGTTGGACATCTCCATATCTTTTATTACGCTGGTGTATGCTTAAGATTGCATCAATCCAACTTGAGCGTCTTTATAATTTCGCAATAAGGTACATATTTTTTGCACTAAGCACTCGAGTGGACAGACTGCGTTGACATAGTCAAATTCTATCTCTACTGTACTCTACTTCACGGAGTGTATTATTTGATCATATAAAACATTAAGAGAAAAATGAGAATGTTGCGTTTTTTCTACGACGCATCTGTTTTTTTTTATGTATATTTACCTGGTTCTTGGACGCCACTGAACCAATTTAAAGTTTTCTTAACCGACTTTAAAAAAAGGAGGAGGTTAACAATTAAACTATATTTATTTTTGTGTGTTACCTCAGAACTTTTTTTCTAAGTGAACCGATTATGATGATTATTTTTTATTTGACCTGGTGCTTTTCATGTAGCTCTATATAAATATGATCTTGATCTGACCAGTAGTTTTTGAGTTATAATGCGTATTTAATTTACTTCGACTACATTAATGATGTATTAATTTTATTTATATTAAAGTCGGTTGTACAATTTTTTTTAATTTTACCACTTGTTTCAATAGGTTTAGGTGATATCAAATAAATTTGAAGAATATTTCGATTCTTGAGGATTGCAAAATACGGAATAAAGATTTTAATATAACTATTTAGACGACATTCTAGTTATTGCCTAGAATTTGTGATATTGGATAGAACAGTTAAAAGAGTATTCTATAGTATAAAGTTATAATGAATACTTTTTTTTATTAAAAGTACTAAAGAAGTTTCTTAATCCTTTATGTGAAAATAATGTTTTTTTTTTAGTTTTGTAAGTTGGTTTGTACTTTTTAATAAAGGTATATTCTTATAATGTCTTATCCGCTGCTCTACAATAAGTTTGTGGTTATATATAAGTATATGTAATGTATAATATATATCTATTTTTCTTATATTTTCATACCCTATTAGTAATTCATAATAATATGTATTCACTTGTACACTTGTGTCATCATTGTGAACACTTTTAAATTTTTTTATTATAATCCTTCTATATTTTGCAACAATTTATAACAAAAGTTTTTACGTACTACACTGTAGATTAATTTACTAAAATAAAAGTTAGGTCTATTATCATTAGTAAAATCTAAAAGTACGTTCGGTACAGTATTACGCCTCGAAACGCTATAAAAGTAAATCATTTTCTGAAAAGGTTTTCTTTGTCATCGTGTTATTGAATTAGGACTGGACCAGTGTGGTGCAGGTGCGGTTATTGCTTGTTGAAAATTGTAAATAGTGTTTTTGTTCAAGTACTTATTTAAATTATTTCGAGTCGAGGGATACTCATCCCACGATTTACCTGTCCGGTAGTTGTGGTATGGTATACGGGTATGCGACCCCGGCTTCCCTAGCTATGACTGTCCAATCCCGTGCCCTCCTGGACGGTAATATCCTACATTTCCTATTTCCTACCCTAACTTACCTTACTTTTCCTTTTCACACAACCTATCCTTCCCCTTTTCCTATTCCTACCCTCTGCCAATCCAACGACTGCCGCGCGGATGGATACATGGCTAGGGGCGAGCCTAGTCGTTAGCGTGCCACACTGCTCTGGGACCGGGCGACCCCAGAATTAGGCTAGCCTTACCCTGGCATGCGGGGCTCTGCTGGGGGGGTCAAGCCTTTCCCTCACTATTCGTGGGAACGCAATGGATAATCATAAAAATAATTTAATTAACCAAAATGGCGGCGATGTGGTTCGCCACCCATCACGTCTCGTTTCTCGCGGGGGCGAAAAGCGGGCCATGGAGAGCCGCTTCGCTACGTTGAATATAAGAGGAGGAATGAATAGTTAGGTAGATGAAGTATGTCAGATGATGGATGAACGTTGCATTGATATTCTGTGCGTGAACGAAACCAAGAGGAAAGGATGTGACACTACGGTTCATGGCCCCTACACGGCATACTGGTCGGGAGTCCCCCAAACCAACCGAGTCTGTCAGGGAGTTGGTGTGATTCTTTCATCTCGAATGGTTGAATGTGTGATGGAGCATGAATGTGTAAGCCCAAGACTCCTCTGGATTAGGTTGAAAGTCGGACTCACTCACTTGTTTATCCTTGGGGTCTATACACCGACAGATCTGCGTGGAGGTGGGTCATTAAAAACACAACAAGAGAGAGAGGAATTTTGGGATAGCATGAGAGAGGTCTTGAATAAATGCGGAGAAAATGAAAGGATCGTGATGTTAGGGGACTTTAATGGATGGGTTGGAGTAAAGCGTGATGGGTATGAAGGAGTTCTGGGTACGTTTGGGGATGAGAGAGTGAATGACAATGGGAGAAGCCTGCTTGAAGTATGCTTGGAATGGAATCTGTGCGTGGCCAACACAATGTTTGACCACAAAAAGATCCATTTGTATACAAGAGATGAGGGTGAGTCTAGAAGTATGATTGATTTTGTAATTGTGGATGAAAGACTGAGGAAGAAAGTGCTAGACACTCGGGCATACCGCGGTGTAGGCCCCGACACAGACCACTTCCTGGTCATAGCCCGAATGCGTGGCCTCTTTAAACGGTGGTGACACCGAGTTGCCGAGCCTACGAGTGTTTTGGACAGAGTATAAGTGGAAAATCTACAAGAAAAAGAAAAGAAAGACGAGTATGTAGAGAAACTGAAAGAAAGTTTTAAAGGGATAGAAGAGATAGGAGTGATTGAAGATTTGTGGGAGACATTTAAGAAAGGGGTCGTAAATGTTGCCATTGATAACGTGTGGATGTATTAAAATGTACAAAGGGTTGTGCAAGAAAAGAAGAAAGCGTGGTTGGATTGGTTAGCAACAAAAGCTAACCAAAAAGTTCAAAAGGCAACGGATGACGAGATAAAGGAAGCAAGAACGAAGTATCAAAGATTGAAAATAGCAGCGAAAGAAATTGTGTCTAGAAAGAAAGAAGAACTAAAGGATGATTTCGATAGGAGGCTCACTGAAGATTTCCAGTCAAACATTAAGTATTTCTAGAAAACCATTAAAACAGCCAGAAGAAAAACTTCTACCTCGGAGCTGAGTACAATCAGGAGTCAAGATGGGAGCATTATAAAAGCAGAAGAATATGTGTTAAAGAGATGGAAAGAGTATTTTGAAAGTTTGTTTGAAAGAGAGGAAGTGCAGGTACAGCATCTACCACCTTTCACGGAAACTAATATAAATGTTGATGAAAATTAGATAAGCATGGATGAAATAGTGAAAGCGTTCAAAAGTATGAGATTAGGTAAGGCTGCAGGGTATGACAGGATTACCGTTGAGATGCTGAGGGCTGGACAGGGCCTGGTGGCTAGTCAGCTGTACCGCCTTTTCAATCTGTGCTGGCGAAATGGGCAAGTACCGGGAGACTGGTGCAAAGCCGTAATCGTGCCATTGTATAGGGGAAAATGGTCGCGGCAGGACTGCATAAATTACCGCTGTATAAGCCTTCTCAGCGTCGTCGGTAAATTGTATGCGAAAGTGTTGATTGAAAGGGTTGTGAATGAAACAGACGAGAAAGTATGGGATGCACAAGCGGGATTTAGAAAGGGAATGGGATGTACGGATCAGGTCTTTTCCTTGCGGTGCATAGCCGAAAAGTATTTGGCTAAAAACAAGAAAGTCTACTGCGCGTTCGTAGATCTAGAAAAGGCCTATGATAGAGTGGTGAGGAATGAATTGTGGTCAGCACTGTCCGTGAACGGTGTGAGCAGTATCCTCATACGAGCAATGCAATCTCTTTATAGGGATTCTAGTGCTTGTGTAAGGATAAACAGGGCATACACTGAATGGTTTAATATCGAAAAAGGTGTTAGACAGGGATGTGTAGCGTCACCGTGGCTGTTTAATCTGTTCATGGACAATTGTTTGACATATTTAAAAGAGAATGAAAGTGGGTTGAGAATGAATGAGTTACTCGTCAAATGTTTTCTCTATGCTGATGACCAAGTATTACTTGCGTCTTCGGCCGAGGAGTTGCAGGAGATGGTAACTGCTATGAGTGGAGCTTTTTTTAGAAAGGGAATGAAGATGAATGTAAGGAAGACGAAAGTGATGGTGTTTGAAAAAGATGAGGCAGTGACAGACTGCAATATTGTGATTGAAGATGAACAAATTGAACAGGTGAAAGAGTTTGTGTATCTAGGTTCAAAGTTTACAAGTGATGGAAAGTGTGAGAGTGATATCGAAAAAAGAGTGAATGCAGGAAACATGGTGAATGGAGCTTTGCACTCCTTTATGAGCAGTCGGAAGGTGTCTAACAAGGCTCGTTTGGCTGTGCATGAGGGGATGTTGGTTCCGACACTCATGTACGGAAGTGAACTTGGGTATGACAGAAGAAACATGAAAGTAGAATAAATGCAGCTGAGATGAGAGCATTAAGAAGTATGATAGGAGTTATACTGAGTGACAGGATAAGAAATAGTGAGATAAGGAAACGTTGTGGTCTGAAAGAAGATATAGTGACGAAAATTGAGAAAGGAATGCTGAGATGGTTTGGCCATGTCGAGAGAACAAAAAAAGTGAAGAACGATTGACGAAAAAAGTGTATAAGGCGAGTGTGAATGAAAGTGTTGGAAGGGGTAGACCTAGGCGGACATTTCTAGACCAAAACAGGGACGTCTTGAAAAAAGGCCAGGTCAAGAGAACCCTAAACCGTAGAGCAGGTATGAAGGGAATAATGAAAGTGGACGAAGCAAAACAAGTATGTAAGGATCGTAGCAAGTGGAAAGAACTGGTCTCTGCCTACCCCTACGGGAAAGAGGCGTGATTATATGTATGTATGTACTTATTTAAAATAAACTGAAGTGGCAAACGAAGTTAGCGTCCACCTTTTCAAACAGACTATTCGATATCACAAGCTCAAGGTAACTTAACTTTATTTAGAATATCTAGTTATAAAAAAATCTTTATTCCTTATTTTTTCACATTTGGAAAGTTTTATTTTTCTAGTTGAACCGATTTTGATGATTTCTTTTTTATTTGAAAGCTGTTGCTTCTCATGTAGTCCCATACAAATATGATCAAGGTCTGATCAGTAGTTTTTGAGTTATCCTTATTAATTTATATTGATGTCGGTTGTACAAAATTTTGGCTGGCTACTGCAGTCCATGGACACCTACAACTTCCGCCGAAGAAGATAAGTCATTTCTTACCATCCTTCAATTGCCGCCTGCCTCTCTATAAGATGTTATAGTGTATGACCTTGATTCCATTCCATTACAGCCTGTTAAAGTCTACTGCTGAACATAGGCCTCTCTCACAGATTGCCTCATAGTGCGGACTTCACCATAGTGACCACTCTAGACAGGCGGGTTGGTCACTGCAGTTTATTATTTTGAGTTGTTATCAGGAAGATGCTGCTGTCCATCTTCTGTTTCAGTTTCTCTCAGTCTGCCTCTTACGACACCCATGGGGCGATATGTGGGGATATTCTGCCACTTAATGAGAAGCTATTTAATGAGAAATTATAATTTCACAATATCTTATGCAAGATCTGTGCCTGACCACTACTTGCGACATAGGCTATCTCACCGGCTTAGATCATTCGCGGCGGCGTAATCGCGCTCGCTGTCGCGTGCAAATTAGGTATAATAATTTTCTGCTCAACAGATGTCGCTAGTTGACTCTGAGGTAAAGTTTTTTGTTACCAATGTAATTTAATAGAGAAGTTGCTTTTTCATAAAAGTTTATCAGTTTCTAGAGTATTATATTAATATATAAAACAATGCGTCCGTGGTTTAATCTTTTAATTTTTTGCACATTTTTTACTTTTTTTTTAATTTGTCTACTTTTATGAATATATGGGGTTTGTTTTATTTATTTTTAATATTATTAATGTAAAATATAGCTTATAGTACAGAAAGAAACAATAAGTTTAACATTTTACGAACAAATTAACTTCCACGCTATGAAATCTGTCAAACATTATACCTCATTTTCTAGTGGCACCGCCCTGGTAGCAGAAAAAGTTGTGGATGCCCTCATTCCCCACTATGTCGAATGCACAGCGCAATGAACGCTCTTTTGAGGGCTGCACCCGACTTTGATATATTTGTGGATAGTTGGAATGTGCTGTTGTCAGCTTGTTGACGATTTTGCGAAAGTAATGATTTATAATTTGTATTTTTCGTAGTATAGTTTTAGTTATATCATAGTTTATTCTCATGTGCCTTTCGAAATTATTAATTACCGTGACTGGACTAAAAAAACTTTTTAATTAAAATACTCGTATAAAGATAAATCTTCTATGAAAATCAAGGTTCTTAATAACGCAATCCCATTTATTGAATTACGAGAGAAAGGGCTAGATATAATAAAGATACGGTGATTGTTAAGGACGTCTACTTTAAATACTGAGAGTCACTTAAATTGTAAGTAGATTAAGTGACCGTTAGATGAATAGTTTGAAGAATACTTACGTTGAAAAAATAGCTTTTAATAAAAAGTAAAAGCCGACTTCAAATAATTAAATAGGATAAAATAATTAATGGCTTCAGAAGCCAATGCGAAGGCATAATGTATAGAAGTATTAAAGCTCCGACTTCAGAAACTGTTATTTATTATATGTTTTTAGTTATTTGAAATCAGCTTTTACTTTTTATGGAAAGGAAATTTCTTACTAAAGTATTCTTAAAATTATTCATCTAAAGGTCCCTTAATTACATCTTAGTTCTCAAAGGTGACAACGTATATGTAGCCTTCTTTGCTTAAAGTCAATATAAATTATATTCAATAAATTTAATAATCTTAGTAAAATTTAATTAGTAGCTTCATTCCATCAGATGGAGTATAAGTTTGTTTGTAACTTATATTTGTATAAAGTTTCTCAATCAGACAAGAATACTATTAAGGAATATCCAAACTCAATAAACTTATTGAATATCTCCACCTGAGCGCATTCCCAGACGATCTTGAGTTACAAATTGACCTTGTTCAAGATTGTGATACGATCACTCTTAGCTTAATGTATATTTACAGAAATACGAAACTAACGATTAATAATTTACTAAGGTATTGTTAGAAACTCCAACGTTAATTTATTAGTTCAAAAGTACTAATTTCTATGCCAATTTAGCAAAACAGTATAATTATGGAATTAATTACGGTTTGTCTATCTGTCTGTTGTCACAGGTAATTATTATTAAATAATTATAACTATTTATTAAATACTATTTTTTTATAGAATTAAAGTAACAAACGAGCACAAAGTCTGCCTGATAGTAAGTGGTTGACATCTTCACCTATCCTCGATGAAGAATCAAAGTACAGTATATAGCAAAATGCAGTATTCACCCTTGAGGGCTAGGTGTTATGCCTCTTTTCTAGTGAAAAGAGGAAAAAGTTATGAAAAATTATTCTGCTGTTTCATGGTGGTAATATGATATGAGTGTGGTCCTTCCGTGGTCGAGCCAACCATATCATGCTAGAACCATAGCATAGCTGTAGCGTGGCTATACCACAATTTCTACGACGGTTCCATAAATCGCTTGACAAAGTATTAGGAGTTTTACTTTCACTTCAAATATTTATTTCGATATATATATATATCTATATATATCTATATATATATATATATATATATATATATATATATATATATATATATATATATTTGTAGTTATTCTAATATTAATTACTTTATTTATTTTAACAGAAGGCGAAACTTAGGATACTGATGATGATGATTTGGATATTCAATACAAGTTGGCTTCATGATGAGTTAACAAATTTCATTGATGATGATAAAGATGATGAATATTGATCCTTTTAAATGTTGTTGCAGTATCCATTTCTATGTTTTTTGTAAGATTAAAAACTAAATAGTTATTATTTCAAGAAATTAATTGCTAGTTTTCTTAACATATTCAGTAAAAATCTTTCGGATTTAAGTCAACAACAATTAATATATAGTTGTTCACTTGTTAAAATGTATGATTTTCATTGAGGTTTTCATTATGTTTGTATTTTATTTTACAATAATGTTACACAATAATAATGAAATAATAATTAAGAATTACAATATTATTTCATTATTATTGAAGACAATTAATAACTTAAGTTTAATGAAACAGTGTTATAAAGACATCTAACCTAATACTCACAGCGACATTTTTATTGTGTCTGGGGGATGTTTGACCCCTACGACTGGTCTAGCTGCTCACAAAATTATTGAAATGGTTCCCTAAGTTTCGTAACAAATAATCCGAGTAACTATGTAACTATATAAACTAGTCGTATGAGTAAGATCAAGTTATTTTTTTTGCGAGCTCTAAAAGCATAACTTACCGCCGACAGTAGGTGGCTGGCAGTGTTGATTATTAGTTTTGTATAGTATTAGTTTTCCCACAAGATCCTGTAAAAAAGTGAGTAATGTATCTGCGTTTCTTGACAATGCCAATACAAAGAAAATTAACTTAAAAAGTAATTTAAAAAAATAAAATTGTTATGTATTGTGATGACATAGGCAAAATTTGCTTTGTGGCATTCCTTGGGGGAGGCCTATATTCAGCAGTGGACCTGTGAAGAGCTGTGATGATGATTATGGATGATTATTTACACGGTGGTAGAGCCACGCAGCAGTTTTTGCTGTTACATGTATGGGCCGGCTCGAGCTGGGTTGGTACCACGACCTTGTAAGGACGAGGGAAATGAAACACTTGAGTGTTGACGTAAGACTGTCTGTAATTACGTTATTGTTAAGTTTATATATTATATTATACCCAAATATACGTATAGATACTATGTAGATACTACACCTTCCTTCCCAAAGAAAAAAAAAAGAAATGAATACGTGCATTTCTTTTTTTTTATATAAAACTAACATTTAAAATTACACAATAATTATATCCCTAAGTATTCTAATTTATAAAATGTAAACATGGGTAAAGCATAGTTAAAATAATATTTAGATTAAAATGATTACAATTGGTACTTTTTTATATAGTAAAAGTCAATGTTTAATAAAGTCTTATAATATAATTATGTATATATAATAATTGTCTTGGCTTGGGTAGGGTGGCTGGCCAAACCCCCTATGTACATAATAATTCCGTAGTAACATTATGTATGTTTAAGGCTTAATGCATTGTTGCATTGTTGATGCATTATATTTGACAAAATCAGGTGTACATTCGCGAACGTATATTATTTTGGTCGACACATCACTGTAACACACTTTGATACTGAATTATTCAGTTACTTATTAAGTCATTTATGTAAACATTCACATTAAATAGTACCCTTCCTTTATATATTTATTCACATTTATACTAATAATTTTATAGTTTTATATTTCATTTATTTATACCTTTATATTTGATTAAACATTTCAAACAGTTCAATAAATATAAAACCGACAATATTACATTTCATTTTAAGATACACATAACAAAGGAGTCTATGTTAGGCAATGTAATCATTTTCATTATCATAACAACTACCAGATCAAAATACAAGTTGCAATCCCAGCCGCGTCAGCGATTTGTGACACTTTTGTTTTCAATTCCAAAGTACGTTTATGGGAAAGTTTGCGATTACGTCGTATGATAATACCTAATTTCAACATAACTTACAAAACGTTTTATTATAAATACATTTAAAACTATCTAAAATTTCTAGTATTAAACACGTTTTCATTTACATAGTTAAGATTACATTGCATTGTTATAATAGTTTTACATTATCAAGTAATATGTGTTATTTTTATCATTAATAGTCGGAAACGTATTACATATTACTTTTTTTTAAGATTTCATGACTTCTAAGGAACATGTTTATCTTATCTTGAAACACAAATTTGTAAAAAAGATAGGCTATTACACATATATAAGTCTGTATTAGAAAATATATGTTGTATGTTAATAAAATGTTATTAACATTGGAAAAGAAAAGTTTTTTTTTAAGTATATAATCATATAATTTTTTGTTTCATTGTAGAAAATAAAAAAAACTTATAATAAATAGGAAATTAATACACTTTGGATTACCGAATTTTAGTTTAAAGTTGTACAAATTTTACATAAATAAACATTTTTTTATGTAAAACTAATGGTTATTATAAATATAAATCAATTTAAATATGAAAAAATCTTGTAAATTCATATAAAATATGGTAAAATAATTAAGTATGTACGTGAAAATGTGTTTATTACTTTTTGATTAATATTTTTTGTTTACGTGTGGTTATGTGGATCGATAATATAGTTACTGGGTACATGTGTAACTTGTGAGTAGGATTTTGTGTAGCATTAATAGCTCTAATACAGAAATGCGAAATAACTACATATCTCACTTTTAGGTTTGGTCGGGGATCCCCTTATTACCTCATTTTATTCTCATGTTAGTTCTTTTCATGTTAACACTAATCTCATTTCCTTTGTTTTCGGTTGTCAGGCCTTATTTATTTATTTCATAATTCTTGTACGTACTTTCTTTTCTTTCTTAATATTTTTGACGTTTTTGACGTTTTTAGCTTTATTTCTTTGAGTATTCTCTTCCCTTATATATTTATTTATTAATTAGATACCGGGAATCGGAGTATAATTCACTTCATTTATATTTTATTTCAAGATATTTATCACGCGGGTACTTTATAAATATGGGCCCCCCATTTACTTGGGTATTATATTACTTTTTCATAACATTCATTTCATTTTATTGGTACATAAACTTTCTTTTATCATACTATGTCAAGGTAAACCTGTACCTTGGATTGTGCGCACAACCTTGAGGTCTACTTTTAAGTCACTTTAAATGGACTCCAACAATTGTCACGGAGGAAAACTAAGTTCACACTATGATCCAATGAAGGATGTGGCCTCTATGTACCATTATTAAGAGTAACAATATTTAAGACTTCTCTGGTCCCCAACAGTACTAATATGAGTAAACTTGTTCACATCACTTGTACTGAAGGTATTGTTTCCTAGTATCCGTTACTTCCGATTTTATCATCCAATCATGGAAACATACCCTGCTCGAGGACTATATGCTTTACCAGTGATGGACGTTCCCGTATCTCTCCATTACTTATTTATGCAGGTCAACTTTTGTTTTCTTTCTATTTATTTCTATACATTTATAGTATTTATTAACCATTATTTAATTGAACTATAATTTTCACGTACACGGTTCGCGTACATACATGATTAATATCATGGATAATTTTCCTATACAATTCTTGATAAAGTCCCATTTCTTTAAAAAAAAATCATAAAAAATCATTCCGTATTTCATCGAATCCGAAGAACTTTAAAAATTAATCGGTTATTAGGTTTTCCAAACTCTCAGCTGATCGGGCCGATTGTATGTGGATATGCTAACCACCGACAATTTTCGTTACCTATGTCGATCAAACTTACAACATCATCTTTACTTTTCATTCTAATTATGTATTCTGTAACTTATCCATAAATTTACTCACATCTTTTACAAATTTATATCATAAACAGTCTCGTATAATATTTAGTTACATCATTGTCATTCAGGGATTAGAGGCACACAATATGGGCACAACAAAATTCATATAAATTAATTGTAAATTAAAATAAGTTTCAAAATCGTATTAAACGAAGTAAACATTTTCATGATCCACACAAGTACGCACTATTTTACCCGAGATAATAATAAATTGTAATAGTTTAAGAGTTTACGATTTAAAAGTTCAAACAACATAAAACCGAAAACAAATTATTACATTTCATATTAAGATGAACAGAACAAAGAAGTCAATGTTAAGCAACGTAATCATTTTCAATAACAATAACATAATCACATAACAAAAGACAGATCAAAATACAAACTGTAAAATAATAGCAACGCAAGCAATTTGAGACACCTTTACGTATATGGAAACGTTTTCGAATACATCGAACTACGATCACATGGTGTGATTCACATCTAATGTGTATGATAATATGTTATAGATAATATGAATGCAATTAAAATAAAATGTACCTTAAAGTGATAGTTTTAAAAGTTTTTAAATTTATACAGAAGTTAAAATACTTGCATCGTGAATAGTTTTATTAGTTTCACATCGAAAAATGTAATATGTTTTTCTTAATTACTTTTGCTAGAAATATGGTGTTTATTGTATTGTATAGAAAACATTACTGAAAAATCACTACAACTTCTATCAAGTTTATATTAATTTAATTATACATGAAAAAAAAAACAATTTTCATTTTTAATCAGGGTTAATATACAACTTTAAGATTTATTTTTCTAAGAAAAGTTGAAAAAACTTATAATAATAGCTAATTGTTTATAACCTTTGTCATACTTGTATACATTTAAATGAAATTTGCTACAAAAAAAAAAGCAATGGAATCTATTACTGATGTGTTACAACTAACTCAATGGTTAAAACTACAAAATATGAAAAATTCATTGACATGGTAAATTTAATTACGTAAAAATGTAATCCACTATATCATTTCAATCATTTTTGCATGAAACAGTAATAAATATAATATAAAGCAGAAAAATTAAAGAATTAAATTTTATATAAAATCGTCTCGTGCCTTAATACATACATGAGTGCTTAAAATGGTAACTTAATTTTTAATATTGCATTATGATTTTTGTTTTAGATACACTAAGAAATATATTAAAATATCAATTTTATCGTGGAGTATCTGATTAATAAACTCGACTTTATCATATTATATTAAATACAAGATGTTAAAACATAACATTTTTTTTATAATTGTTAAAACATTTTAAAGAAATCTCAAAAAGAAATGACAAAAAAAATACGCTGATTGGATGATACCTTTTCTTCTTTGTTCTTCTTGGCTTAATTTTGACATTCTTCTGGTTCTGGACGAAGCTTTCAAGATTACAACCACTTCTTTCCTTTTAAAATCAATCTGCCGTTTCTTGAATTTTACTCATTACTTAATATATCACTTTTTATTTTCCTATTAGTTGCCTTCATAGTACTACTTCATATACAATATACTTTATAAGTCATCTTCTGTAAAATTATTATTGTGGCCTCTTCTCGAATTCATATTTATTTATGTTTCGTCACGTCCGGTGTTGTATTCATTGCGTTGTAATATTACTTTATTGTCAATTATTTTACTCAGGTCTTCTTTATTTAATTAAGCAATATTTATTCCCATTTTTTTTTAAATAGGCCCGGCGGTGCGCTTGCATTGCCGCAGCGCACCGCCTGGCAGGGTCGCCATGTAAGGACGAGGGAAATGAAACACTTGAGTGTTGACGTAAGACTGTCTGTAATTACGTTATTGTTAAGTTTATATATTATATTATACCCAAATATACGTATAGATACTATGTAGATACTACAACCTCACAGAATACCGGCGTGAAGTAGAAGCTCTGCTTCTGCGTTTCGTCTGGTGAGTGCAGGTGGCCGGAGGCCCAATTCCCCCCCCCCCCATCAACATGGTAGCGGAATTACACGAAGAACTACCCCAGGAGGGTACCAGTACCCCTGGAGAATCCCTCGCTGAACATCCATGACCATGTTATTACGATCCTGAGCGTGGGTGCTCCGGCTGCCCCGCGTATTCTGGGGGGGGGGGGGCAAAATTCCGCTCAAACGCATAACTGCTAGGGGCAAACTGAGCAAGAACACCAAGGCGACCCCTGCCACGCTATCCGTGAATTTCTGCAACATCAGGGGACTTCACTCTAACCTAAACGCCGTCCACTACCATCTCGAGACGGCGAAGCCGGCCTTGCTCTTTCTGACCGAGACGCAGGTTTCCTCTCCGGCTGATATTTCGTATCTCTCCTACCTGGGGTACAAATTGGAGCATTCCTTTGTGCCTCGGGCTGGAGTTTGCGTGTATGTCAGAGAGGACATCTGTTCTCGACGCCTCGGCAGTCTTGAAGGTTCGGACCTGTCCATCCTTTGGCTACGCGTAGACAGCGACGAACATCCGCGCGTCTACGGGTGCCTCTATAGGTCCCATAGCGGTAATGCTGAAACAGACCGACTCATCGACCACGTCCAAATGGCTACAGATTCCTTGCTACAACAGGTCCCATCCGCAGAGATCGTGATCGTTGGCGATTTTAACGCCCACCATGCCGAATGGCTCGGTTCACGTCTAACCGATCATGCGGGGAGATCTGTTTATAACTTTGCCTTGGCATATGGTTTGACACAACTGGTTACTTCGCCTACGCGGATTCCAGATGTGGAGGATCATACACCTTCCCTGTTGGACCTTCTGCTGACCTCTCATCCGGACGGATATCAGGTTTCCGTCGATGCCCCTCTCGGCTCTTCGGACCATTGTCTGATCCGGAGTGTGGTGCCACTCACGCTCCCTTCGCGGTTGCGTTCTGCAGGTTGCCGCCGTGTTTGGCATTACAGGTCGGCGGATTGGGACGGAATGCGGTTCTTCTTTGCATCCTACCCATGGGGGCGGGTTTGCTTCTCGCCGGAGGATCCCAGCGCTGTAGCTGACTCTGTCACTGATGTGGTGCTACAGGGAATGGAACTATTTATTCCATCATCTGTGGTACCCATCGGAGGCAGATCTCAGCCTTGGTTTGGTCGCTCCTGTAAGACTGCATTACGCAGTAAGCAGGAGTGTTATCAAGCCAGGGCTGCGGCTTCGGCGACTCGGGATGTAAATACCAGCACACTTAAAAAGAAGTATAACTTCGCCTCCAAGTCCTTCAAAAGAGTTATTGCCAAGGCAAAGTCAGAGCACATAGGCAGAATTTGCGAGAAACTAATTCGCGTTCCTTCGGGAACCCGTGCATTCTGGTCTCTCGCCAAGGCTGTCCAAGGGAATTTCTGTAAGCCATCACTACCATATCTTCACAGGGAGGATGACTCACTGGCCCAAGACGCAAAAGACAAAACCGACCGTTTAGGCTCCCTTTTTGCGTCCAACTCGACTCTTGATGACGGGGGGAAAACGCCGCCAACCATCCCGCGGTGTGAGTGCTCCATGCCGGATGTGCTGTTCTCACAGCGCTCGGTTCGCAAAGCACTGCTCTCCCTGGACATCCAGAAGTCGAGTGGGCCTGACGGAATCCCCCCAATTGTGCTGAGGACGTGTGCTCCGGAGTTGGTACCGGTCCTAATGCGTCTTTTACGGTACTCCTACTCCCAAGGCGTAGTCCCGAATTCATGGAAGACAGCTTTTGTCCACCCGATCCCTAAAAAAGGCGACCGCTCAGACCCATCCAACTATAGGCCTATCGCGATCACCTCCTTGTTCTCCAAAATAATGGAATCCATTATTAACTGCCAGCTCATCCGGTACCTTGAGGATCACCAGCTGATTAGTGACCGCCAATACGGTTTTCGTCGGGGTCGATCAGCTGGTGATCTTCTGGTCTACCTGACCCATAGATGGGCGGAGGCAGTAGAGTCCAAGGGGGAGGCGTTGGCCGTTAGTCTGGACATTGCGAAGGCCTTCGATCGGGTTTGGCACAAAGCGCTTCTTTCGAAGCTGCCTTCCTATGGGCTTCCCGAGAAATTGTGCAATTGGATCACCAGCTTCCTTGCAGATCGGAGCATCAAGGTCGTTGTAGACGGTGCATGCTCTGACTACAAGCCTATTAACGCTGGTGTTCCACAAGGCTGTGTGCTATCACCAACGCTGTTTCTTCTGCATATCAATGACATGTTGCTAACTGGTAACATTCATTGCTATGCGGATGACAGCACTGGTGATGCTCTATACACCGGCCGTGCCAATATTTCTCGGGAAAACGTCGCTGAGTACCGGAACATATTATCAGGTAGGCAGCGTGCTCGTTTGTTACCCTCTGGTGGTATTTACGGTCTGCCCGCCAAACTGTGTTTTTCTATAGGAGAGGAGGCAAACGAGCATGCACCTAACCTGATGGTAAGTTTCAACCACCGCCTATGAACAACTGCAACACCAGGAGAATCGCAGGTGCGTTGCGGGTCTTTTAAAAAAGAAAAGGCTCTTTTCTTGAAGGTCTCTTGGTCGTATTGGTCCAGAAAAATCACAGGTGTCTTATTGCAATAGCTTATAAATCTCGTTTTGCTCTAAAATATTACAGATAGTGTTAGTAGTATTATACAATTTAGTAGTTTTATATAATTTAACTTATATAAAAAGTAATAACTAGAATGTCCAATAAATTTACTTTAGAACCTTAATTCGTTATTTAAAAAAAATGAAAATAAAATGAGGTACTATAGGTTGGAATGTTGTCTTAAATATAAATAGACCCATACATTCCTAAATCCGCATCTCCTTAATCAAGTGCATCATGCGGACTGTATAGTATATCGCTATCAATTTTTTTTTATCGAAGAAATAAAGTTACACAGTGGTGAGATAGTTATTTGCATGACCAGTAACCATGCCTGTAATTATTTGTACATTTAAGTTCTTATCTATTCATTGTATTTAGAATGATAAACGTTTTCAACTGAACGGAAAACTGTCACGACGCGATGTAAAATATCGTGAACATTTCTTACGCAAGATTTTATCGCAACTCGATGTATGATATTGCTTCTATTAATCAAACGAAGTTCGTGTAGCTCTCCGTTGGTTTCGTCAATAGTGAATTTTGTGTTATTCCAAATTAAGTCGGTAGTATAATTGTAATACGGCCAATGATCGCTACAATATTTAATGTATTTATTTAAAATTTTAAACGTGTTACCTCATTGGCCCAATGGTCGTAAACACGGTTTATAATCCTTAGGTCCCGGGTTAAAACCCGGGTTGGACCAAAATCAGTTATTAGGTTATCTATCAATAAATGCTCAGTAATAGCCCGGACTCAGGCAGTTGGTGGTGTTTCACCACCGTGCCTTTGAAAGCACGTAAAGACATAGGTCCAACTCCTGCTCTCCCTCTGGTCGTGTCGGATTACCGTCCCATTGGGCTATAAGAGGGAGGCAATAGAGAGTGCAAGTTTCCGTTTAGAGCGGACGTCGTGAACGAAATTCAGTCTGTAGGACATTTTTTTATAGATAGGGTGACAAACGAGCACACAGTCCACCTGATGGTAAGTGGTGGCTGTGACCCATAGACATCTACATCTATCCTCGATAAAGAATCAAAAGGCAGATGCGTTGACACTCGTGAGGACTTAGATGGAATGCCCCTTTTCCAGTAAAATGGGTGTCCGGTTCTCTACACTCACCATACGAAACACAGCAGTGTTAAGCTTCTATTTTACGCTGGTATTCTGTGAGAGCGTGGTCCTTCCCCGGTCGAGCCGACCCATTCGTGCTACAACTATACTACTAATATAGCTGCAGCATGTCTCTACCACGTTTAAAACATTACACTAGGAAAGACAGGTCACCGTAGATAATACGGGTCGTGTTTCGACTCTAAACGAGGCACCTTAAGGAGTCTGTGCGATGGCTAACCGCATAGAATTATTGAATCTTATCTTATTCATTTTAACGTATTCAGATTGATTATTACAGCTCTATAATGACGATGAAGATTGAAAGCTAAGATGGAATGAGGTTTCATTGCCTGTATGTATTCTGTCTCCGTTTCTAATTAAACTCAAACATTGTGTTAGGTAATAGGTAAAAGGGTGGTATCAACGTAGATCGAAGCCTAGACTGGCAAGGAGCCACGCTTGTAGTAACTAGAGCTAGAAAATACGTGAAGTATATTTTTTTAAGATAATTTCAGAGTAGTTAATTCTCGAAGGAAAATTGTCCTTAATATTCCTTACAATTTACTGCATGGGATTCGAATCCGCGGCCTGCAGCTTTACAGATATTTTTTGTAGTACTTCTGAGCCGCTAATATGTAAATAAGAACTAGTTCTTACATTTAATAATATTGTATCTGACGATATGATGTCAGGAATATAGAAGCCAATAACGCTTTGAAAGTCACTGACAAAGAAACTTCTGAAGTCCGTTTATTCACTTGAATACCTACAAACTCAGCATTGAGTCAAGTTGGGTAATGGTATTTGTCATGCAAATAGTCCGTGCAAACGTATAAAGCGTATAAAAGGATCTTAGCAAGTTTTCTGAAGGTCGTCTATCCGAACGAGCTCTAACTTTGATTAGTTAATACTTTAAAGCTATGAATTTATTTTGGAATTAAACTATTTATGGTGAGTGTAGAGAACCGGAGACCCATTTTACTGGAATAGAGGCATTCCATCTTAGTCCTCACGGATGACAACGCATCTGCATTTTGATTCTTTATTGAAGATAGATGTAGATGTCTATGAGTCACAGCAACCACTTACCATCAGGTGGACTGTGTGCTCGTTTGTCACCCTTATCCTATAAAAAAATTACGTTAATTTGACATGTCATTATTCACATTGTCCGGGCATTACACACAATACCTTGATTAATCACTTGCTCAATAACATACGTAATCGTTAGTACGTCGTTGTCAGTGATTGTGTAACTTCTGAACGACTTGATCGATTGAGATAATGCATGCAATATTTATTACACTTACAATATATTACACTAATTCCACTTACAGTACGGGGCAGAACAAGATCTGCCGTGCCAGTTAATAAAGTTATAAAAGAAACTAAGTGTTTTTTTTTTTATATAATATGTATTAAAAAATTAAAAACCCCCCGAAACAAAAAGAGTTGATGATCTTCAAACAGCTGAACAGATTTTCTTGATACATAGCTAAGAACACTCTCGATTAGGACACCTTTAAAAATAAATAAACTTAATCAAAATCGGTTCATTCGTTCAGGAGCTATGATCCCACAGACAGACACACAGATACACATATACACAGTTATACAGATACACACGTTAAACATATAACACCTCTATTTTCGTCGGGGGTTAAAAACTGTAGTGACAAACGAACTTACAGTGGACTGTAAATTTGTTAGTAAGTTCGTTATTTGTTTGATTTGATCAGGTGAATGTGATGGAAAGTGGCTGTTGCTTTCTAAGAACGCCTGCAGCCAACTTTAAACAAAGAAGGCTACAGATGCGTTGCCACCTCTGAGGACTGAAATGGAATTTCTTACAGCCTGTGATTGTATTTGCTCTCTATACTCTTCAGGTCAGAAAGCAGAAGTGCAGCCGTAGATATAATGGTACTCACTACCAGACAGACTCCTAGATAGAAAAGAAGTCCTATTAAAAGTGATTAAGTGTTAGCCTTACCAATATTAACCTTACCATTTGGTGACTAAAAATGTCACAGATTTTAATCTATACAAATAAATAAAATTGAAGTGTCTGTTTGTAATGCCAAAATAACAGCTTTTTACTATATGCTAATGAAAGTATATACGGTACTTATAACAAAAATACAATTTTTAAAATTTTTGTCTGTCTGTCTTTCTGTCTGTCTGTCTGTCTGTTTGTATCACCACCAATCTCAATGTAACACAGGGCCGTCTCTCAGCAACACGACCTTCCTTGCCTACACTAGTAGCGCCTACACTAATACCCCAACGGGCAGAGTAACGACAGTGGCACTCAGAATTACTCTTAGTCGCCTGTGCGATACTTTATACTGCTAAAATAAATGGGAGATTACCACTCTACCTTCATTTGTTAATATTTTTTTATTTTCTTTTTACCCTCATTCCTTACAGTATAATAATTAAGGGGGATGAGTCGCTCGTGTCCGTAGGCTTCGACTACCTAATCCTAGGCCCACCTTACATGTATCCTCGTGTGATGCTAAACGAGTGACAAAGCCGAAAAGACAGACTCAGCTCCTCGCCGTATGGTAGCAGCGTAAAATATACCACACACTAGTTTCGCACCATGACGCAATGAAGAAAAGAAAACCGAAGACAAGGTTCACCATCCGTCACGTTCTCTCTCCCGGAGGGGTGAAAAGTGGATTGTGGCTACGCTGAATGTACGTAGAGCAATTAATGATAAGATGGATGAAGATGAATAATGTATGATAGAGGAGTAGATGTGTTATGTGTAAATGAGACGAAACGGAAATGAAAGGATGCCACTAAACATGACATGTATACCACGTACTGGTCTGGTGTAGACGAGACACAACACTCCTTTGTGCCTCGGGCTGGAGTTTGCGAATACGTCAGAGAGGACATCTGTTCTCGACGCCTCGGCAGTCTTGAAGGTTTGGGCCTGTCCATCCTTTGGTTACGCGTAGATAGCGACGACCATCCGCGCGTCTACGGGTGCCTCTATAGGTCCCATAGCGGTAATGCCGAAACAGACCGACTCATCGACCACTTCTAAATGGCTACAAATTCCTAGCTACAACAGGTCTCAACCGCAGATACCGTGATTCTTGGCGATTTTAAATCCCACCACGACGAATATCTCGGTTTACGTTTAACCGATCATTCTGGAGATCTGTTTATGACTTTGCCTTGGCATATGGTCTGACACAACTGGTTACATCGCCTACGCAGATTCCAGGTGTGGAGGATCATACACCTTCCCTGTTTGACCTTCAGCTGACCTCTCATCCGGACGGGTGGCTCTTCGGACCATTGCCTGATCCAGAGTGTGGTACCACTCACGCTCCCCTCGCGGTTGCGTTCTGCAGTTTGCCGCCGTGTTTGGCTTTACAGGTCGGAGGATTGGGATGAAATGAGGTCTTTCTTTGCTTCCTACCCATGGGGGCGAGTTTGCTTCTCGCTGGATGATCCCAACGCTGTTGCTGACTCTGTCACTGATGTGGCGCTACAGGGAATGAAACTATTTATTCCATCATCTGTGGTACCCATTAGAGGCAGATCTCAGATTCGGTTTGGTCGCTCCTGTGAGAATGCATTACGCAGTAAGCAGGAGTGCTATCAAAAAATAGTAAACACCAGCATGCTTAAAAAGAAGTACAACTTCACCTCCAGGTCCTTCAAAAGAGTTATTGCCAAGGCAAAGTCAAAGCATATAGGCAGAATTGGCGAGAAACTAGTCCGCCTTCCTTCGGGAACTCGTGCATTCTGGTCGCTCGCCAAGGCTGTCCAAGGGAATTCCTACTATCTCTGCACATGGAAGAGGACTCACTGGCCCATACCGCAAAAGAGAAGGATGTCCTTTAAGGCCCCCTTTTTGCGTCCGCAAACACACACCGCACACACCGCCGACCATCCCGCGGTGTAAGTGCTCCATGCCGGATGTGCGGTTCTGAAAGCGATCGGTCCGCAAAGCAGTCCTCTCACTGGACGTCCGCAAGTCGAGTGGGCCTGACGGAATCCCCCAATTGTGCTGAGGGAGTGTGCTCCGGAGTTGGCAACGGTTCTAACACGTCTTTTCCTGAAATCATGGAAGACAGCTTTTGTCCACCCTATCCCTAAAAAGGCGATCGCTAAGACCCGTCCAACCACAGGCCTATAGCCATCACCCCCTGCCATCTAATGCGGTACCTTGAGGATCACCAGCTGATAAGTGACCGCCAATACGGTTTACGTCGGGGTCGATCAACTAGTGATCTTCTGGTCTACTTGACTCATAGATGGGCGGAGGCAGTAGAGTCCAAGGGGGAGGCGTTGGCCGTTAGTTTGGATATTGCGAAGGCCTTCGATCGGGTTTGGCACAAAGCGCTTCTTTCGAAGCTCCCTTCTTATGGGCTTCCCAAGAAATTGTGCAATAGGATCACCAGCTTTCTTGCAGATCAGAGCATCAAGGTCGTTGTAGACGGTGCATGCTCCAACTACAAGCCTATTTTCGCTGGTGTTCCACAAGGATGCGTGCTATCACTAACGTTGTTTCTTCTGCATGTCAATGATATGTCGATAACTGGTAACATTCATTACTATGCGGATGACAGCACTGGTGATGCTCTATACACCGGCTGTGCCAATATTTCTCGTGAAAACGTCGGCGAGTACCAGAACAAACTTGTGTCTGAAGTCGAATCTTTGCTGGACAAATTCTTGGATTAAGGGCGACTAAATCTAGTCCAGTTTAATCCTCAGAAGACACAATTTTGCGCGTTTACCGCTAAAAAGAACCCCTTCGTCGTATCTCTTCAGTTTCAACGCACTCCCCTTGTTGCCTCAACCAGTATCGGAATCCTCCGCGTAGACATATCGAGTGACGTGCAGTTTCGTGGTCACTTGGAAGACAAGGCCAAATCGGCCTCTTAAAAGCTTGGCGTGCTCAACAGCGCGGGACAATATCTCATGCTGGCATAACGCCTGCAACCTTACAAGGCGCACGTTCGACCTCACATGGAACACTGTTCCCATCTCTGGGCGGGGCACCCTAGTGCCATCTCCTTCCACTTAACCGCATTAAGCGCAGAGCGGCTCTAATCGTCGACGACCGAGTCCTTTCCGATCGGCTCGATTCATTGGCGCTGCGAAGAGATGTTGCATCCCTTTGCATTTTCTTTCGCATTGATCACGGGCAGTGCTCTGAGGAATTGTTCGGATTAATCTCATCGCCAAATTTCACAAATGCACATCGCGGATCTGGATGATTGGCGATCCACCACTGTGTGATTTAGAAAATGTTTTCTTCCTCGCACAACTTTCTTGTGGAATAGTTTAAAACCAGCTATATTTCCGGACCGATACGACTTAGAGACCTTCAAGAAAAGAGCCTACTCCTTTTTAAAAGGCTGGCAACGCATCTGCAATTCCCCTGGTGTTGCGGTTGTTCATGGGCGGTGGTAGTCACTTACCATCAGGTGAGCCGCATGCTCGTTTGCCCCCTCTCCTCTAAAATAAAAGAGACCGAGTGGACATGACAGGGAGTCCTTCATGCTTTCAGAAAGAATCGGTCAATGAGTGAACGAGTATGCTATGGATACGAATGTTAGTTGGCTTAAGGAAGTTGTTTGTTCTAGTACGCCCAAGACATTTCAAAGCCCACTTATATCCGGCAGCAGTTTTGGAGGTTGGTAAGGATAGTGTTAATGAAATGTAAGGGAAATATAAATTTTGTTATTATAGGAGCTTTTAATGGAAGGGTTGGGGTGAAGAGGCTTGGTTAAGAATTAGGAACGTTTCGTGCCGAAGGTATAAATGAGAATGGTGAAAGCCTTCTCACCGTATATGTGGAAAATATTCTTTTTATGATCAACACTTTCTTTCGGCATAAGAAGATTCACACGTATACATGGGAAGGACATGGTGATAGATTACATAATTGTTCATGAAAAAATGAGGAGCGCAGTAGATATAAGGTTGATATAATGTTTTACCGGGAGTCCAACGTAGGGGCGGATCAATACTTGGTCTTATGCCGAATTAATGGTCTATTCAGACGTTGGCGGCATTGGACATCTGTAGCTACCATTGCGTTACAGCATATACGAACAGATTGATTATAAGTTGAGAGTGTGAAAGAGCCTTCATAAGTCCACTGCTGAGCATAGGCCTCCCGCAAGGAATGCCACAAAGCACAGTCCCGAGCCACCTGACTTGACTTCCTGAAAGTCTTACCAGATCGTCACTCCATCTAGCGGGGGGACGCCCTACATTTCGCCTGCAGATACGAGGCTGCCACTCGAGAACCTTTCTTCCCCATCGGTTGTCGGTTCTTCGAGCTATATAGTCGGCCCAGCATACTAATTCTTTTGGCTGTGTCGGTTACTGTGCTTGTACTGCGAATATCCTCGTCTTTAAGTCTATCACGCAGAAAAACGCTGAGCATAGCCCTCTCCATACCTCGCTGAGTGACTTTAAGATTTCTCATACAGCTGGCCGTATGAGGAAATTGAGTGAATGTATGTTGCTAATTCGCTTATACAATACAACCGTATTAAACAAGAAAATACATCAGAATTTTTATATCAAAGCCTTTTATAAGGCAAAGCAAAGGACGCGCTTTTCCATATATAAATGACCTCAACACAAAGTCTATTTTAACTAACCACTGGCATGGGTCGCAAGGGTTTGCATATCTATACCTATAATAAAACTGTAAATAGCAGATGTCTGTACATTTTATATTTTTGTAATAAAAGTGATTGAGGGGTACTAAAAATAAGTAATTAAATACATTTCTACCATTTTTAGAATTTTCTGTCTGTCTGTCTGTCTGTCTGTTTGTTTGTTACGTATCACGTATAAAGTACTAATTTATATCATAAGAATTGTTAAGGAAATTATAAAGTGTATCTTCGTGTTACATTTAGTCTTTATTTCATTAAAATCAGTTCATTCCATCAAAAGTTACGATAAATATTCTGAAGTATGGGTAGGGAAGTATAGGTACGAATTTGCTCAACGGTGGCTTTGTTTGAGTCATCAAGTGCATTTTAAACTAATATCATATCATAAATCATAGTTAAATTATGTAAAATAATGATATAATTATGTATATCTAAAACGCAGTAAACAAAAGTATTAAAGAACGTATTAAATATATTATACAAAAATATATTAACCTTATTAACTAAATCTGAAGCACAATAGTTAACCCATTTCTTCGATAGATGGTGGTGTTTTGAAAATCTAATGCAATTGCAATGTGGTTTTTTCCAATAGATGAGTTTTCATATTTACTGCTAATCTTTATTATATTACTCGCTGCCCTACTGCGTGTTGACAAACTCAATTTATTCTTTACCGCCGAGTACTCTATGTGGTAAATCAAATTTTAAAAGAGCTATTAACAAATGCGTTGGTTTTGGCGAGAGTCAAACTTTATTTTTTGCTTACTGTGCAGGCACTGATTTATAAGTTCTCTTGCGTTTTATATAATGTATCAATCCCGTCAATTATTCTCTTTTATTTTTAGAATTGATGTTAGCAGCGCCATCTCTCTTTAAATATATACATATAATAAAAATGATGATAACATGTTGTGTCTCTTTCTGTACATTATATATATATTTTGGTGGCTAAAATCATCATGGGGAACTGAAAATAATTAAATAAGAACATTTTATAATTTTTAGAATTGTCTGTCTGTCTATTTGTCTGTATTATATGAACGCATCACGTCTAAAGTAAACATCTTTTATTTTCAAAGAAATCGTTAAGAAAATCATAAAGCGCATCTTCGAGTTACATTTAATCTTTGTTTTATTAAAATTGGTTAATTCTATCGAAAGTAATGATTATTATTTTGAAATGTAGGGTTGAATTAGTTCAATGGCGCCATAAAATCTCAGAAATAGTAATAAAAAGATTTGTGTGTAAAAAAAAACGTTCCATAATAATTAATATATTTATACTTAAAACACAAAAAGAGATTTAAAAAGGATGTTTTCTCACACAAAGGACGTAATAGATGGAGTTGTACAAATTACAAACTTTTCTGAATTGCTGTGTTGAGATTTTTCGCCTATGAATCGTATTGAGACTTACTAAAGAAATTTGTATCCATCGAAGCCATACAACGGAATCGGACCAAAAATAAAAATTTTGCAACGAAATGTCGTGATATTGTATTTATAATATAATATGCAAAATCAGTACTGCCATTTTAGCGCTTTGGGAACTAAATTTAGCGCTTTTTTGGAATGTATAGCGCACATTTCGAAATTTTAGCACCTAGCTTAATCCAGCGCTTTTTGGTGTATTTAGCACACATTTCAATATTTTAGCGACTAGCGGGTTATTAACTCTTTTACTGCAGCACTGTTAGTCCACATTACCGATAATAATAATAATGACCTTTATTATTTTTTCCCACAAATAGTACATTGCAGTTTATCTTTTTCAAACATATTTTTTCCACAAAACAAAGAGCATGGGAGACGAGTCCAAACTAGGATACCCTGTGCTATGGATCTCCTGGCTTCCCCTTTAGGATGATCAACTTGATTTTTTTACCGACGACTATAAGCGGGGAAATCCCCTTTATTAAAGTTTTCGTTCATGGTTTTGGCAACGCATTTATTTTGCTTTATTCAGTTTCAGTCAGTTGCTTAGAGCACAGCTAAGTTAAAAGTTACTTAGAAGTTATAACACAAAGAAACTGTGTAGCAACCGCAATCAGATGCTGACATCTGAAACTAAGTTGCCAAATACATTGCACTTTAAAACAATTAATGACATTTTTATTGTTCGTACAGTACTAACTACTGTTGACAGTTGACTATTAAGAAGTAACTTTCCTTTCAGTTTTAAGCGCGTTCAGTTCCCAGTTACAGTGAGCGTGTGTTATGCGATGACCGTAAATAAAGCGCAAGGTCAAACTTTACGCGTTGTAGAGTGTACCTAAGTACTGACTGTTTTGCACATGGCCAACTCTATGTTGCTTTTTCCCGCGTTAGTAGCCCCTGTAACCTTTTTGTGAACACCCAGGCTAAGCCTACTTCTAACGTCGTTTACACAGAAGCTCTATCATAAACGATTTAGAACTTTGATGATAATGATTTATTTAGTTACCACTTATTGATACAGTAATGAAATAAATCGTTTAATATTCTCTTACCTAAATGACAAATTCTTTATGTAAAACCTGTATACGCGAGCTACGCCGCGGGCACAGCTAGTATTGAAATAAGGGTACACCTTTATGGAAAGCACCTTCTGCTGCTTACGGATTAAAATATATTATACAACCCTTACCCAACAGATAATAAATAATACACATTTAGAGGATTGTTGTCGTTGGGTAAATCTATAAAATACGCTCTGCACGTAGTGTGTCAAGTTGATCAAATATGCGGCAAATTGATAGACAGGTGGTTAAAGAACGTGCTTCAAGGAAATCTTAGGGGGAAACGAATGTACAATATATTTGTTCGCTAATTTTGTTTATTTGTAAATATAAATAAAAAACTATGTCTCTGTAGTACTCATCATATTTGCATGGTATTAAACATTTATTAAAATATTCGTGTAACCATTTTTAAAATTTTCGTCGGCTGAATAGATTGCGATGAACCTTTATGAACAGATAGAGAGAAATGACAGGAGGAATCTAGGCTACATTTTATCCAAAAACTTAAAAAGAAGTTTTTTTAAATATAGATTATTTATAAAATGAATGGTCTTTGACTATCTTTTATCTAAACGTCGCATTAATAGATCCTATCCAGGCGAATCCGGGGCGGGCCCCTTGTCTTGTATATTAAATGAAACGAATGATTAAAAGTAAAGATCGAATTCAGACAACTAAAAAACTCTATAATAGCTTTAGTTGAGTCATATTGTATTAAAGATTTTTGGTTGTTTGGAGCCTGCTTTTACTTTTTAGTAAATGTTAAATTTCTGACCATTTTGAGTGTACTCAATCATATTACAAGCACAAGGTAACTGGAATGTCGTTAAAAAATTAATCTATAATATAAAAATGAATCGCTGAATGTGTTGCTAAGCGCAAATGTCGAGAACAGATGAACCGATTTCGGTAATTCTTTTTTACAATATTCCTTGAAGTAGCGAGATGGTTCTTACGGAGAGAAAAATTTAAAAATTGCCTGAAAAAGTCTTAACACAACACTTTTCTATATTCCCATACAAAAGATTCGTAATAATACTTAAAAGTCAATTTGAACTTTAATACCACAACATAAAGTTTAAGTCTTATTAGAGGGGTTCCGGGAAGTTAGTATGGTATAAATATTAATGTCAATATTTATACGATGTTACACTCAAAAACAAATGGCCCGATGTCCCGAATAGCAGAATTAGTATTAAAAAAAATTAAAGAATCGACTGTTAGGTGGTACGAAGTTCGCCAGGTTAGCTAGTATAAAATAAAAATCATTCCCTATTTTTCTACCCTTTATGAAAAGTAACCTATTCATTAAACATTTTTTTATAGAATATGGTGACAAACGAGCACACAGTCCATCTGATGGTAAGTGGATGCTATGACACCATAGACTTCTACATGTATGCTCAACTAAGTATCGAAATGCAGGTGCATTGTCACTCCTAAGGACTGAGATGGAATGCCTCGTTTCTAGAAAAAGGGTCACTGATTTTCTACACTCACCATAGCGACACAGCAGTATTAAACTGCTATTTTACGCTAGTATTCTGTGAAAGCTTGGTCCTTCCCCGATCGAGCTGACCCACTCGTATTGCAAATAAAATAATATACTTTGTATAGCTGCAACGTAGTTCTACCACGTACCTATTGTACCATCTCTATAATTTATTTCATTGTTTTTTCTTTTATAGGATAAGGGTGACAAACTAGCACACAGTCCACCTGATGATAAGTGGTTGGTGTGGCCCATAGACATCTACATCTATCTTCGATTAAGAATCAAAATGCAGATGCGTTGTCACCCGTGAGTACTAAGATGGAATGCCTCGTTTCCAGTAAAAAGGGTCTCCGGTTCTCTACACTCACCATACGAAACACAGCAGCGTTAAGCTGCTATTTTACGCTGGTATTTTGTGAGAGCATGGTCCTTCCCCGGTCGAGCTGACCCATTCGTGCTACAACCATAATATAACTGCAGCATGGCTCTACCACGTAATAAATTTATTTAATTTATATTTATATTCAAGGTGTTTTTGTTTTAATGTACATTGGTGTATAATAAAGAATATATTTATTGATTAACTTTAACAAAGGAACTACTGAGTTTTAGGAGCAATGTCAAAGCTTTAATATTATATTGATTTGAGTTTGGAATTTGAAGTTTAATGTAATATTACATCGAAGTATAAGATAACAGGATTTCCATAGGCAAGTACCTTATACAATATACGCATCGTAATTCTATCCTTATCTCAACTACCTGTATAAGGAGCTGAGGCTTAAATGCTACGTAACTACCAACATTTTGCTTTAGTTTTAATATATCTTGGCTCGCACCTAAAGATCGTTCGGTTTTTACTGTCGAATTTTCGAACAACTTTGATAATATTCGGTAGTTATACGCATTTTGCTTAAGCATTATTAGAAATTTAAGAAAGTGGATTTATGATTTCAGTGTCAACACTTTTGATGTTGTTTTCCGTCACCGGTCTAGATGTTTGTCATGAGTAAATAGGTGATATCGCCATCTTTCGGAAACCATAAGGTTTTTCTGGCACTTACTGTAGCCACCTTCTACGACACCCACGAGCCGAAATAATTACAATAATTATGATAACAGTATAAAATATGATGCCATTATGATTGAATTATGTAAATATTAGAAAATGTATTGTGTTGTGCCAAAGAAATTATTAGTACATTTTATATCAAGACCGAAAATTCTCCTCATTAAACATGATCTGTGTATAACATTTATGTCAGAACCTTCCCATAATTCATGAGGATTTGTAAGTACTCTTCTTATTTAATCACTGAAGCCAGCCAATAAGAAAGAAAAATATAGAAACGACTTTTACGTGTACAAATAAGGATAACAACACATATCTCTTGGGCCTGTAAGTAAGCATGTAAATAGCAACCCTTTTTGACTTAACGCAACCTATTTTGAATTGTAGGGTAAAGAATGATTACGAATTAATTTAAAAAGTCATAATATTATGTTAGTACTGTGGTAATTAAATAATATAACGTACCGTCTTTTGTTTCCTCTTTATATTTGTTTCTTGTAATGTAATTTGTTTCCTTGGTATACAATAAAATTGTACTGTATTATAAAATATGCAAAATTAGGCATCTCTCTGAAAATAAAACATCATAATATTAATTTACCGTGTTTCCCTTTATAAAAAAAAAATCACAATTTCTTGTTTGAGTTTATTAATTTATTAGTTTATAAATCTCTTTGAGTTTCAACGTAAAAAAATATGAACCGTTACTGGGGGTATATTTGCCTTAGTTGCCACATTCGATTAATTTGAGTGATTACCAGAAAGATGTTGCTACCCATCTCTTATCCTACTTCCATTTGTCGTCTTTTGCAACACCCATAGGATAACAAGAGTCAATAGATTTTCTTACGCCTCTATATATGAAGTCGACGGATGCAGGTTGCAGGAACGTGTGTTGTGGTATTACCTGGAGGCCTATGTTCAGCAGTGGACTAGTGAAAATAAGATAATGATGATAAATGAATGGAGGAATCGACCCAGCTAAAAGTTTATTTTAGCCATATCCATTAATTTTACTTAGTAACATTAAGTTGAAGTACATCGTAGATCCAAAGGGACCAACTCCTTCAAGGCACCACACCTTCTTACAAATATGACGATTATACGTGGTTTAGTCACGCTGCAGCTATATTATGGTTGTAGCACGAATGGGTTGACTCGACCGAGGAAGGACCACACTCTCACAGAATACCAGCGTAAAGTAGCAGCTTAACGCTACTGTGTTTTGTATGACGAGTGAAGAGAACAGGAGACCATTTTACTAGGAACAAGGCTTTCCATCTTTGTTCTCAGGGGCTACAACGTATCTGCATTTTGATTTTTAATCGTGGATTAATGTATATCTCCAAGGGACACAGCATCCACTTACTCTCAGGTAGACTGTGTGCTCTTTTGTCACCCTTATTCTATAAAAAATGACGCATGCAGCAGTCATCTACTTTTTCATCCTTTTTATAAGTAGTTTGCGACATGTTTACAATTCATAACGTAAGCAGAATAAAATATTATCAGATTTTGATATTTATTTTATAATAACCAGTTATTTAAAAAATTTTATAAATTTTAATTTTTTTATTAGAACGAAGTTATGCAAACTGTCTCTCTGTGTGAAATATCGTAGGCATTTCTCACGTCGGATTTTATCGTAACCCGATATTAGTAATGGCTGTCATTAATCACAGTTAGTGACGTGCTGCGTTTACTGTGTAAGAATAAAACGGATATAATTTAACTTTAAAATGTTACATATGCAAGTGTTGTTTGTACAAAATTAATAAAAAAAACGCTTTTTACTTATATTGAAAAGGTCTTATTCTGTTTTCAAGAATTAACCTTAGCTTTCGTAGAGTACATATTTTATTTTAAAAAAATAATTAAGTATCGTATTTGCATCGCAAATCTTGACACTGCCTATAGCTAACCATTGCACAAATAGCTTAGTTTATTATTTGTTTATTTATATTTTATAAATATATAACCAATAATCTCTAACTTAAATACAAGTATAAAAGTGGTGTGGTTACGTAGTCTACCTTACTAAGTAAAGAAAGAGGCTGTTGCGACCGCATTTTTCTTCTTCTTCACCAGCCCGTAAGTGACTGACTGAGAATGCGCGTCTTTCGCTGTATAGAACAGAAAAGAATGGAATAGAATATAGATATATTGAAGAAAAATTATTCTATAAATAAAAATTAATCTTACAAGAATACTTATTGAATGTCCTAAGCCTGTAATGAGGATATGCCGTAATTCCAAATCAGAGTTCCTAACGTCCGTCTGAGTTTTTGTCTGAGTCTGGCATGATCTATTGGAATCCATCTTTCTCTCTCTCTCTCTCTCTCTCTCTCTCTCTCTCTCTCTCAGAATCTGGCCTTTCATATAGTCGCTTTTTCCCGACCTGTATGAACCTTTTAGTCCAGTGATAAGTATGGATAAACCTTTCAAAGAAAATGCAATTTTGTGTATTTTTATAAATATTTATATCTAGGCAGAGTTAATAAGGGTATTAACTCTATCTATGCCTTATTGATATTACTGGTTAGTAGGTCTCTTTACTGTGTGGGTACCAAAATATTACTTACTTCTGTCGCCGAATAATAGGGCTAGCAGTGATGCGTTTTATTCTAAAGGGTAGATATAACCAGTATATTTACAAGCTGTGAGTCATTCCTTATATGTTTGAAGTTGGCTGTAGGTGTCCATGGACTTGCCTTCAGGTGGACTGAAAGTTCTTTCGGCACTTCGGTGTTGTAAAAAAAGAAAACATTACACTATTGAACATGTTTTGTAATTTCAATTTTCTTATTGTCTTTATTTCTGTGTGTTTCTTCTTTCTTTTAATCAGCAAGGTATTTGTCTCCGGTTCTCTACACTTACCATACAAAACACAGCAGTATTATGCTGCTATATTTCGCTGGAGCCGACCCTTTCGTGCTACAACTATACTAATAAAATAGCTGCACCATGGCTCATCAATATGAGTATTTATATTTATGAGGTATATATAATATATTATACAAATTTAATTTTTTTCAATGTATGTACGCACGTACGGAAATTAATACATCCACTTTTGTGTCATTTTTTTAAAATTAATATTACGTAGTCATACAAAAGATACATTAGTAACTTAAGAAAGGTCAATGATGTTCTCAAAAGAAGAACAATCAAAAGTTTGGAACTTATCGAACCCAAGCAGATCTGTACCTACAAGAACGAGGGTCTCTGACACAAGTGCCTTAAGGTACTTAAAAGAGGTTCCCTACCTTATCATCATTCATCATTACAGCCCATCACAAGTCCACTGTTGAACATATGCCTCCCCGAAGAAATGCCACAAAGCACGATCCTGAGCCACCTGCGTTCTTCGACTTCCTGCATATCTTACCAGGTCGTCACTTCATCTAGTGGGGGGACGCCCTACACTTCGCCGGCTAATACGAGGCCGCCACTAGAGAACCGTCCCTCCCCATCGCTTGTCGGTTCTTCGAGCTACATGGCCGGTCCATTGCTACTTCAGCTTCCTAATCCGTTGGGCTATGTCAGTCAATCTGGTTCTACTGTGGATAGCCTCATTTCTAAGTTTATCACGCAGAGAAACTCCGAGCATAGCCCTCTCCATAGCTCGCTGAGCGACCTTGAGCTTCCTCATACGGCCAGCAGTGAAGGACCACGTCTCAGTTCCGTAAGTCATCACTGGCAACACGCACTGGTTGTACAATTTCGTTTTCAGGTTTTGAGGTATGTCTGCCGAGAAGATGTGTCGTAGCTTCCCGAACGTTGCCCAGCCGAGTTGAATCCGTCGATTGACCTCCCAGTGCTCCCAACAACTACCGGCATGGGTGTGACATTGACATTAAATATAACCTTTGTTTTGTCCATGTTTATCGTGAGACCTATCCGTTGGGAGACATTATTCAGGTCATTGAACATAGGTTTTGTACTCTGATTCTGTACTCGGATAGCCATCGTAGCCCTACTGTATAAACATTTCAGTACTTCGATATACCGACAGTTAACTTGGCACCGCTGAAGGGACTGCAGCATCGCCCAAATTTGGACGGAATCAAAGGCTTTCTCATAGTCCACATACGCCAGACATAGTGGCAAATTGTACTCTTCGGACTTCTGTACAATTTGCCAAGGGGTATGTATGTGGTCTATGGTGCAAAAGCCCTTTCGGATACCGGCTTGTTCGTGAGGCTGGAAGTCGTCAAGTCTGCGCGCGAGACGATTCGTAATGACGCTCGGAAACAGCGCGTAGACGCGGCTCAGAAAGGAAATCGGTCTGTAGTTCTTCAAGAGAGCGTTGTCACCTTTCTTGAAGAACAAGGCCACCGCACTTCTGCTCCACGCCTCCGGTGTAATGTCACCATGGAGGATGGAATTAAAGAGCCTCTGAAGGACTTCAAGTACCGGTCTTCCACACGCTTTCACTTGCCTGTATGCTGTCAAATCTATTGAAGAATGTAGTTTCATCTCCCGTCTAACAGCCATAAGATGTGTGAGAGTGTGATCGGAGAGTTTTTGTGGTCTTCTGCGGCGGGTCTTGGAGAACTTAGCTCCGACCGCATGGAAAGTTTCCACGAGCTTCTCATTCATATCGTCCACTTCATTGCAGTCTTCTAGGCATTGAAATCGGTTTTGTAGCTTGAGCGGAAAGGTTTCGGGACTTTAGAACAGAGCACGAGGGAGACGAAGCGTTGACTTCATTAGACGAGACCTCTCCAAATTAACCTTTAGGTTCAGTGTGTCTCTAACCATTGGGTGGTCGTTATAATGAAGTCAATCTCATTTTTTGTCAAACCGTCGGGGCTCGACCAGGTCCACTTCCTGTAGGGTCACTTCTGGAAGAAAGAGTTCATCATAAAGAGTCCCTCTTTCTCCATGAAGTCAGCCAGCTGCTGGCCCCTCCCCCTGCGGGTTCCGTTACCCTATTCCAAATTTACTCCTTTCATATCACCGTTCACTCTTGTGCCTAGTTTTGCATTGAAGTACTACGCATGGCTCTAGAGACGTACTAATATATTTCCTTCACCCCCTCATCGGGTTATACCTGAACTTCTGCGAATACCGTTTGCTGATTCTGAGTATAAGGCACGCAACTCTTGTCGACACACTATCTTTAGTCACAGTAATTAAAATTGTTTCTTGCAATAATTTATTACGAGTTTTAATTATTTCTCTCGGTGACGTTTTCAACAAAATTTCAACAATTATAAAAGTTAGTAGTGTTCTACTTCAAACAACAGCTGTACTTTACAGTGATTTAATTCATTATTATTTTTAAACATTATTTTACGTGACTTTATAACAAACGACCCGCCCGGGATTCGCTTGTATAGGATCTATTAATAAGGCGTTATTTGGATATCATATATCCTAGATAACTCCTGATATTGCTCACTACGTAAAGTTTCATCTTTTAGCCCATAAAGACAGACATACATTTCTATGCTTTAAAGAAAGGGAGAAATAACCTCCGCAAGTAACTCTTTCATTATATGTCTATCTTTTTTTAACAGTGGTAGAGCCACGCGGCAGCTTTTGCTGTCGCACGGATGGGCCGGCTCGAACCGGGGTAGTACCACGACCTCACAGAAAACCAGCGTGAAGTAGAGGTTTACCTCTGCGTTTCGCTTGGTGAGTGCAGGTGGCCGGAGGCCTTTTTTACTGGAAATGAGGCATTCCATCTTAGTCCTCACGGGTGACAACGCATCTACATTTGATTTGTAACAGAGAATAGATGTAGATGTCTATGGGCCGCAGCAACCACTTACCATCAGGTTGACTGTGTGCTCGTTTGTCACCCTTATCCTAGAAAAAAAAATATTATTTTAAATCTAGTGATGTAATATTATTTATCAAAAATAAAAAATAAATTGAGTCACAAGTAATCCAAGAATGATCAGTAATAAAATTATTCACACAAAGAAAAAACTATATCACTTCTACACAGTAAAGTAAAACAATTGACGTGGTAGAGCTACACTGCAGCTATATTAGCGTAAAATAGCAGCTTAATGCTGATTAGTTTCGTATTGTGAGTGTGGAGATACCGGAGACTCTTTTTATTGGAAACGAGGCATTCCATCTTAGTACTCCAAGATGACATAAAAATTATTTTGAATAAGATTGCAAGATAATGAACATTATAATAGTCATTCAGTTATTGTAGTCTATGAAATTTCTTCTAAGCACGTACGTTTTTAAACTATGCCTTCTCGGGTCGTCAATATTCCTAATAAGGGTGTGGGGAAGTATCTACCATCCACACTCCGTTTGCCGATACGGGAGGGCAGCCACTCGAGAAGCCCTTTTCTGTTTAATATCATAGTACTCACTATTCTCCACACGTTCTAGATAAACTTGAGCAATAATCATAACTAAGGCACATCTTAAAAGCAAAGTATCGTAATATCCAAGTTGTACGCGCTGCGCCGTGCGGAGAACTATTCCCACAACTCATGCGGCCTTGAAACTTATTCCGCGGCTTAACTAGTTGTGTGTTAGTTACAGGATAGTCGTCGCATTATACATTTTACTTTCTTTATTTATAATAACCCACGCACTAATATTTCCTCTTTTTAACCGACTTCAAAATGGGGTAGGTTCTCCATTCGAGTGTATGCTTTTTTTGTATGTACGTTACGCGATATCTTCACATCTTCGAAAATCAACCCTAAGGTTAGCAAACAAATAACTTGTTTTTAGCAATAAGAAGATGGTTTATAAAATTTAAATAGTAAAATGTATATTTATTTATAGAATAAGAGTGACAAACGAGCACACAATCCACCTGATGGTATGTGGTCGCTGTGGCCCATAGACATCTACATCTATCTTCGTTTGCGAATTAAAATGCAGATGCGTTGTCAGCCGTGAGGACTAAGATGGAATGCCTCTTTTCCAGTAAAAAGGGCATCCGGTTCTCTACACTCACCATACAAAACACAGCAGCATTAAGCTTCTATTTTACGCTGGTATTCTTGTGAGAGCGTGGTCCTTCCCTGGTTGAGCCTACCCATTCGCGCTACAACTATACTATTAATATATCTGCAGCATGGCTCTACCACCTATAAATATATAAGTGGATGTTTTAGCCCATAGACACCTACATTATAAAATAAAAATAAAATAAAAAAGCCTTTTATTTCTTGCAAAAGTAACAAAATGAATAAACTTATCTTAGGGTTAAGATAAATATTTAATCTGCAAGAACCCTTCCGCAGGTGAAGGCCTCCTCCAAAGAGTCCCAATTCCCTCTATCTTGGGCTTTTTGCATCCAACTTGGGCCGGGCGTTTTGCATATATCATCCGCCCATCTCGTAAGCGGTTTCCCTCTGTAGGGTTTTCCGCTTGGACCTCTCCACCGCGTCACCCTTATGGACCACCGGTCGTCTGAGAGTCTCGCTATATGCCCCGTCCACTTCCATTTAAGTTTTTTGGCGTGGTTTAGAGCATCAGTAGTTTTAGATATGCTTCTTATTTTAGTGTGTTTTATTTTTTGGATTTTCCTAATTTTTAGCATGCTTCGTTCTAGGCTCCGTGGTAATTCCTTTCTTTATTTTTTCTGTGTATTTCCAAGACACCTACATTAGTCCTCAATTAAGAATCAAATTGCAGCTGCTATTTTACGCTGATATTCTGCGAGAAAACAGTACTACTCCGGTCGATTAGAGCCATTCCTTTTGCAACTCTGACATATCTTCTGTATTGTAGAGTCGCTTGTCGCGTCGCGCACAAAATTGCATATGAACAAACATCTTTACAGCCGTGTGGTGGTGGCATCTGAGAATCAAATATCCCATTACCTTACTATTACCTAACGTTGTTTTGATTGGTTCATTACAGCCTTTCAAAAGTCGACTGCTAAGTATAGGCCTCCCAATAGATTGCCTTCATAGAAGGAATATTTGTCGTACTCACCATACTTGGCAGTCTAGTAAGTAAGTATTTCTGGAATACATTCATAATTATGAACTTAACTACTAAGCCATAGCATAAAATAAATTTTAATAGCATAAAATAAAACGTTAATCGGGTAATAGTTAAGCTGCTGGCATATACACTTTTTCACGCACACTTGCACCATGCAAATTGTCTTATACACACTACAATATTAAGATGCCGCACTCATGGAGCTGTTACTTGTAGGGAGCGCGGTATCTAGTCAGAGCGTTTTTTTTTATAGGAGAGGGGGCAAACAAGCATGCGGCTCACCTGATGGTAAGTGACTACCGCCGCCCATGAACAACCGCAACACCAGGGGAATTGCAGATGCATTGCCGGCCTTTTAAAAAGGAGTAAGCTCTTTTCTTGAAGGTCCCTAAGTTGTATCGGTCCGGAAAAATCGCTGATGGTAATCGATTCTACAAGGAAGTCGTGCGAGGAAGAAAACATCTTCTAAATCGCACAGTGGTGGACCGCCAATCATCCAGATGGTGTGGATGGTATCGGGAGTTTTGCCGCGATGTGCGTTCATGAAATTTGGTGGCTGGGATTAATCCGAACAATTCCTCAGAGCACTCCCCATGGTAGATGCGAAAGAAAATGCAAAGAGATGCAACATCTCTTCGCAGTGCCAATGAATCGAGCCGATCGGAAAGGGCTCGGTCGTCGACGATTCGAGCCGCTCTGCGCTGGATGCGGTCAAGTGGAAGGAGCTGGTACTGGGGAGCCCCTGCCCAGAGATGGGAACAGTATTCCATGTGAGGCCGAACCTGCGCCTTGTAAAGTTGCAGGCGGTGTGCCGGCATGAAATACTGTCCCGCTCTGCTGAGCACGCCAAGCTTTTTAGAGGCCAATTTGGCCTTCTCTTCCAAGTGACCACGAAACTGCACGTCTCTCGATATGTCGACTCCGAGGATACCGATACTAGCTGAGGCAAGAAGGGGAGTGCCTTGAAACTGAGGAGATACGACAAAGGGGTTCTTTTTAGCGGTAAACGCGCAAACTTGTGTCTTCTGAGTTGTGACTAGATTTAGTCGCCCCCAATCCGAGACTTTGTCCAGCAAAGACTCGACTTCAGACACAAGTTTGTTCCGGTACTCGGCGACGTTTTCCCGAGAAATATTGGCCCGGCCGGTGTATAGAGCATCACCAGTGCTGTCATCCGCATAGCAATGAATGTTACCAGTTAGCAACATATCATTGATATGCAGTAGAAACAGCGTTGGTGATAGCACACAGCCTTGTGGAACACCAGCGTTAATAGGCTTGTAGTCAGAACATGCACCGTCTACAACGACCTTGATGCTTCGATCTGCAAGGAAGCTGGTGATCCAATTGCACAATTTCTCGGGAAGCCCATAGGAAGGGAGCTTCGAAAGAAGCGCTTTGTGCCAAACCCGATCGAAGGCCTAACTAACGTCTAGACTAACGGCCAACGCCTCCCCCTTGGACTCTACTGCCTCCGCCCATCTATGGGTCAGGTAGACCAGAAGATCACCAGCTGATCGACCCCGACGAAAACCGTATTGGCGGTCACTAATCAGCTGGTGATCCTCAAGGTACCGGATGAGCTGGCAGTTAATAATGGATTCCATTATTTTGGAGAACAAGGAGGTGATCGCGATAGGCCTATAGTTGGACGGGTCTGAGCGGTCGCCTTTTTTAGGGATCGGGTGGACAAAAGCTGTCTTCCATGAATTCGGGACTATGCCTTGGGAGTAGGAGTACCGGAAAAGACGCGTTAGGACCGGTGCTAACTCCGGAGCACACGTCCTCAGCACAATTGGGGGGATTCCGTCAGGCCCACTCGACTTCTGGATGTCCAGGGAGAGAAGTGCTTTGCAAACTGAGCGCTGTGAAAATAGCACATCCGGCATGGAGCACTCACACCGCGGGATGGTCGGCGGTATTTTCCCCCCGTCATCAAGAGTCGAGTTGGACGCAAAAAGGGAGCCTAAAAGGTCGGCATTGTCTTTCGCGTCTTGGGCCAGTGAATCGTCCTCCCTGTGCAGAGATGGTAGTGATGGCTTACAGAAATTCCCTTGGACAGCCTTGGCGAGAGACCAGAATGCACGGGTTCCCGAAGGAAGGCGAACTAGTTTCTCGCCAATTCTGCCTATGTGCTCTGACTTTGCCTTGGCAATAACTCTTTTGAAGGACCTGGAGGCGTGCGATGACTTATCATTAATCTATGGTTATTATGCCCGTTGGGCTAAAACATTACCTCTACACTGAGATTCTGCCCAAATAAGACAAGTGATGTGGTTCTATTCGTGTAGTAGTTCTTCTAGTGTAAGCAAGGAAGATCGTGTTGCTGAGAGGCTGCCCGGTGTTACATCGAGAGAAGTAATGTAGCTGTTGCTTTGCATACTTTGGTGTTATCATGTAGTTATGTCCTTCACGTTACACCAATGTGTGATTGTGTCTGGTACATATTACGGTTGGTCGAACTGTATTTGCTCTATACTGAATGTATAGTGCTGTACGTTGTCTTATTTCTGATAATTATCAATTGCGTAAGCAAGAGAGCAAGTTGAACATCCGCTCTCACACTTTTATTATTTTTAACAATTAATCTTCGGTGTAAATTCTAATACGAGTAACATTATTATATTTAAATCATTTTGAGAATAATTTCTAACATCAATAGTGTAATAGTTTCTAATATCAGAAGTGGGATAAAGTACCTGTTACTGTCCACGTATAACCTTTGAATAGTGTGAGAGTTATTACGTTTGTGAAAGACTATGACGTGCCTCGCGTCTTATTTTTATGTTTGAGAAATCAGAATTTAAGAAATTAAATAAAGTTTGTAGTCGCAATTTAATTACTTGAATAATATTTCAGCAGATATATATTTTTAATAAACAAGAGATTCGCCCGGCCTCACACAGTTGATTTCTGGATTTTGACAACAGTGCCACCATGCGGATGCAATTGTGAAACTAAACCATCAAGGGACCCACTCAAACACACATAAAAAAAAATCATTAAAACGGCCCAGTCGTATAGGAGGTGTTCAGTGAGATTTATATATAATTTTTATAATATAAAGATTAGGTATGTTTATGTCATTCTTTATATTTATCCCTGTTTGTTGGTCATGTTTGTGTCAATTTGTAATGTTGCCCAAAGGAAAGTGTATTTGTTCGCGTATATTTGTATTTATATAAGCCGATAACTCTCTTGACTTGTGTAACATTGTTCTGTTAAGTAAGAATGCTTATCTCGTTTTTCACTGTTTGCACGCTAGAATAAACATTATTAAATTATGAGGGCTATTCTATTTTTTATATAAAATTATGTTCAAGAAAAAATACACAGTCATGTGACTGGATAGACGAATAGTAGCAAACTAGCGGCAGAGCACAGACACAGAGCTGCGGGTTTTTGTTGAATTATATTTAACAGACACAGACAACTGGATCAGTATAACAGAAGTGGCAGTAGGCGAGTAGAGCCCGAAAAATTGGCAACGATAAGAGTGATAGGTTCTCGATTGGCAACCAATATTCTTGTATGTGGACTTTAGGGCAGCATTCCATATCATGACGTGGTGACAACGTAGTAATAATATGCAGAAAGTATAATGACTTAATTTTGGTAACTTTGGAATTGTTTCAAGTAAAGTATAATGCAGATAACAGTTTATTTTTATTTTTTATTTACAATTTTAAAAACATAATGTGTAATGGTTCATAAGTTGGAAATAAAATTACACAAAATTAAAAACATGCAAAATAAAAGCTAATGACTGTGTTTCAAATCTGAAATTAAATCAAGAACAACCAACTTAAGAGTAAAAATAAAATAATTCCATAGTTGTTCCCTCCGCTTAAGAAATTACATTAAATGAAAATACGTAACATCATAAAACACGATCAAAAAACGTATGTTTTAAAAGTTATTTTCTCTTTATTTCCTAACGTTAGAAAAGGCTAAATAATGTTCACAAGTACACGGTTCGTTAGCCTCGGATATATCATAAGCCTTGTACGTTGTAATGAAGTACATAAATGGAGAGATCTTTTATAAATATTGAACGGACAGTGAATTATTTGAGTATCATAAATATATGGTTAAAGTTCAGCATAAAATATAATTACTTTTTATATGATAGATACTAGCTGGTACCCACGTTGCTGTCGCAGAAGAAATAATTGTGGAAATATCGCTATAAATTTAGAAGAGTTATATATTTTCAATTTTTTATTTCAATGATAATATATTAATTGAAATTTAATGGTATAATATAATGGAGCTGTGAGAGCTAAGCGCTCTCTGTTAATTTCCTAGTACGCGATCAATACGGATTCGATCCCCGCCGGCACCAATAAATAATTTTATTGCAAATTTTATTGCTGATTTACTATGTACCTGGCAGTGAAGGAAAACATCGTGAGGAAACCTGCATGTCTGAGAAATAAGAAAAACAATATTTCGAAGATATGCGAAGTTCGTCGCCAAGCATTGGGGCAGCGCGGTGGATATTTCCTTGCCCTAAAACCTTTTGAGAAGTTAGAGGAGTGAACAAGGGGGGCCTGTGTGCCCAGCAGTAGGATGTATATAGGCTGTAACTTGAACTTTCAATTTCAATGGTATACGATTTTCAAATAAATGTGTTACTGCAATACGCGCGCTACCTACTGATAGGTAATTGTAGTATGCCCATAACTTACGCACAAGTGCGATAAGCTGACAAAGGTTTAGTGAATTCTGATAAATCTTTATTTGTTTTTCGGAGCGTTAAACAAAACAAAATTCACCCTTTATTGTCTTTTGTATTTTTAAACTTCAAAAAGGTTAATTTAGTCAAGTCACTCAGACGGATAAAGTAGCAAAAAAAAAAACAGTAGAATTTTTTCATCAGAGTGGATAATAAAAGCCACTAAATTCAAAATTTTACATATATTGTAAGAACAAAGAGTTCTTCAGAAATCTTTTGTAAATACATTTATTCGTAAGTATTTTCGTTTAAAGCACTTGCGACTCACACGTATTATAATAAGTTCTTCAAAGTTATAAAAATGTTAACATCCCAACCACGTCTGCAAAACAACCATTTAAATTCATCACTAAAATGTTAAATAAAGTATTCTATTATGCAGTGAACATTCCAGATACAATTATGAGGAATACATTGTTGAAGCTATTTTAGGTGGTCCTATTATATCCAGGACTCCGTCTAGGTAGGTTCCACTCTCTTACATATTGCTGTCGCCAAATGGTCTGCAGGGTACAGAAAGCCGGTATACTTTTAATGGCTTCACTAAACCTGGAAATGAATTTTGTATTGAATATTACATAATTATACACAGTTGCTAAGTTCGGTGGGCTTAATATTATGTACTTTTTGGTTCGAAATAAATTATTTATTTATTTATTATTATTATTTAAAGTTGATATTACAAATTATTTGTAATACCTTTAAACTTCAATCAGTAATTATTTTGGCGTAAAAATATGTTGCATGACTTAACAAAACGCCTACAAATAAGAACGAAATCCATTATTAACAATTTCAACGGAGACTAGTCTGCGCCGGACAGTATTATTGTGCCCAAGCGTTAAATTATACAGTACAAGCGTAGAAATCATTGTGTCAAAGTGTAAGCACAGATGCAATTTCTATGGGATGGGATTCCTATGGGATCTCCATTATTAATACATAGTCTATGGTACGTGGTATAGCTACACTGTAATATTACGATTGGACCACGAATATATAACAATTTCATTGGTACCGGCGGGGATCGAACCCGGGTTGCTCGCGTAATGTGAAACTTACAGCGAGCGCTAACCATCTGAGCTACCATGGCAAAATCAAGAACAATATTTGGCTTAAATTTGTTTGGGAACACTTGATAAATATGATGCTTGTATAAAGCATATTTGTGGTAACAGATAGTGTCAGGAGGTTGGATGTTTGCCAGTTCTACTTGGTACTTGTGGCCTGATACAAATTGTGCTGACATGTGCGCCTTAGGTACACGTAAGTATTTACATAGATATACTGGTTGGTAAATTCACTAGGTTGTTGGACCCCTTTAATAACTTGAACTTCATCGGGATTGTTATATATTCCTTTTGTCAAGTAGTAGTGCATAAACTGCTATATTTTGATTGAAATCGCTTTCTATGTCTCTTTACCCTACATTGGTAGAGCCCAAAAAGAGAGATTTATTTTTAGCTAGTCGGTATGTTACTGCTGTTTATATATCAGCTAGGAATTTTTAAGCTATTCGTCCGGTTTTGAAAAATAATACTTGTATCCATTTTACATTATTTTTATAGAATAAGGGTGACAAACGAGCACACAGTCCACCTGATGGAAAGTGGTTGCTGTGGTCCATTGACATCTATACCTATCTTCGTTTGCGAATTTAAATGCTGATGCGTGAGGACTAAGATAATGCCTCATTTCTAGTAAAAAGGGTTTCCGGTTCTCTACACTCACTATACAAAAGACAGCAGCGTTAACCTGCTATAATACGCTGGTATTCTGTAACAGAATAACAGAATTAGAGCGTGGCCCTATCCCGGTCGAGCCCAACCAATTCGTGCTGCAACCACAATGTATCTGCAGCATGGTTCTATCACGTACATTTTCGGTAAACATTACAAACTTTATTCGGTATATAAGCTTTCTTAAGCAGTCATTTTATGTTTTAATTTTTTACATAAAGTTAAAATATTATATGATTATAGTTAAAATCATTAAATTCGTAATTTCGAGACACGTTATAAAGAGCATTTAGACGCGTACAGGAATTACAATCCCGATAAATCCCATTTTGCCAAACATCTTTTGGACACTGGACACAACCTAGCCAACGACCACTCCTTTAAAGTCTTACATACGTGTAATAAAGGGCTGCGGCTGTGTGTGCTGGAACAGTTAGAGATATTAAAAAGTAATAATAATACCGTTGCATTGCTGAATGAACAAACAAATGTTACTAACTCACCTCTCTTAAATATACTCAAGCCTGCTCTCTAATAATGTGGGCGTTGCGTGGCGGTTTGTTTTTAATTTTACAAACGGCTGCGTAAGTCCAGCGGTGATTGGTCGCATGTTTTATCGCATGACGCAGTCGCTCGCTCCTTAGGTAGAGAGCGGTTGCATCATCGGTTTGTATAAAAGGCACTTGTTTTGGCTCGCCGCTCACTTAGCGGTTAGCCACCGTAGAGTCTATATCACCTGAGGATGCCTCGTGTAGAGGCGAAACACGTGTCGTATTATCGTCAGTGGTGTGTCTTGCCTAGTGTATTGGTGTTGGGAGTAGCGGTGCTGGGATTAGTGGTGACGAGGACAGTGCACGCAATTGAGGGAGGGCGGGAGGTGCTTAAAAAAAACATTAAATATGTGTCAAAAAGTGGATAGTCATTATTGATTGTAACGATAATTTTATCTTATTTAAATATATTTTCTTTAATGATCTGATCTTGTTATAATTTTGTTTATAATTTTAAATTATTTAATGAGATTAATAATTAATGAAATATATTTTAATATTTTTTTAAGGAAATAAATGACTTTATAATAATAATAATAATAATCTAGTAGCCAGGATTCTACACCAGGAGCTCGCTCTGAAATACGGCCTCGTCGATCGGAAACTGCCGTATTATAAGTACTTGCCGGAAGCCGTGCACGAAAATGACCGCGCCAGGCTCTACTGGGACCGGGCCATCATCACGGACAGGACTATTCTTGCGAATAAGCCTGATATTGTGCTGATGGACCGGGCACAGTCAAGGATCTTTTTGGTCGACATTACCATTCCTTATGACGAGAACCTCGTGAAAGCCGAAACAGATAAGGTGACAAAATATCTGGACCTGGCTCACGAGGTTACCGGCATGTGGGGTGGTCTGCCGACCGAAATAATTCCTGTGGTCGTTTCTGCGAACGGGTTAATCCCAGTCAGCCTCCCGGGTCATCTGAGGCGACTGGGACTCCGTGACGGACCGCTCCAGGCTCAAATGCAGAAGGCGGTGCTCCTCGATACCGCCCGCATCGTCCGCCGGTTTCTTTCCCTTTCTCCCTAACCCTCGGCCGTCTGGTCTCCCCTGCCGAGGGCTTCCATCTGGTTGGGTTTTTATATATTTATGTATTTTTTATGTATTTATTTTATTTTATTCATATTTATGTATGTTTACCATTTTCATTTACAATTATATATTTATACTGCCCAACCAGATGAGAAAACTTTATAGATACCCCATAATAATAATAATAAGTCGACATTACCATTCCTTATGACGACAACCTCGTGAAAGCCGAAACAGATAAGCTGACAAAATATCTGGACCTGGCTCACGAGGTGACCGACATGTGGGGTGGTCTGCCGGCATAAATTATTCCTGTGGTCGTTTCTGCGAACGGGTTAATCCCAGTCACCCTCTAGAGGTCATCTGAGGCGACTGGGACTCCGTGACGGACCGCTCCAAGCTCAAATGCAGAAGGCGGTGCTCCTCCATAACGCCCGCATCGTCCGCCGGTTTCTTTCCCTTTTCCACTAACCCACGGCCGTTTGGTCTCCCCTGCCGAGCCTGCTTCCATCTGGTTGGGTTTTAATTTATTTATGTATTTTTATGTATTTATTCTATTTTATTGATATTTATGTATGTTTATATCTTTCGTTTACAATTATATATTTAAAAAGCCCCACCAGATGAGAAACCTTTATAGATAACCCAAATAATAATAATACATAAAGTTGTGATAAACACCAATTTCAGTTATTTTTGCTTTCTATTATTTATTATTAATAGCTTTCTAAATTATTACTATTGCTGACATTATATATAAAAAGTAACAAAAACTCATAAATTGACTCATTGATTGATTGATAGATAACATGTTTATTATTTTTGTTTTGATAAAATGTCAAAGCGCAAAAATGTCACAGTGCCTATATAATACGAGAAGCATAGGCACTGTGACGTCAGTAAAATAAATATGATATTAGTGCACCGTCAAAAATTTGCAATCAGATGGTATCAGAGCCACACAGAGCCAGAGACTGATGTTGAATCAGCCGCTTGTGGCATCTTTGCCAGAAGATAGGGTAGACTGGACTGGTTGTGGCTAATCGCTCCAGATTTTAGCAGCGGCGAATTTTAACACCCCCGGCTCTAGTGACTCTAGTCCTCGGTAGTGGAAGCCGATAACATTTTACCCTGACCGAGAGCAAACTTTTTCTTTCAACAGCTATTTTATCGTATAAATATCTTGAAGACGCTGCGTCATGCAATGTTTGCGAAAAACAAGCATATTTAAGTTTGGTACTATTGGACATGTTTAAAATGCCAATAATGCTTAAATATGGTGAAATCCTATGCCTTTTCGGTATGTAAAAACAAAAACGCATGCATGCTTTCTGCATTCTCTGTACATTCTTCGCAGTATTTTTAAGCAAGGACCATAAACGACATCTCAATAATAAAGGTGGCATAGTACTAATCTGTTACAAAGCAGTAGTCTAATGTCATGTTTTAGAAATGTGCGAATTTTATAGATTTTTTTTAAAACCAAATCATTTGCCGATTTTTGTCTGAACATGTAGCTCAAATTTTAAATTTTTATCCATAAAGAGATCTACATTGCGAACACAACTCTCGTAAGGTATGACAGTATCAAAGATTTTAACAACAGGCTTCCGTTCATTAATCATTTTTACCTTGTGTTTTGTTGCAAGTGCAATGGTGACATTCTTTGAGGGGTTAACAACCAGACCATGTTTCAAATACCACTTCGTAGAATCTAGATCAATGTTTAACTTTTAAATAGCAACAGCAACCTCCTCATCGATTGGCATTGTGTGAAGTGACTTGCCTGTCATCTGCATATAATTGAATTTTCGAGTAAGTTGTTTTTTTCATAGGAGAGGGGACAAACGAGTATGCGGCTCACCTGATGGTAAGTGGCGACCGCCGCTCATGAAGAACTGCAATACCAGGGGAATTGCAGATGCGTTGCTGGCCTTTAAAAAAGGAGTAAGCTCTTTTTTTGAAGGTCCGTAAGTCGTATCGGTCCAGAAAAATCGCTGGTGGTAATCGATTCCACAAGGAAGTTGTGTAAGGGAGAAAACTTATTTTAAATCGCACAGTGGTGGACCGCCAATCATCCAGGTGGTATAAATGGTATCGCGAGTTTTGTCGCGATATGTAATGGTGAAATTGAGCAGCTGGAATTAGTCCGAACAATTTCTCAGAGCGCTCCTCATGCTATAAAATACGCAAAGAGATGCAACATCTCTATGCAGTGCCAGTGAGTCAAGCCGATCGGAAAGAACTCGGTCGTCGACGATTCAAACCGCTTTGCGCTGGATGCGGTCAAATGGAAGGAGCTGGCACTGGGGAGCCCCTGCCCAGAGATGAGAACAGTATTCCATGTGAGGCCAAACCTGCGCCTTGTTAAGTTGCAAGCGGTGTGCCGGCATGAAATACTGTCTTGCTCTGATGAACACGCCAAGCTTTTTAGAGGCAAATTTGGCCTTCGCTTCCAAGTGACCACGAAACTGCATACTAATCGATATGTCGACGCCGAGGATTCCGATGCTAGCTGAGGCAGTAAGGGGAGTGCCTTGAAACTGAGGAGATACGACAAAGGTGTTCTTTTTAGCGGTAAACGCGCAAACTTGTTTCTTCTGGGGATTGAACCGGACTAGATTTAGTCGCCCCCAATCCGAGACATTTTTCAGCAAAGACCCGACTTCAGATACAAGTTAGTCCCTGTACTCAGCGACGTTTTCCCGAGAAATATTGGCACGAAAATATTATTTTGTAACGTTACCCGTTTTTATTGCGAATAATGCGGGACCAAGAATTGAACACTGCACAACATTAATAAAGTAAGTAGGAGCGTTAAAGACCCTTAATAGTCCCAGACTATCAAAAAATGCACTTTTTGGCTACATTTACGAAAGTAAGATTGAAACCAGGTGCAGGCCAAATCTGTGAAACCATAGTATTTTAATTTTGCCCTTAAGACAGATGTATCAACGCAATCGAAGGCGTGGCTGAAATCTAGCAAGACTATAATTATTCCCTTACCCTCATTGGACGCAGCAAGAATATCTTCAGTAATATTTAAGCGAGTTGATACTGTACTGTGATTCTTTCGGAAACCAGATTGAATTACAGGCAGTACCTGATTACGTTCAAGATATGGTGAAATTTGAGAATGAACGCATCGTTCAACTATTTTAGATATTGAAGAAAGAATGCTTATTGTTTTTATACGTATCACAAAACTTAACTTTAATTTTTTACTGATTATGCTTATGATACTAATTCTAACCTTTGATTTTTTAGGAAATGGGAGTGAGTATGACATATTTCCAAAATTCTGGAAATACTCCTACCAATAATGATTTATTGACTATCGCCACTATTGTTAATAAGCAGTATGGAAGCATAAGTTTTAATATCATCGTGGAGGTGCCATCAGTTCCGGTTGCGTTAGTAGCTGTAGAAGCAATTATACTTTTCATTAAAGATTCATTTACGGCTACGAATCGAAGTTCCATTTCAGAGAGCTTAAGTGATTCAATATCTTGAATAACACTTTAGCGAGAGGTGCATATCATATGTTGTTTATAAAGTGATTATTAAGTGAATCAGGATCAAGAAGATGATCCGGTATAGAATAGTTTTTAATGCTAGGTGAAATTATTCGATTTATGTGACTCCATATCTGGAAAGGATTTGCCTTATTATTGTTGAGAAGTCTAGTAAAATATGCTTGCTTTTCTAAAGTTCGGTTATAATAGTTTCGCCGCAGATCGCGGTAAGATTGCATACTGTCGTCCGATTTGGCCCGTTGTCATTCATGGGGCAGGTGGTAAGTTAAAAGTGCGTTTATGTTTTTTTTTATACGATAAGGGTGACAAACGAGCACGTTGTGCAACAGTTTATAGCCAGAAATTGAATATAAGTCAATATTTGAACGACTGTGAAGCCAAGTCTCAGTAAGATATAAGATATCAAGTTCTTTTATTTGGATTCTTTGACTAAGTTCCTCCAAACCTGTATTCAGCGAACGTACATTTAGAAGACCTAATTTAAAATTATTTTTTGCTTTCCTTTGCCCATAAAATAACACACTTTTTAACACAATTTTTTCCACACATTGTAAACATAATCCAAGTGAACACAAAAAAAAAATTAAATAAGTAAAAGTTACGAATAATCTAGATTAGCTTAGCAATCAGTATTTTTAATGAGCACGGGAGGAGCACCTTCAACTTTGAAAGCGTACAAATTTCTTCTTCTGACCCAAATAAACTTGAAAATTTTTTCTTTACCTACTCTTCTAGCCTCTCTGTATAATGATTTACAATCAGGAGAGATATGTTCAAAGACATTGTTTATGGCACCATCAATATTTAGGTATTTAGAGTTAAGTTTGACAACTTGGGTTTAAATAAACTTATTAACGGCATCAAGGATACGACCACGAATGCGTGGCGATGCCAGTGTCACCAATATGGAGCGGAGCCTGCTCGAATATAGATCCATCTTACCTACACGGCGACAGGCACGAATGTCGCTGTCATCAACTGGCGAATTAATTGTGTTGCTAAGGGTGTGAAATAGTCCAAGCACATCCTCGCTGACCTTTTCCTGTATGCCATTAATTTCCAAGTTATTATCACGAGAGATTTTTATTCGTAGACAATCGACTATAGAGAGTGTAAGCTTTGTTTTGAAGTTTTAAAGTCTATCTTCCCATGGGTGTCGTAAGAGGGGAAACAGGCAGGAGATAGGCAGCAGCATCTTCCTGATAACAGCAATAATACAAAAAAACTGCGGTTGCCAACCTGCCAACAAGCTTGGCAACTATGGCAAGTATTCTCTTCTACGAGAGAATGAATCTATTGCGAAATTTTATGTTCAGCACTAGGATTTTGATAAACCGTAATTAATTAATGTTTTTTTTTATAGGATATGGGTGACAAACGATCACACAGTCCACCTGATGGTAAGTGGTTGATGCGGCCCATAGACATCTACATCTATCCTCTATTACAATCCAAAATGTAGATGCGTTGTCACCCGTGAGGACTAAGATGGAATGCCTCATTTCCAGTAAAAAGGGCCTCCGGCTACCTGCACTAACCAAGCGAAACGCAGAAGTAAACCTCTACTTCACGCTGGTTTTCTGTGAGGTCGTGGTACCACCCCGGTTCGAGCCGGCCTATCCGTGCGACAGCAAAAGCTGCCGCGTGGCTCTACCACTGTTAGAGTAAATAGATTTTGTAAATATATTCTTCTAGCCGTTCTACTTTTATTGTTCACTAGTGATCCGTCCCAGCTTCGCACGGATCCAATTCCCGAGACCAAATATGAATATAAACCATCTAAGGACTCATTCAAACACACGTAAGAATTCATTAATATCGGTCGATCCGTTTTTAGTTTAAGCGAGACTAACGGACAGCAATTGCTTTTTATATATAGAGATTTTCTTATATAAATTTCCAACAACAAACACACACACACACACATACACAATATTGCTGGCAATATCACACAGAACCTTATAGCTCACATCGTTATACATAGGTTGCGTGACGGAGTTGTTTAACTCAAATCATAGTGCCTATATCATTAAATTTTCACGAAATAACTACTTTTGAAAAATAAATCAATAAGAGCTGCATCTAAATGTTTTCAATTTTAATATTGTTTAAGTACTTGTGTTCTATCTATATAGTTACGACATTGTCAAACGTAGTTTATAAGCGTCAAGGGACACGAAATAACCGTGTAAACGTGTAAACGCGAGTTGATAATGTTTGAAAATATAATATTAAGTTCACTGCAAATAGTTAACAAGACTCCTTCCTAGGTCGAACCAAAGTGTTCGCTTTATTATTTTTACAGAAATTGTGTGACAAATGAGCACACAGTCCACCTGATGGTAAGTGGTTCATAGATATCTACATCAGTTGTCGAGTAAGAATCAAAATACAGATGCGTTGTCACCACTGATAACTACTTTTTTATAGAATTAGGGTAACAACTAAGCCATTCCATTGCTTCATTTCTAGAAGAAAGGTTAAAACACAGCAGCATTAAACTGCTATTTTACGCTGGTATTTTATAAGAGCGTGGTTCTCCCTCATTTGAGCCGATTCAGTAGTGGAGATTATATATTTTAAGTGGTACAGTCATGATGCACTTATTTATAGCTGCTGTGTATCGTATGGTAAGTGTAAAGAACCGGAGAACATTTTGACTGACAATCTTAGTCCTCAGGGGTAAAAATGCATCTGCATTTTGATTCATAGCATCTATTTACCATCAGGTGGATCATGTGCTCGTTTGTCAACTTTATTCTAATAAATCCCATGATTAATCACAAAGTCATTGTGTTTTCTTTTTATTAAGTACTTTTTAATCGTGTAGTGGTGGAGTAAGAATATCCACTACCCCATATCATCCCTTGTGTGTCGTAAAATGTGAGAGAGGGAAACAAATCAGTGGATGGGTAGCAGCGTCTTCCTAATAACGACTAAAACTCTAAAACTGCGCTTGCCAACATGCTTACTAAGTGTGGTAACCATGGCAAATATTCCCCCTATGTGGCAATCTATGGGGGCGACCTATGTTCAGCAATGGACTTTAATAGGCTGAATCGGTAACGGTATTAAGTACAGTAGAGTTTTTCCGTTCCAAGGACTTTTTGAAATAGTTTTATATTGAAAAAAACAACAACAGCCGATCACTTTATTTCAAAATTGGAAGTTATACAAACGCATTGAAAAACCGAATTTCGAGTGCTCAAACCACTCAAATTGTACGCTACTAGATTACGAATACAGTTCGGTGTATTCACAATCCCGGAATCCGTGTACGGGGTTTTATTTCGTAATGTAATGTTTATGAACTATCAATTTCAGACAGAAGCTAAAATTGAACGACTTTATCTCAGTTCAGAAGGATCGTTATAATACAGCCACTTAGTTTTAAATGAGAACTTAATTAATATAAATATACATATATAAATGAAGATACTAAATGAATTAGTACTTCTCGGAAGAGAAACGGGGCTTTTGTTAGAGCTATGCTTTTTAAATTTCCATGTAAATATAATTCGAATAAGTTACTAAATGAAATGGTACTTCTAGGAAGAGTAACGGGGCTTTTGGTAGAGCCATGCTGTAATTTTAATGTTATGGTTGATCATGTCTATTATTTATTATTAGCCACAGTATTCATGTACCATCACGTGATCTGCGTTTTTGTTTGTCAAATTATTGACCTTACTTAAAAGCTTAACGAATTCTAAAATCTTAATCTAAAATAATAATCTTACGCCCACCGAAATTATCTTATTTTATTGCTTTTGCTTGATAAAATATATGAAAATGTTGTCAGTAATATAAAAGAGAACGCCCACGACTGTTTCATCTTTTGCCTAATATTTTGAGTATGAAAGAATAATACTTACAATATATTATAAAATACTTTTTGTCTGTTAGACCTTTTTATTTGCATTGTACTGATTGCCTTGAGCCCTTTTTGTCAACCTTGCAGATATTCATAACACAATATTTTTGGTCCTTTGAGCCGGACCCATATCTTCTAAACAATCCGTATCTTGCTACATTTACCTTACTACAGCTACTGAATTACTTTTTTATAAATCTCTGCTGATTTAATACCTTAAGTATAAGCACTACTAACTTTGATTTTTCCAATTTCAATAACCTAGATTCATGCTGCAGCTAAATATATAAGTAGTATAATTGTGGCATGAATCAATTGGCTAGACCGGGGAAGTACCATGCTATTTTACGCAAGTGTTCTCACAGAACACTTGCGTAAAATAGCAGGTTAACGCTGCTGTGTTTCGTATGGTGAGTGTAGAGAACCGGAAACCCCTTGTAATGGTAACGAGGTATTCCATCTTAGCCCTCACGGGTGACAACGAATCTGCATTTTGATTCATGGTCGAGGATAGATGTAGATCTCTAGGGGCCTCAGCAACTACTTACCATCAGGTGTACTTACACGTACATTGGTTAGTAATTACATGTTAATTTAGTAATTATAAGAATCATATTAATATATTTCTGTGATTTAAGTGTGAATTTCTTCATACTTACAACAGAAGATTTATGTGGTAGGACTCCTTTACCGCCTAGTAGTCCATCTGCTTAAGCATCAACCTCTCACCTATTCCTGCCGCCAATCACATGTGTTCCTGTATAAAGTGTAAAGAGAGCCAGTATAATTGTCTAAGAAGTGACAATTAATCTGTAGGCTTGTTTGTTTGCAGTCGATTTCAGATGTCCATGTGCTGCAGTAGCCACTTACCATAAGTTGGACTGTAAGTTCGTGTGTCACATCAGCTTTTTCTACCAACTTCAAAGAGGAGTCACTCAATTCGACTGTATGTTTATTTATGTGTGTTAACTCATAACTTTGTACTGGGTGAACCGATTTGGATGATTCTTTTTTTTATTTAAACGCTGGTGTTTCACATGTAGTCCCATATAAATCAAGTAATGATCAAGGTTTAATCAATACATTTTCAGTTATTCTTAATAATTTAAATTGAAGTCGGTTGTCCAAAAATTTTTATTTGAAATTATTTTAATCTTTGAAGAGAGTCTTTCCAGCATATTTCTTACTGATTAAAAGAAATGGTGACATTTAAATACACAACTACTACTGGACATAAGTCTCTCATGTTGCAGGGTTACATTTGCTTCCTTAACCACCACAATTGGCAGATGGATTGGTGATTATAGTAAGAAATATGAACTATGACCTTTGACGCTGATGCCCATCGTCGGTCCAAGTATTTTTGATTGAACTGTCGTATATCGGCAGCTTGTGATTATTTTTAAAGGGCAAACGAGCATGCGGCTCACCTGATGATGAGTGTCGTTCGCCGCCCACGAACAACTAGTTTAGTATTTTCTAGCATTGCTTATGCCTTTTAATTCATTTATATATTACTAGCGATATGCCCCGGCATTGCACGGGTGATATCTGGATATTACAAAAGCGCCATCTACCTTGTCTAACTATGCCTATAAATTTCGCGTAAGTGTAAGCAATAAGATTACAAAGTTTTAGCGGCTGTGCATAAAATACGAACAAACAAATGTTAATGTTTATATATTAGATTATTATTTAATTTGTTTTGAAAGTGTTACACCGTGTCGAATACTGTACCACCTATTTCATCTTGTCAACGTGCCGTGAAGACTTTACCACCTATTTCATCTTGTCAATTCACAACTGCCTCTTCATCTCAACATACTGGTTTTCTTCACTAGACATCTATTTTGCTTTATGAATAGTTGCGCGGATGAATTTCCTCGTGAAAACGATTTTCACCTTTTTACAGAGCACCTTTTCTGGGTAATTGAGGGTATTCATTGTGCAAACAAGCCCCTTCTCAATAGTTTGTATATAATAATTCTATAGAAAACATCATCATTACATCATAGATTTTAAATTATAATATATTTTAATATCTATAAAAGTTATATATATATATATAATATATATATATATATATATATATATATATATATATATATATATATATAGCGGTCACATTGACGTTCAGATAGTTTCACCTCTGGAATGGGTTGCCGTTTTGTCGTGGCGGTAGTTTAGTAGCCGTGGTTTGGTCACCCATGGTGTACAAATGAGGCCGATGCAGACACGTGGTAGAACAGGAGTGACAGTGCGGTATTGTGAGGCTCCGCTCTCCCTCCACCCTCCACGGTCAAAACTTGATTGGCGGCGAGAAATTATTGACGGGTTCAGAAAGACTGGTAAATTTGCGTATCAGACCTGCCGAGGGGAGGGGAGTTGCCCTTTTATGACGTAATGTGCCCATGTAGCAATCTGTATAAAGGCTTATATTTAGCAGTGCAGTTCGAATAGGCTATTAAGAAAAAAAATAAGAGTAGAAGGAATATGAAGCCCACTAGCACGCACTGGATCGAATCTACTACTTTTTAATACACTCAGAAATGAAAGGAGGCCAGTGAACAGCAATAAGACAGGCTGCAGCTCGACTAACACTTTTTATGAAAATATGTTGTATTCTAGTTTTTTACAAACTTTAGTAAATAGAAGCAGCAGCATATTTTCTCATACAAGACATTTATTGCAACATAAATTCAGTTACTCGCCGTTATACGCAGGCCTTCCGATTCACTCTTGGTAATAAATTATGTTTGAGTGAATAACACTGTAACGTTTTGCACAATTGACTGTTTCGACGAACTATAAAGTAATGTAATTTTAATTATCAAGTCTTGAGAGGATGGCAAATTTATTTTATTATATTATTTGAAATACCATTTGTGTTGTTTTGTTCTTAATTAGTCAAAAACAAATAATATACAAGTAGATACAATACAATGCGTTTTAATGTCCCTTATCCGTAAGAAAAATCATAGCAGGTGCTGAGAAATTTTAAATATTATTTTAGATGGTGGGAGTAGTCTTGATATATAGTATTAAAATAGACGCAATTGAGAGCAGGAATGTGAGTACGATAATTCAGATGAAGACAAATTGGAAGCCACATATTATGGTTGTAGCACGAATAGGTCGGATCGACCGGGATAGGACCACGCTTTCACAGAACCGCAGCGTAATATAGCAGTTTAATGCTGAGCTCAAGCTTATTATGTTGCTCCCCGATGATATCAAGGCAACAAATATCAGTATAGTCGAAGATAGAAAGCAGTAAAGATTATAAGCATAATTTTAGTGGAAATGAGTAAGGTGTTGTAAAGCCTCCGGAATGAAGCATATGATACAAGCATTTTACACCTCAATGCTTTAATTAGAAATACGATCTCAATCGGTTACGTAAGTCGGGAAAAGTGCTCGCTGGAAATTTCGCAGTACGCGAGCAGCCTGGGTTCGATCCCCGCTGGAACCAATGAATTTTTTAATTGCAATTTTAAGTGCTGATTAAGTACGCGCTTCTTGGCGAAGGAAAACACCGTGAGAAAATAAATTCAAAAAATAGTTATATCGATTAAATGTGTTGTCCGCCAAGAAGCATTGAGGCAGCGCGCTGGACACTTTGTTGCTCTAAAATTTTCTTAGATATGAAAGGACGTTTGTGCCCTGAAGTGGGTCGTCTAAAGTCTGTAACAAACTTTTATTTAAGGATAATTATAAAATTCATATTAAATGTAAATTGACACAAATTTTATCAAAGATCACACTTTCAGTTTTAAGGAAAGCTTGCCCTGTCGGTAAAAGAATTAAATTAATCTCCGAGATATTCAAATTCATAACATCAAGAACTTAACATTGAATTTATGCTGAGATTCTTTAGACTGTGTTGAATAATTTGGGGTCTTTAATTTAAATACTATAAAACGATTGTATTAATTTAATCCAAAAATCTACATTTTGCACCACATGATATAAAATAATATTTATATTACTTATATATCTTTTTAATATTGTTCGCGCTAAACGCTAATTTCGGGAACGAACGCGAGAGGGCGCGCGGCTCAGTGTCATACCGGTTTGACATTCGGTCGTACGTAAAACGCCCAAGGGCAGTCGTCCATAAGCGGTGCTAACGATTGGCATGCTGTATTCTGTTAGGGAACTCGGAATAATTCGGCGCGGCCAGTAAATATACGGTCTATCATTGTGACGCGCATTCCTGCTGGAGAGCTTCCCAGGGACTCATTGTGTTTGACTCAGAATCTGCATAAGTGCATTAGGCAATATTAGCTAGTGCGGCCTCTAATATTCTAGACCTAACTGTTGCGACGCGAAACGGTAGTGACCTTTAATAAACTGTAAACTCCGTGTGCGTTTTGTGTGTTAACCTTATAACCAGCGATAGTTAGTGGCTTCTGTAAGTTAGTAAATCGTACGATAGAGTTAATTGACTGTCAACATGACGAAAGAAGAAAGTGACTGTGGACAACCTCGAAAGGCCCTCTCAAGTTGGAGCGGTGTCGACGCTCGGGCTGCTGCCGACGGCCAAGGTCTAGGTTCAATCACCATCAGTCACACCTAGATACACACCACATCACCCTTCTTTCCCTTGCACTACACAACCACATGCGACCTGACCGACTCCGGAAGGACCAGTCGCCTTGGATATAGGTAAGTAAGCTTCGTCCAAATTCCTTCCGGTCGACTGGCCGTAGTATAACGCTCCCCCATATATTTTAGTGTAATTAGAGAGATTCCACGTGGCCACATTGAGGCCCGACCTACGTCTGTTCGGGAAGTCTTCAGCTCATGGGCCCCTGGGGATTGGATCCTTTAAGGGAGCAACCGTAGGCCGTAACAATTTGGTAGCAGAGCGCGGTTCCGGGTTCGATTCCCGGTCGATCCCGACCATAGTGTTTGATAAACATTAAACAATTCTGGTGGCAGGGAGCGTTGGTTTGATTGGTTTAATTTGTATTTACAATCACGCCCGTCCGTAATACGTAAAAATATTTTTTTGTACGTAATAATAGAATTATTTCCCATTGTTCTTTGTTGTTTGCCTTTTTTTGGTTAGTGGGTAGATTTGAAAAGCCGCGCCCTAGGTTGCGCAAGCGGGAGTTTTCTAGAGATATACGTCATGTAGGTTATTTTTACGTAATCAGTTAATTATCGTTGTCGGATAGTTGTAGTGGATTACTTATCGAATGGTCGATTTCCGAGCTAGGCATTTTTTGTTGATCGACCGTGATGTGTATCTTCGTTTATACTGTAAGTTGTATTTGAACTAGAGTAGTAATTTGTATTTACGCCATTTGAATTTAACTTGATTTGATCGCACTAGTATTTGATATTGTTAATTTGATTTGTGTCTTTTCTTTGGTGCTAACTTGTATTTGGTTGATACGTAGTAATTCGTATTTGTGTAATTTCTATTCAACGCTATTTGATAGGAACTGCATTTATTAACTGTTAATTTTTTGGTATATTTTTTATTTGTTATCTTTGTAATTTGTGCTCGAGCCGCGTCGTAATTTGTATTTAATAGTGATGACATCGCCCAAGCTACTGATCCGTTGTTTGCGGACTGAGCTACGCTGGGCCACAAGCGCCCATGCTTTGATAGGTCGACCGGATAGGGTCCATAACTTGATGAAGCGGTTCGAGCAGGTGGATGCTCGAAGGGCCGCAGTGGAGGAGGCTTACGCTGAGCTCGAGGATTCGGATGTGGAGAAGGGAGTCCTGGACTCCTGCTTCGCGGACTATGAGCAGTTCTTGTTGCTCACGGACGAGTTGATCGAGGCTGAAGGCAGGTATGCCGAGGAGGCGCGTGAAGCTCGGATGAGTGACCTGTCCGAGTCCTCTCTGAAGCAGCTTCAGCCGGAGCTGTTGGGACGACTCCCAACTCTGGACCTGCCAAAGTTCTCCGGGGTCCTTTCCGAATGGCTGACCTTCGTTGGTCTTTTCGACAGCCTAGTGAACTCCCGGAGTGACTTGACCCCGAGCTAAAAGATGGTGTACCTCCTGGCCTCACTGGAGGGGGAGGCCCTGGGCGTCGTCGGCCACTTGAGATTGTCGGACGACGCCTACCAGACTGCTCGGGACCTCCTAGCCAGAAGATACGCCAACGTCCGGCGAATTGCGGACGAACATGTTAAGCAGCTTCTAAGCCTCCCGCTGCTTAGTGACCGGGCCAGACTGCGTCCGGACCTATTGGATCCAGTCTTGGTGGCCTGTAATACGATGGGGCGGCTGGGTTTACCAGTGGGCGAATGGGCTTTTTTGTTGCTCCGCATCGTTCTGTCCCGTCTAACTCTCGACCGTCGAATCCATTTTGAGGAGAGGTACGGCGGGGACGAGGCCTCCCATCTTCCGCCCTTCTATGACCTGCTGCAGTTTTTGGAGGAGCAGTGTCGGCAGATAGAGAACGCGGCGGGCACGGTTGACGACTTACGAGCCGTGCCCAGTGAGAGGCTGAATCCTCCAGGCAAGTCGTCGTCAACCCCCCCCCTGCTCCTATTGTCAAGCATCTGATCATCGGGTAACGTCGTGCCCGAAATTATTAGGTAAGCCGGTTCCAGCGAGGCGAACTATCGCCAAGGAGCGCCGCTGGTGCTGCTCATGTTTGGGAGGACACCTCCAGCGAGACTGTCCGTATCGGCGGCCCTGTCTGCATTGCCAGGGCAATCATCATGCCGTTTTGTGCCTGAGTGCGAACGGCGTCTCCTCTCGGGGCTCTGCCAGGCGCCCGCCGGCCAGCCATCAGGCCCCTAAGTTTGAAAGGGGTCCCTTCCCCGACCAGTCGGGGGGTAGTTCCCCCAGGGGCGGGGGTGTCATCACCCCCCCTAAGCGTGTAGAGAGGAACTTCACGGCCACTCATCGGTCCGCTGGACCCTTCTCACTCCCGTTAGCTGAGTGGCCGCGACTGGTGTACCACTGTTCCCCATTTGATGGAGGCGGCCCTGGCTAGCTGCCGCCTTAGCTCCCACCACGGCCACCTCCACTGAGCCTTAAGCCGTCAACAGTCCACTTGTCAAAATGTTCTGTTGCCGACGGCCTCAGTGAAGGCGTACAACCCGAGTGGCGACTGTTAGCGATCTCGGGTTCACGCCATGTGGCCTCCCCTTGGTGGTGGGAAGATTAGGGCCCCTCTGGAGCGTTGAATCACGCTGTCAAGGGGTATTAGATTTGGCTTGGTTGAGCACTTAGTCAAAAAAATACTTGAATTAAAATTAAAAATTGCTTTGGACTTTCCGCGAAATTTTCCTATTTGTAGCGGTTTAAATTAAAAGAATTGAATTTAATCTACTCCTTTAAATGCTACTGCATGTGTTTTGTACATATATTTAATCACTGTATTGTTGATTGTTGCGTCTGTTTGCTGAAAGGAAATTGAATGGCGCGCTATTTGAAAAATTATGTAACATATACATAGATAGTGTTTAATCATTTTGCTTTGCAAAGAAGTAGGGCTGTCCCTTACGTTATCGTTTTGTTTAATTTGCAAGTTGACCTATGCGCATCGGTGATTAATTTGGTTGAATTAATTCTGTAGTTGAACATTGATGCTTTTGAAAAATTAGTTGAAATATGAGCATAGGACTACTTGCCTAACAGGCTAGCTAGTTTTGGAGATTATCAGATTGAAATCAGCTGCCGCACTATTTTAGTAAATGATAATATGGTGGGTGGCCTGGCTAGGCCTACTTGTTGAAAATTCATACTAGGGACTATCTGTGCGTTTCGTTCGGCTCTCCACAGACGACGTTTATGTGGAATTTGTGGGTGCTCTCTGCACTGAAGCTTAGGAGGCCGCTCGGGGCCGCTTCTTGTCGCGTCGCTGTTTGCAGAGCTGATCCGGTCGGATTGCGGAACTAATCATAGGGGCACAGATGGGTGTTTGAAAGAGGTCGTCGGACTTCTGTCCAGTACAGGACTTGTTAAAGTGCTGCGATGCCCAGGAGGGCCATCTAGTGGAGGCTGACCCTCCGGCTTGCCACATTAGGGCTATCTTTTGGGGCGTTGGTTAGGGTTGCAAGATCTGATGGGTTGCCTAAGGTGGCCTAGTTTGGTTGTAGATTTGGTCTTGCAACTTGCCGTCGCGACCTTGTCCCGCTTCCCGGTTTGCTCGCGGACCTAAATCCTTATGTCCGGGACGGGGGTTTGTTCGCGCTAAACGCTAATTTCGGGAACGAACGCGAGAGGGCGCGCGGCTCAGTGTCATACCGGTTTGACATTCGGTCGTGCGTAAAACGCCCAAGGGCAGTCGTCCATAAGCGGTGCTAACGATTGGCACGCTGTATTCTGTTAGGGAACTCGGAATAATTCGGCGTGGCCAGTAAATATACAGTCTATCATTGTGACGCGCATTCCTACTGGAGAGCTTCCCAGGGACTCATTGTGTTTGACTCAGAATCTGCATAAGTGCATTAGGCAATATTAGCTAGTGCGGCCTTTAATATTCTAGAACTAACTGTTGCGACGCGAAGCGGTAGTGACCTTTAATAAACTGTAAACTCCGTGTGCGTTTTGTGTGTTAACCTTATAACCAGCGATAGTTAGTGGCTTCTGTAAGTCAGTAAATCGTACGATAGAGTTAATTGACTGTCAACGTGACGAAAGAAGAAAGTGACTGTGGACAACCTCGAAAGGCCCCCTCAAGTTGGAGCGGTGTCGACGCTCGGGCTGCTGCCAACGGCCAAGGTCTAGGTTCAATCACCATCAGTCACACCCAGATACACACCACATCACCCTTCTTTCCCTTGCACTACACAACCACATGCGACCTGACCGACTCCGGAGGGACCAGTCGCCTTGGATATAGGTAAGTAAGCTTCGTCCAAATTCCTTCCGGTCGACTGGCCGTAGTATAACGCTCCCCCATATATTTTAGTGTAATTAGAGAGATTCCACGTGGCCACATTGAGGCCCGACCTACGTCTGTTCGGGAAGTCTTCAGCTCATGGGCCCCTGAGGATTGGATCCTTTAAGGGAGCAGCCGTAGGCCGTAACAAATATATACAATATTAAAAATCTTTTCTTTATCTTCTTAATATATACAATATTAAAAAAAGACTATAATAAAAAACTAATAACTTAAATATCATACAGTCCTACTCCCCGAGTTATCGTGCCAAAACGCCTTTGAGCGAGAAAACGAACCAGTCCTCTTATCACCAGCAGCAACGACCAGTTGCGGATAGAATTCCTTTAGGAACTTCACCGCACGTGGCCCCACGGACCGATAGTCCCTACAGGAAATGACACAAATACGTATTCAAATTATATTCAATAACATCATCAAAATCAACAAGTACATTCCGAGCTGGCTTATGAGCCATAATAGCTCAGTCAGTACCTAAGCGCTCGCCGTAAATATCATAATGCGCGCGCAACCCGGGTTCGATATCCACCGTCACCAAGGAAATAGTTAATAGCAGATTTATGTGCTGATTTACCATGTGCTCGTCGTTGAAGCGGTGAAATCTACATGTCTGAGAAAATAAAAAAAATATATATATTTCGAAGACATGTGAAGAGGTCTGAGCCCAGCTGTGGGACGTATATAAGCTGTAACTTTAAGTGACTCTAGATAAATTTTCGTTCTTTTTTATATAAGAGTGGGCAAACAAGCTTGAAGCTCAACTGATGGTAAGTGACTACTGCCGCCCATGAACAATTGCAGCACTAGAGAAATTGCAGTTGCTAAAAAATAGTGGGCTATTTTTTGAAAGTTCCTAAGTCGTATTGCTCCGGAAAACTTCCGGCAGACGATGGCCACAAGGAAATTGTGCGAAGAAGAAAACTTCTGATAAATCGCACAGTGTTGTACCGCTAATCATCTAGATGGAATGGATGGTATCGCAAGTTGTATCGCAGTGGGGGGCCTCAGCCCAAATAGTGCATATGTCATAAAACTTAAACAGATTTACATTATGGTATAAAGCGTGTAATAAAATTGTTTTGATGTTAAAATCGCCCTTTGTTCGCAAATGTACGAGATGAAGATGGTTCACACACGCCCCAAAGAGTATTATACAAGCATGCATTCCACCAGATCGCACATAGAAGCTGTGCCTTATAGAAGTTTTTAGAGCCATGCTGTAGCTATTTAATGGTTGTAGTTCGAATGGATTGGCTTGATCGGAGAAGCACTACGGTCTCATTGGATAGTAGCGTATAATAGCAGCTTAGTACTGCTCTAGTTCGTATGGCGAGTGTCAAGAAATAGAGACTCTTTTTACGGGTAACGAGGTATTCCATTTTAGTCCTTAGGTGTGACAACGCATCTGCATTTTTATTTTTAAACGAGAATAGATGTAGATGACTTGGGGTGACATGATCCACTTAAAATCAGGTGGACTATATGTAAGTTCTCAATAAAGTATCAACCACGTATTTATTAAAAACTGTTAATCTATTGAAATTTCTAACCATTTAAACACCCGTATTTTTAATGTGTAGAAAAAATTAAAACATACCATTATAACGATAAGAATATAAAACACGTAGCACATAGACCTCAAAGTCAATTAATCACACGTCTCGTAAATACGCACCTACGGACACTTGTAATCTTCCATTAAATTATAGCACCTGCAGCCACTTTAGTCAGAGACGGGTATAATTCTCTCTCAAGTAACGACGGGATTAAGACAGTGCGGCGTATCGAGCTTAAGCATGGGAAAAATATTCGCTTTTTTCCTTCTTTATAATAAGGATAAAACATGATATAAAGAAGGATAAAATATGAACACACAATCTGCTGTTATGGTAAGTGGATGCAGAGGCATACATACACCGTCAATTAAGAACCAACATGCAGATCCCTCGCATTCTTGATGATTAAGATGGAATGCCTGCATGGAGTATTATAGTAGGTAGCTGCTGGGCGTAAATAATAAGAAAGTACGCATTAAGATAAACTTTTTACTAGAGTATGACACACGACCACACAGTCCACCCAATGGAAAGTGGATACAATGTTTAATCCTCGATTAAGAATTAAAATGTAGATGCGTTGTGACACCTGGGGACTAAGATAGAATGCCTTATTTCCAGTAAAAGGGTCTCCGGTTCTCTACACTCTTCATGCAGAACAATGCAGCTGGTATTCTGCCCCTTCCCCGGTTGAACTGACCTATTCGTGAGATAGACATAACATAGCTACTGCATAGCTCTTCCGCGTATACTACTTCTATATACGCCACGCAATATGTCGCAATTTCGTCGATAAACTTACGTCTAAGGCGTCCTTTGCCGACTCTTAGTGTCTAATTTTATTTTAAAATACTTTGTGTCAAATTATTTATATTTGGCTTTTATTTATTCCTACAAAAAATAATTATATAAATTCAACCTAAAGGTATAATAATATACTTACTTTATTGCGTATCCTACATATATATAATATCTTTCGAAGTCTAGAGAGTCGAGAGTCGAGCTCTAAAAGGATATCCGTGTCAAGCCTCTAATATTATACGCGATATTGATATTGTTTCAAGTAAGTGCAAATTGAGAGCTACTGAAATTAGTAACCTTTGTTGAAATTTAGGTTTGGTACGGAGTGAAGACCCGATGAAGCATGCAGATCAGCGCTTCTCAAACTCGTATAAAACTGTTTTACGTATTTAATTGCGTTTATTTTAACTTTTTTATTTCAGACGTTTCAAGAGCTTTGCATCATCCATGGACATGAGGGAGAGGGGTGGTGGACGATGTGCAGGTAGTTAAATTGAACGCAAAAGAATCTGCAAAAGTAGTTTCACTTAGCAGTCAGCCATGGCATTGTATTTCACCCGATGATGCCTCGTTTTGTAGCGAAACACATTTCATGTTATACACGATGTTTTTTTGTATGGGATAAGGGTAACAAACGAGCACACAGTCCACCTGGTGGTAAGTGGTTTCTGTAGCCCATAAACATCTACATCTATCTTCGATTAAGAATCAAAATGCAGATGCGTTGTCACCCATGAGGACTAAGATGGAATGCCTCGTTTCCAATAAAAAGGGTCTCCGGTTCTCTACACTCACCATAGGAAACACAGCAGCGTTAAGCTGCTATTTCACGCTGGTATTCTGTGAGAGCGTAGTCCTTCCCTGATCGAGCCGACCCATTTGTGCTACAACCATAATATAGCTGCAGCAAGGATCTACCACGTAAAAATCTGTCTGTGTCTTATCCAGTGTTGGGATTAGTAGTAACGGGGATAATCTGCGCAATTAATGGCACGCAGGAGGTGTTTTTCAAACCAGGCACATCATTTTGTTTTGGGACACGATTTTTTTTTTATATTAGGTTCCTAATCTTTGACAAAAGAGCACGTAGTTCACCTGATGGTAAGTGAATGCTGAGGCCTATAGACATCTACATTTAACCTCAATTAAAAATCACCCCATGAGGACTAAGTTGGCATGTCGAGAGCGGTCGAGCCGACCTATTCGTGCTATAACTATAATAAAGCTTCAGCGTGGCTCTATCACATACAAAACATTTGGAGAATGCCAACATGTACTGGAGCAACGCAGCGGACTTATTGCTCCTCTTAGATATTAGAAGAGGCCTGTGCCTGAAATGTACCCAGCAGTTGATCTTAATAGGATGCAACTTTACACTTTTTTATTTATTTATTTATATGGGACCCTCCTGTGATCCACTTGAATATTTGTCAGATTTAGTTTCTGAGACTGTTGGACTCGTAAGCACAAAAGAAGCTCTACCAACAAGTCATTAAACGACTCCATAGCGCAGTATACTTAGCATTGAGTTTCGGCGCTTAGGGCCTTCGAATCACGCACGGAACAAGTATTTTTATGGCCTACAAATAATTGTTCAGGGCCTGGATGTTTGTTCTTGTGCAACTTATATTTGTAGCGTGTAGTGTTATGCTACTTACATATCATTTTACATTATTTTAAATTCATTTTTCCATTCTGTTTCGATTTTCTGCATTCACCTCAAAACTGGATATTTTACATCACCTTTATTTCCATAGGATCCTGTAACGATTTTAAACCATAAGAACACAATAACAAATCATTTCTACTTCGTATTTTCACATCATCAGCACTTTTAAATTGATGTCAATGGAGTCTACCTTTTTTCGATCTTTTAGCTAGTTTTCCGTAATTCTACAATCTCGGGCTTTGTGTGGGCAGTTGCGCTACCTTTTTTCCTATATCAATAATATCTCATTTTACACTTAAATCTTACCGTTTTCTTATTATAAACCTAAAACCAAAATTTGACATGTTTTGATATTGCTATTTATTTCGTTTCCATAGTAATTATATTCAAATTTGCTACCGATCTGTTGTTCCTATTTTGATAATTCCACATAAATACTCTTTTCTCTTGACCATTTACAAAAAATTTGCGTTTAATTTAAATAATTTTTCCGTTCTCTCTAGAAAGGTATAAAAGCCGAACAATCGGTGAAGAAAAGCAGTCTCGCTTCAGTTCGCGAATTGGAAGTATCTCCTAAAGGCCTTATCCCGGGGCCGCACTGCCCCGGGATCCTGCAAGCCTCCACCTACACGTGAAGTCTTCGGCGAAGCCTTCTTCAAGCGCGGAGCCGCACCACTCCGGAATCCTACAAGCCTCCATCTACCTCGGAAGTCGTCGGCAGTCTACTTCAAGCGCGGGGGCCACACTACTCCGGACGCTACGACTGTTTACTCCAGGCGCTGAGTGCACCTACCGCCGGCGCTACCTTTGGGCGCTGCAACTGCTGGCTCTAAGCGTTGAGCGCCCCTTCTCCAGGCGCTACGTGCGCCGGCTCCGGACGCTGCGTGTGCTGGCTCCAGGCGCTGCGCGCCGTCGCTGCTAAGAAACCTACCTCTACAAGCGCAACCGGCGTGTGCTGGCTTCAGGCGCTGCGTGCCGTCGCTGCCAAGAAACCTACCTCTACAATCGCAACGTGTGTCGCTTCGACTTTTAGGCTCCACTACAACTCTATATTCCCCTATTCTCCTACCTTTATTTTTTTTTTGTAATCTAATTGTATTCTCACTTCATTCATCATCATCCTCATTTCATTTTTTTTATAAAATTGTAAATACCTTTTAAAAATTTAAATATATTGTTTTCTGGCTCTATTTTTGTTGTTTTGTTGTACTTAGGTTAGGTTCTATTTTTTTTAATTGTCGCTTCACGACAAGCGGCAGCTTACATACAGGAGAAAATCCTAGTGAGGGGGTAACGTGTTTTCAAGGAAGAAGAAGAAATTAAACATTGATTTTCTACACCCACGAGTTGTTATGTGATGATGAATCCTCTTACTTTAACGTTTTTGTGTTTTTCTAAGGCGAGTCTTGCAGAATTTTGCTCCCACCGCATGGACAGTTTCCACGAGCTTGTGATTCATATAATCCACTGCATTCCAGTCTTCTAGGCACTGAAAACGATTTCTTAACTCGAACTGAAAGTTTTCAGGTCTTTGGATTAGAGCACGAGGGAGTGCAAAAATGCTACAATGCATTGCACAAATTAACAGCATTTTTGTTTGATTGTTACATACATAATATTATACGTTTTTAGGGTTCCTTACCTCAAAAGGGAAAAACGAAACACTTATAGGATCACTTCGTTGTCCGTCTGTCTGTCTGTCAAGACCCTTTTTCTCAGGAACGCGTGGAGGTATCAAGCTGAAATTATTAATATATTATTATTATATTAAATACTCATGTTTACTGTCCCTTGAAGCTGTGAAAAAATCAAACTTCTAAGCCAACGCAATCAAAAGATACAGCCGTTTATGCCGCAAATTTTCGACATTCGCAAGGGAATCAAAACCTACAGGGTATCTACTTCCAGTGAACTTGGAATCTCAAAATTTGGTACGAAGCAACGTATTATTGCAAAGATAAAGGAAAAATTGCGAAAAGCATAAATTTTTTGTTACATCATATAATAAAAATATTATTAATAATTTTAAGCTTATATACCTACGGATTTGTTCGGAACCCTCGGTGCACGAGTCCGACTCGCACTTGGCCGATTTTTTCTATTATATAAAATGTTCTTTTTAAATTTAAATTTGATTTTTCAAGTGTTGCCACATTTAAATTTGAAGTAAACCTATGCTGTAAACATAGGAAATGAAATTTTATAGTAAAAATAAGACGTTCTATTTGCTACCTTATTCATTCAAAAGGGTCAAATAATTTAGTTTAAAAAACTAAAGATCGATTTCAAAAACCGAAAAAAATAAAAAATAGTCATAGCAACGAATTCAGCTGCTAATAAATTATTTGTAAGTCATTTTAACTGTTTTATTTTTTAATCTCTTTTTTTATATTTAGTATTTATTCCTAACATTAGAGTGGAGAACGAGCTAACAATTCACCTAATGGTGAATTTCTGCTTCAGCACATGAACACATGGAATCCCGTAAAGGCTTAAATGCCACGGAATATAATGTAATAAGAGATTCTTTGGCATCCATAAGTACCAAAACGGAATTCCTTATAGAGTGGAGTATGCCTATAACGTCCACTTTCTCCTTAGGCTTGATAGGTTAAATGGGTTTTAATTATTTGCCAATCTGAATGTGAAATCAAAGTAATGCGGGCTATTTTCAGGTATCTGTGCGATGCAAAGAAAATTTGAAACCTCTTTATTTCATTTATTTTAAAGCGTTTTTTCTTCTGTGTACTAATAACAACATATGAGTAAAATAAACTTTAGCTTTAATGTAACATGCTCCCTAAGAAGACACTGGCATAAAGACTACAAACTCACTTCCTTTGTGCGGTCCTAATACAATAAACGAGATTACACGGAATCACTTTTCAGGCAATGATTATTTTTTATGACGCTTCGAGGCCTAATATAGTCCGTACTTATTAAAAAAAAACCAGTCAAGTGCGTGTCGGAGCACGTACAATGTAGAAGTAGGGTCCGGTAGTTATCCGTCACAATACGTGGGCTTTCTTGATAATGAGCATAATAAGTAAGTTCGTGGTTTGCTACAAATAAGCCCAAATAGGAAGATGGTAACTGAAGGAAGTGGTATTCAAAAAATAATAAAAATAATATTTCGATTTTGAAAATAATTCAATTTAAATCAAAGCATTAACACGCCAAGGTACAATGATGATCATAGTTGACTATGTATTCTTTTTATTCCCAACACTGCACCCTAATATATACATATACGAGTATGATTGTAAAGAGCCTGCACGTAAACCATCACTGCCCTAAATTATCCTGAAGTCGTTTGCGTAAACCAAGAGTGTGACGAATGAAACTGTATGAGGCTATATGATTGTATGAATACTTTGAAATGTGGCCTACAATAACTACCAGCTAAAAAATGAGTGAAGTAGGAAAGATCCTCCCTGCTTATTCCACAAATGGAGTAGTAAACCCATATTAGTAATGCATAAAGTCGTTTTCTTCTTAAAATGTTTGTTTTTAACAGTTTACATTAACATTGCAAAGTTATAATGCAGCTAGCTTTTGGTCATTTTCTATAGAGTTTAACGAAATTTTTACTAATCCAAGTGCATTTTATAAATTGGTCGACTAATATTCGTTAACTTCTTAATTCTACTTAGCTGTGATAGGTCTTTTTTTAACTTCATTATACTCGTTATGTACTACTATTGCGTATACTTTTCACATTTCCAAAGACAGCGGTTCAGTAGGTAGCGGGGGAGGAGGGGGGGACACATGACTTTAATGAAATATACCAGTTCAAAGCTAAATATTTGCAAACGTTTGCCTGAATAAATTTTTGAAGCATAATAATTTTCATCATCATCATCATTACAGCCCTTCACAAGTCCACTGCTGAACATAGGCCTCCCCCAAAGAATGCCACAAAGCACGGTCCTGAGCCACTTGCATCCATCGACTTCCTGCATGTCTTACCAGGTCGTCACTCCATCTCGTGGGGGGACGCCCTACACTTCGCCTACCGGTACGAGGCTGCCACTCGAGAACCTTTATTCCCCATCGGTTGTCGGTTCTTCGAGCTATAAATTTTAATTAAATATAATTAATGTAATAAAATTTAATATAATTTTAAACATATATTTCAAAAATTAAGAAAAATAATATAATTTTCCCTTTATGCATTTTCATTAATTATTTGGTTACTATTTTATGTTATTAAAAGAAACAAGAAAATTATTTGATTGTTATAGTTTAAATAATAACCAAATAAATAATAGCCCAGACACACCAAAAAATTTGGCGCTTAGACTTATTACTTCATATTTAAGTAACAGAACTCAAAAAGTCGTGATCAATGGTAAAGGTTCCTCCGGATCAGTAGTATCAATGGGCGTTCCTCAGAGCTCGGTTCTTGGCCCATTCCTATTCTTAAATGACTTACCTTATCTTGTAGGGGACAATCATGATATAGTATTATTTGCTGACGATACCTCTTTAATTTTCAAACTCAAACGGCAGTCAATTAATTACGACGATGTAAATAATGCTCCATCGAAATTAGTTAATTGGTTTAACGCCAACAATTTGCTATTAAACGGCAATAAGACAAAATGTATTAAATTTACAATACCTCATGTAAAACTTTCGAAAACCAATGTGCTCTTAAATGGGGAGGAGTTGAGTCTTGTGGATACCACCGTTTTTCTTGGTATTACTATTGACGCGAAACTTCAATGGGGCCCCCATATATCTAAATTAGCAAGCAAAGTTAGTTCTGCAGCATATGCTGTAAGAAAGATAGAAGTCTCACACATGTTGAGACGGCTACGTTAGTGTATTTTAGTTACTTTTATAGCGTAATGTCTTATGGAATTTTGCAATAGGGTAATGCGACTGATATTGAAGCTATATTTGCTTTGCAAAAGAGAGCCGTACGGGCGATTTATCCTAAATTGTAAAGAGTCCCTCAGAGAAAAATTTAAAGAAATAAACATATTAACTTTGGTATCGCAATATATTTATGAAAATGTAATGTATGTACATAAAAACATAAATAGCTTTAATAAGAATACGAATGTTCATACCTTAAACACTAGGAACAAACATGAGCTTGTAATGCCAGTTACTAGACTCCACAGAATTAGTAATTCATTTATGGGGCAATGTATACGCTTTTACAACAAAATCCCAGAACATGTTCAAAGTTTATCAATAAACAAGTTTAAATGTTTTAGTAATAATTATTATAATATCAAGGAATACATGAATGAAAATAACCCCTGGGAATAAGGTGGTCGCCACCACGCTGGTTCTATGAAAACTCATTTAAAAATGAATGAAAAAATTATTGTTAAGTGAAATTAATATGTTTAAAAAATGTCCCGCTGGGTTTCTTGCTGGTTCTTCCCAGGACAGAGGTATTTTCCGAACCAGTGGTAAATAAAAAAATACTTTTAATAAGTATTATGTAATAATCAATATTGAATAAAAATCACTCTATTGTATTCTATTCTTCAAGATCTATTATATGTTGAAATTATTTTATTATTTTTGAATTTTTTCTTAACAAGGTTAATAGTTATTTTAAGTAATTTCGCTATATTAGTAGTTAGAAATATAAAACGTTTCATTCAGTATGTCTTTGTACATAGTTTATTTTAACACTTTTAACATTCATGCATACGAGTATTCTCCGAACACCTAACGAAGAAGCTTTAATCACGGTATCAATGTTTTCGAACAACTGCGCTCTGTTGTTGACGGAGCAGGCTAAGCACCTTGCCTAGTGAGAAAATTTAGAAATAAGAATTCCTTCGGTAGAAAATGCACTAATTAGGTTATATTATATTATCACGTTTATAACGATGAAAATGACAATTAGACAATTAGAGAATACCATAGGGCATTAAGTCCGTCCTTTGTAACGTCTAGTTGGTGTGCTGCAATAAAGGATAAATAAATAAATAAGTAAAAATCGTAAGGGTTAATTAAAATAAACAAAAACAAACATGAAAAATATTTCCTTTAACACATTCCTTTAAACTTTTAACATATTCCTGCCATTTTATTGGCAGTTTTTGACGCTCTTGCTATCGAATTCTGTTGCGCAAGGATCGATTGAAAAAAGTGGAAGTATGCTGGGGCAAAGTCTGGAGATTATGGTGAATGAATGGGGGTCTTTAGCTTTATACACCTATGAGAGCATTGTCATGAAGAAGTAACGGCGAAGAGCAGCTTACCAATTTGGTTTCTCCGCCATCATTTGCAATTCTGGACAACAAAGGACAGTAACTGTAGCACCAGATGGTAAGAAGCTATATTGAGCAAACAGTAGACATCCAAACATTCACCATAAGTTTCTTCTGACTAATATTTTGTATCGGGCACTGTTTGGCTTGGACACATGGATAGACAGTGATGAACGCTTGCGATTGTCCTATAGGATACACTACTTATCGCAGTTCAGCCGTAATTTGAGATAAATACGCTTTCACTATCGCCTACAGTTCATCATTATCAACTTTCTTCTACGGGCGGACACAAAGTTCATGTGTGAGCAAAATTTCCCAAAGTAAGCCGATTGAACAAAAAACGCACAATTATTTCGTTAGATGTGCTATGTTCCACCGAGACATCTTCTTGTCAAACCATAGCTATTACAGTTGAAAGTGGTCTATTTATAATAAGTGAAATTTCGTAGACAAAGTCCTCATATAAATTTATTATTTAAAAAGAAAATAAAATGTTACATGAACAACAATGTCGTTACTTAACTTTTGATACAATAATATTATATTCAAGTTAGATGAATGGCTCAAAAGCATTACGTTACAGTGTAAAGAATACACAATTTGCTACGCTTTACACATAAAATGTTTTAACGGATAGTTTTCCATTTGAATTACATGATTTACATTCCTTACGTTACTTCTGTATTCTATGCGTACAATATAATCTTTATTCTATGATTTGTAAAGAGAGAAACTTCTATTCTACGCCAACACTACACATTTAAATAAAATTAGATTTTACGGATTCTATCACGTATATAAACTTATTTTATATTCCCGATGTTTCGACCACTTTACAGCAACCATTGTCACAGGGGAGGGGGGACTAAGGTGTTCAACGTCCCAATATCATATTTAATCATTGTTATCTCCAGATTAAAATTATTAATTTTGTACCGATCTACGCAGTATGAACTTATAGTATCTTTAAGTCTTGCAGTATGCTTCGGTTGCGATTAAATTTTATTAATTATAGGATCCCAAGCAGATGGTAGCACCCAGCCTTCTTATATATTGAAATAAGTATGGTTCGCGAATCATCCTTGAAAGGAATCTGTGTTCTTTAGGGAAGATTTGTGGTCTATCAATTCTGATGTAGTGACGGGGGCGATCCTATACCTGTTCATAGACTGAAGACTTCCTGAAGCTCGATTCTTGACATTAGCTAGTGTACTTTCACGCGGGTTTTTATTGGTCTTTTAGTTTGTCCTATGTAAGAGAGACCGCGTTCACAATCAAGCTTGTACACTCCTGTATCTTGCAGAGGGAGATTACACTTGACTGATGATAAAAACTGACTAATATTTTTCAGCGGTATGTTTTAATGGAAGCACGCTTCACTGATTGACTGTAAGTTTTTTTTTTAATTATATATTAAAAACTTGTTAACCCTAGACGTAAAATGCCTAAAGTAACGACAAGCAGCAGCAGCGTCAGTGTTGCGAAATGTCTGTTACTGCTATCGTTAATCAGCTACAGTAAAAGTTGAGGCAAGGAGACAATAAACGCAAAGAGAAAATGGATCAAAAATTTAAAGTTACATTTTGTGCTTCTCTTGTTATAGAATAAGAGTGACAATCGAGCACACAATCCACCTGATGGTAAGAGGATAATGTGACCCATAAACACCTTTACATTTATCCTTGATTCTCGATCGATATGTTGATACTTTGTCACACCTGAGAACTAAGATCGAATATCTCGTATCCAGTAAAAAGGGGTCACCGGTTCTCTACATTAAACGTACGAAATGTTTAATGTAGAAAACCGCACTAAGCTGCTATTTTACGCTGGTATTCTGTGAGAGCGTGATCCTTCCCCATTCGAGGCGACCCATTCAGGCCATACCCATAATATAGATGCAGCACCGTTCTAAAAAAAAAAACTGCAAAACTTTAATTATAGTTAATATAATTTCGTAGGGTTAATGAAGTTTTTATAAGTAGTTAACTTGTTTGAAGAGTTTGGAGTGATAATGCGGATACTAATTAACTTAAAAGTTGCTTACTCAAATGTTTCATAAGTTTGGTTTCGCTCCCAGTTATGAAACAATATTATTACAGCTTTAATCATGTTATGAAATACACTTACTCAAGTTTATGTGTTCAAGTCAGAGTCTTTAATTTCAAATTTAGCAGAAACAATCTATAGTTGAATCAATAACAGATTTTTAAAATTGCGTCTTGTTGTATTTAAGTAGTATAATTTGTTTAAATAATTGAAATAAAGAAAGAAGAATGATTTATTTTAATTTTCTATAATTCAATTGATAGGTTAGCTCGAACGAAGGTACCACGCTCTCACAGAATAAAACGGCAGCACAATGCTATAGAGTAAACTAGTTGAACGTAAATTCAAGAAAAAAAACTTCCTTCTGCGTGAATCCCATATCTCTGGTGCCCTTTGACCTACAGGACCCAAATTCAAACTTGACCGAGCTACTACCTCAGGGTATCTACATACCAAATTTAAAGTCAATCGGTCCAGTGGAACGGAAGTTATTGTGTCGGCGTACAGACTAACAGACTGCCAGCTAAAACCATTAACTTCCTTTCAATGCTACGCAGAAGGAAGTTAATAAGGAGGACCGAAGTAATAAATAGGGTCTTTACTAGTGTCGAAGCATTCCATATTATGTTTGTGGGGTGACAACGCATCTGCATACTGTATCTTAATTTAGGATAGATCTAGGTACATAACATGGATACCAGCCACCACTTCGCTTTAATATGGTCTAGAAGGGCGATAGTTGCCACGTGCGTCTGCGTGTTCTAATACAGCTTGTGAGGACTGATCAACTCGGATTTGCTATGCACTGATAAGCTGCAAAATTTTAATCGTAATTCTTTTGAGTACATCATAAACCATGTTTGATTACAGATGGGTCTGTTATTATTTTCCATTCCATTTATACCATACAAACGAAACAATACAAAAATGAAAAGACAGAGGATGCCTGCGGAGTTTCGTATGCCGTCCTTCGCTCGTCAATGGAATCTGGTAGTTTGAAAAAAAAATTTTAGTCAAAGCAATATATACATATTTCATTTCTTGCGCATTATATAGATTTTTGATATCCTCAGACAAAAAGTTTTATAATATGTGGTCATATCAAAATTATATCATACATGCATTGCAAACTCGTCACAGGTAGCTGGTCAACATTTAAAACGCGATGGAGCAAAGTTTTTCCTCTTTTTATAGAAAACTTTACTTCCACATTATGATTTTTCCTGTATCGTAGGGACAGTTTACACTCACAAATTTCACAAGGACAAATATCAAACATCGAGCAATTACTCGTAGGCCACACAAATACTTGTTCCGTGCGAAATTCGAACCCGCTGCCCTTAGTTTGTTTTAATATGTTATTTTTTATGTATTTGTTTAACTTTTAAAATCATTGGCAGGGAGATTCAAGTTAGATAGGTCCCAGTTCCAAACTCCAGGTCGGATCAAAAACAGCTATTGAGTTTTTCTATCAAGAAGCTCTTGGCAATCCGAAGTCAGGAAGTTGGCGGTGTTTCACCCTCTTGCCCTAGAAAGACACGAAGCCGTCGGTCCAGGGCCTGATTTCTATTGGGTCGGGTTTCCGTTCCATCGAATTATGAGAGAGGTGCAAAAAAGAGTGGGCCTGTGCTTGCGCATACACTTGCGTACTATTATCCTGTCTTGTGCAGATGGCTAGTCTTCATTGAGACTGGCCGCAGTGACGGTAATTTAGTCTAAAGGATACTATTTTTTATTATATACTATTAAAACCTTTAATATGCCTCACATAAGTTTGTAAGCTAGAAGACGCTTGCTTAATTTATTATTAAATAAAAAACTTGGAGTAGTGGACCGTATGCACATTTGTTACCCTCACTTAGCAAATATATTTACTAGGCAACAGATTCACGTTAAATACCATATGAAATCTTATGCGAAAGAGGGCAAGAATATTCTAAAGATTCATGAGGCACTTACGTCTTGAAAGAGAACGTGACTTAGTGACTGCTTACCACAAGTATAGTAAATTAAAATATTCATAAAAGGCTAGATTATATATCTATATATATAATTCTTCTGTACGTGTGTTTAGGTCACTAGATTGTTTAGAGATTATACAAAAACTCACCCGTGTGAAGCCGGGTCAGATCTGTCGTAAACTATATAAAATTAAAAAGACACTTGATACCTATAAATTATAATTTATTGCGCCGAAAAACCAATGACCATTCTTAATTTACATTTAGTTAGGGCTTGGGTTGGATGATAGATTCTAAAAAAAAATCTAATAATAGTAAGTAAAATGCATTAGCGGTTCTGATATTAGAATCAGAAGCAACACTGAAACTTTAATGGTTACCAAGCAACAATATTTCTGCTTTTGTTCCCTCTTGAAGTTTGCTTAATACATAGTGAAGATCATTTAAATTCGATTAGCTCAGTCCTTTCGTATAGTGGTGACGTAAGAAAAAAAAACACCGTCTCATTTCATCCCGTAGGTGTCTTAAATCCACTATGAAAAATTTTTATTCGTGGTAAAGCCATGCTGCAGCTATATAAGTAGTATAGTTGTAGCACGAATGGGTCGGCTCGACCGGGGAAGGACCACGCTCTCACATAATACCAGCGTAAAATAGCAGCTTAACGCTGCTGTGTTTCGTATGGTGAGTGTAGAGAAACGGAGACCCTTTTTTACTGCAAACGAGGCATTCCATCTTAGTCCTCACGGGTCACAATGCATCTGCATTTTGATTCGTAATCGAATATAGATGTAGATGTCTATGGGCCAAAGGAAGCACTTACCATCAGGTTGACTATGTGCTCGTTAGTCATCCTTATTTTATAAAAAAATCCGAAAAAGGGTAGGATGAAATAAAATATAAAATAATGGAAAATAATGAAGTGGAATAGAATAGAATGTAGTGAAATAGAATACAATAGAATAGAATGTAGTGGAATAACATATAATTAAATAGAATAGAATAGACCAGAATAGAACAGAACAGAACAGAATATTTTTTTTCAGAATATTTTCTAACGGTGGTAGAGCCCCGCAGCAGTTTTTGCTGTTGCACGTATGGGCCGGCTCGAGCTGGGTTGGTACCACGACCTCACAGAATACCGGCGTGAAGTAGAGGCTCTGCTTCTGCGTATCGTCTGAAGAGTGCAGGTGGCCGGAGGCCCAATTACCCCCCCCCCCCCCCATCAACATGGTAGCGGAATTAGACAATAGACTACCCCAGGAGGGTACCAGTACCCCTGGAGAATCCCTCGCTGAGCATCCACGACCATGTTATTCTAATCCTGAGCGTGGATGCTCAGGCTGCCTTGCGTATTCAGGGGGGGGGGGGGGGGGGGCAAAATTCCGCTCAAAAACAAAACTGCTCGGGGCAAACTGAGCAACAATACCAAGGCGACCCCTTCCACGCTATCCGTGAATTTCTGCAACATCAGGGGACTTCACTCTAACCTAAACGCCGTCCACTACCATCTCGAGACGGCGAAGCCGGCCTTGCTCTTTCTGACCGAGACGCAGGTTTCCTCTCCGGCTGATATTTCGTATCTCTCCTACCCGGGGTACAAATTGGAGCACTCCTTTGTGCCTCGGGCTGGAGTTTGCGTGTATGTCAGAGAGGACATCTGTTCTCTACGCCTCGGCAGTCTTGAAGGTTCGGACCTGTCCATCCTTTGGCTACGCGTAGACAGCGACGACCATCCGCGCCGAAACAGACCGACTCATCGACCACGTCCAAATGGCTACAGATTCCTTGCTACAACAGGTCCCATCCGCAGAGATCGTGATCCTTGGCGATTTTAACGCCCACCATGCCGAATGGCTCGGTTCACGTTTAACCGATCATGCGGGGAGATCTGTTTATGACTTTGCCTTGGCATATGGTCTGACACAACTGGTTACTTCGCCTACGCGGATTCCAGATGTGGAGGATCATACACCTTCCCTGTTGGACCTTCTGCTGACCTCTCATCCGGACGGATATCAGGTTTCCGTCGATGCCCCTCTCGGCTCTTCGGACCATTGTCTGATCCGGAGTATGGTGCCACTCACGCTCCCTTCGCGGTTGCGTTCTGCAGGTTGCCGCCGTGTTTGGCATTACAGGTCGGCGGATTGGGACGGAATGCGGTCTTTCTTTGCATCCTACCAATGGAGGCCGGTTTGCTTCTCGCCGGATGATCACAGCGCTGTTGCTGACTCTGTCACTGATGTGGTGCTACAGGGAATGGAACTATTTATTCCATCATCTGTGGTACCCATCGGAGGCAGATCTCAGCCTTGGTTTGGTCGCTCCTGTAAGACTGCATTGCGCAGTAAGCAGGAGTGTTATCAAGCCTGGGCTGCGGCTTCGGTGACTCGGGATGTAAACACCAGCACACTTAAAAAGAAGTATAACTTCGCCTCCAGGTCCTTCAAAAGAGTTATTGCCAAGGCAAAGTCAGAGCACATAGGCAGAATTGGCGAGAAACTAGTTCGCCTTCCTTCGGGAACCCGTGCATTCTGGTCTCTCGCCAAGGCTGTCCAAGGGAATTTCTGTAAGCCATCACTACCATCTCTGCACAGGGAGGTCGACTCACTTGCCCAAGACGCAAAAGACAAAGCCGACCTTTTAGGCTCCCTTTTTTCGTCCAACTCGACTCTTGATGACGGGGGGAAAATACCGTCGACCATCCCGTGGTGTGAGTGCTTCATGCCGGATGTGCTATTCTCACAGCGCTCAGTTCGCAAAGCACTTCTCTCCCTGGACATCCAGAAGTCGAGTGGGCCTGACGGAATCCCCCCAATTGTGCTGAGGACGTGTGCTCCGGAGTTGGCACTGGTCCTAACGCATCTTTTCCGGTACTCCTACTCTCAAGGCGTAGTCCCGAATTCATGGAAGATAGCTTTTGTCCACCCGATCCCTAAAAAAGGCGACCGCTCAGACCCGTCCAACTATAGGCCTATCGCGATCACCTCCTTGTTCTCCAAAATAATGGAATACATTATTAACTGCCAGCTCATCCGGTACCTTGAGGATCACCAGCTGATTAGTGACCGCCAATACGGTTTTCGTCGGTGTCGATCAGCTGGTGATCTTCTGGTCTACCTGACCCATAGATGGGCGGAGGCAGTTGAGTCCAAGGGGGAGGCGTTGGCCGTTAGTCTGGACATTGCGAAGGCCTTCGATCGGGTTTGGCACAAAGCGCTTCTTTCGAAGCTCCCTTCCTATGGGCTTCCCGAGAAATTATGCAATTGGATCACCAGCTTTCTTGCAGCGTCAAGGTCGTTGTAGACGGAGCATGTTCTGACTACAAGCCTATTAACGCTGGTGTTCCACAAGGCTGTGTACTATCACCAACGCTGTTTCTTCTGCATATCAATGATATGTTGCTAACTGGTAACATTCATTGCTATGCGGATGACAGCACTGGTGATGCTCTATACACCGGCCGGGCCAATATTTCTCGGGAAAACGTCGCCGAGTACCGGAACAAACTTGTGTCTGAAGTCGAGTCTTTGCTGGACAAAGTCTCGGATTGGGGGCGACTAAATCTAGTCCAGTTTAATCCTTAGAAGACACAAGTTTGCGCGTTTACCGCTAAAAAGAACCCCTTTGTCGTATCTCCTCAGTTTCAAGGAACTCCCCTTCTTGCCTCAGCCAGTATCGATATCCTCGGAGTCGACATATCGAGTGACGTGCAGTTTCGTGGTCACTTGGAAGAGAAGGCCAAATTGGCCTCTAAAAAGCTTGGCGTGCTCAGCAGAGCGGGACAGTATTTCATGCCGGCACACCGCCTGCAACTTTACAAGGCGCAGGTTCGTCCTCACATGGAATACTGTTCCCATCTCTGGGCAGGGGCTCCCCAGTGCCAGCACCTTTCACTTGACCGCATCCAGCGCAGAGCGGCTCGAATCGTCGACGACCGAGCCCTTTCCGATCGGCTCGAATCATTGGCACTGCGAAGAGATGTTGCATCTCTTTGCATTTTCTTTCGCATCTACCATGGGGAGTAATCTGAGGAATTGTTCGGATTAATCCCAGCCGCCAAATTTCATGAACGCACATCGCGGCAGAACTCCCGACACCATCCACATCATCTGGATGATTGGCGGTCCACCACTGTGCGATTTAGAAGATGTTTTCTTCCTCGCACGACTTCCTTGTGGAATCGATTACCATCAGCGATTTTTCCGGACCGATACGACTTAGGGACCTTCAAGAAAAGAGCCTATTCCTTTTTAAAAGGCCGGCAACGCATCAGCAATTTCCAAATTCCTTTGGTGTTGCGGTTGTTCATGGGCGGCGGTAGTCACTTACCATCAGGTGAGCCGCATGCTCGTTTGCCCCCTCTCCTATAAAAAAAAATTTAATTGATAGAGATCACATGTTATTATTATTGCAACTATTTTTTTTACTTATTGCTTCCGATATACTAGTAAAAACGTAACGTTTACGGCAGTTCGGTGTAAAATAACCAGACCGGTGACAGGGATTTGCGTCTGGAGTCAGACGTCAAGAGATGACGTTGCTAGTTATGTAGAACTGTTACTCGTAGTTACTCTGGTTTTGTTGTAAATAATTTACTTCCATCAATCCATCCATTAATATTATTTGGGGGTATTAAAATTATCTTTTTATCTGATTGGGCTGCATGAATATATAAAAGGAAATGAAAGATAGTAGGAATTCTACGCATTTTTTACGCGGTAGAGCCATGCTGCACCTATATTAATTGTATAGTTGTAGCACGAATAGGTCGCCTCGATCGGGGAAGGACCACGCTCTCACAGAATACCAGCGTAAAATAGCAGCTTAATACTGCTGTGTTTCGTATGGTGAGTGTAGAGAATCGGAAATCCTTTTTACTAGAAAAGAGACATTCTATCTTAGTCCTCACGGGTGACAACGCACCTGCATTTTGATTCTTTCTTGAGGATAGGATGTGGATGTCTATGGATCACAGCAACCACTAACCATCAGGTGGACTGTGTGCTCGTTTGTCACCCATAATACCCTATATATAAAAAAAGATATTCATTAAATATAGTAAAAGAAATAATTAAAAATACTTAAACAAATAATACCTCAACCAAATGGTATCCCTCGGAAGGGGACTCCAAACTGCTGAGGGATAAGTGGTATTATTATAATGTTTCCATTAATATTAAGTTTCTTTCTTTCTTCTTTCATTGCAACCTATAAAATCACACTGCTGTACAAAAGCTTCCCCCATAGATTGCTAGAGATAATCATAGAGAGGAGTTTGCCATAGTTGCCGTGCTTACAAGGTGGTAGTAATTTAGTTCTCTTAGGAGAGGGGGCAAACGAGCATACGGCTAACCTGATGATAAGTGATTACCGCCGCCCATGAACAACTGCAATGCCCGGCGAATTGCAGATCCGTTGCCGGCCTTTTTAAAAGGAGTAGGCTCTTTTCTTGAAGGTCCCCAAGTCGTATCGGTCCGGTAAAATCTCTGGTGGTAGTTGATTCCAGAAAGAAGAAGAAAACTTCTTTTAAACCACACAATGGGGGACCGCCAGTCATCCAGATGGTATGGATGGTATTGTGAGTTTTGTCGCGAGGTGCGATGGTGAAATTATATGGCTGGAATTAGTCCGAACAATTCTTCAGAGCACTCCCCGTGGTAAATGCGATAAAATACGCAAAGAGATGCAACACCTCTTCACAGTGCCAGTGAGTCAAGCCGATCGGAAAGAGTTCGGTCGCTGACGACTCGAAAATCTCTGCGCTGGATGTGATTAAATGGAAGGAGCTGTCACTAGGGAGCCCCGGCCCAGAGATGGGAACAGTATTCCATGTGCGGCCGAACCTGCGCCTTGTAAAGTTGCAGGCGGTGTGCCTTCATGAAATACTGTTCCGCTCTGCTGAGTTCGCTGAGCGTTTTAGACGCCAATTTGGCCTTCTCTTTCAAGTGACCATGAAACTGCACGTCACTCGATATGTCGACGCCGAGGATTCCGATACTGGTTGAAGCAACAAAGGAAGTGCCTTTAAACTGAGGAGATGCGACGAAGGGGTTTTTTTATCGGTAAACGCGCAAACTTGTATTTTCAGGGGATTGAACTGGACTAGATATAGTCGCCTGGAGTCCAAGACTTTGTTCAACAAATTGTCGACTTTAGACATAAGTTTGCTACGATACTCGGCGACGTTTTCCCGAGAAATATTAGACCGGCCGGTGTATAAAACATCACCAGTGCTGTCATCCGCATGGCAATGAATATTACCTGTTTGCAAAATGTCATTGATATGCAGAAAAAACAGAGTTGTACGATAGCACGCAGCCTTGTGAAACACCAGCGTTAATGGGCTTGTAATCGGAGCATTCACCGTCTACTACGACTTTAATGCTCTGATCTGCAAGAAAACTTGTGATCCAATTGCACAATTTCACAGGAAGCCCATAGGAAGGAAGCTTCGTAAGAAGCGCTTTATGCCAAACCCAATCGAAAGCCTTCGCTATATCCAAACATAACGAATAAGGAACGAAATTAGCCGTTCATAAGTTCCGTTCACAAGTCCACTGCTACACAGGCCAAAGAGTATATAAATCACAAAGTGTCATACAAACAGCACGTAATTTTTGTTTTAGTTTTCATCGCTTAAGCTCTGGTAATTCCAAAGTCAACAATGAGCCTCTTTTACGATTATGGGAAACACAATGGGACTGTAGTTAATATCATAATGCTGATTCGTGCTTTATAACATATTAGAATGAACGATTTGAATAGAAGGAAGTTTATCAATTCGATATTTCAATCTTGTAATTGACATTTGTGTTTGATTGCCAAAATGATTTACATTAACTACTTCATAACAACAGAAGATAATATAACATCAATACTGACATATTGGAAGCTAATAAAAAGTAATAGCACATTAGCTCGTAAGTCGTAAGCTACAAAACAATATTAAATATACTCAAAATAGCACAATAAAGATACTCGGAAAGTGTTTGTTGCATGACTTTCATAAAAATTATGTCGAAAAGATTCAATTTATTGGATCAACCTAAACTTAAGGAGATTACTTCTTTTATTCGTTCACTCGTAGCAGCCTTTCAAGGTCCACATGCCTCTCCATAGATTTGCTCGTTTGATGTAGTTGCACGTTGGGCAGCCGAATTTTTTTTTCTAATATTTAGGTTAGATTTTTTCTTAGGTTTTAAAAATAATACTAAGTTATTAGTAATGTTAGTAGAGTAATATCGTAATTACGCTACTAACATTACTAATATCGGATTTTTTTAAACCACACTAAATAAGCTCAAAATGCTTTTGTTATTAGTGCTCCACAATAGTAAAAATGTGGATTCAAAATCCACAACTTTCCAATATTGCAATTCGCACTAAATTGACACTTGTAATAAAAAGTGGATCCTGCATGATAACCGGAAAAGATTTTGGGATCAGTTGAACTGAGTGGATGTGGCCAAACACTGTCCCAAATGCAAATTGAAAAAAAAATCTACTTATTACCTCAGGGGAGAAGGCCAAATAAATCCCGTAACGAAATTGAGTCAAAAAGTTACTTGATATATGATGAACCTATCCAGCATTATTATTAAAGTTACTAGAGATACTAGATAAAACTTTGGCTGGAAACTTTTATCTACCATACTCGCAAGAAGGGACTTATTTGAACCATTTTTACGACGTTTCCAGTTCTAATCGGTGTTTAATTTTTCGAGTCCCTAACTTATCGGGAAGGTAGTCTGAAATCGATTGCAAAATTTGTACTGAAAAAACAAACAAACAATATATAAGTTTATTCTTATTCCGTTATTATACAGTTCTGAGCTATATATTAATAAACAAGTCTCTTAATAAACAGTCAGCTCTATATTAAGGCGCGCCTTGGGAACTGTTTTTCGTAAGTTTTATTACCTGGAACGTGCTATTAAAGAGCCCCATGAGTACCCATTAATACAGAGATACTCAGACCTAGGAGACCTGTATGTTTTTATGAATATATGTAGAAAGCAGCCGACTGCAGGAAATTTTCGATCGTCATTTGGTAAAATAATTTACGGATCAATTATCTCAAGTGGCAATGAGCCGGTTTCATCATCATCATCATTACATCCTTTCATAAGTCCACTTCTGAACATAGGCCTCCGCCAAGGAATGCCATAAAGCACGGTCCTGAGCCACCTGCATCCATCGACTTCCTACATGTCTTCTTATGAGCCAGTTTATATATATACAAAAAATCTATGTATGCAAATGCCTCAAGACTTTCTCTTACTGAGGCCGCCCCTATGTCCAGCAGTGGACTTGTGATGGACTGTAATGGTGATAATTATGATATTAAATTTTTGGATACCGACGAGAATGGAAGCTAGGTAAGTGCCAGAGTTCAAGTTCAAAACTCTACCTACAATGGGAGAGGCCCTTATATTACCGAACCATTCCTTATTAAAAAATAAAAGAAGATCAGTTTCATCATCCCGGTACATAAAGATTAATATAAGGTTGCATATATTAATGTTAATTTACTTAAATTAACGTCACTAGTTCAGGGATCCGTCCTGTAATTTAATAGAAGGTCCAATCCGTTATTGTCACTTAAATAAATTTGCATTACAAATTCCAGTTCAATTTAAGTCAGACCGTCTGTGCTTTGTATTATTCCTTGGGGGAGGCTTATGTTCTGCAGTGGACTTGCAATGGGTTGTGAAGATAATGATGATGATGATCATAATAATGTCCGTAAAAATACAATGACGATTCTTTTTAATTTTCTTCTTATTTTTAATGCAGATGTAACGGGTTTTGTAATTTTTTCGTTGTTGGAAAAGTGAAGATCTAAAATCAGGCAATGTGAAATGGCCAACATTTAGTGTAGTTACGAGCTTTTACATATTAGATTGCTGACTTGCTTAAGGACTGGAAGTGGGATTTATCTTTCGGGAATAATCTGGGCTTCAAATTTGAATGATTTCATGAGAAATAGTAACAGTGCCCCCGTTAATATAATAATAATTCATTTTATCGGACAAAAAAAATATCCATAGTTGTCAGTAAATGTTTTCTCATATCTAGTGTTAGTAACATATCTATTGGTTGACGACACAAGTATGAAACTTCACCGATGGTGGCAATAAGCCAGTCTACGGGGCAGCATGTAGCCGTATCGAGCGAGCCAACATCGGCGAGTCCCAGCGGTCAGGCAGCGTACGCAGGATGCTGTTGGGGCTGCCGCGTACGCGCCGAAGTAACGATGCACAGCGCTTGCGCATGATTGCAGCGAATCCGTCCCTGTGAGCTTCCGCGAACATGGCGGAGGCGCTGCAGCAGCAAGGCAGACCCATCAGCACCCTGAACGCGTTATTATATTGTATGCGCAGGTCGCTGTATGCCCTCTGCGTATAGTCTGCCCACAGACCGCACGTGTAAAAAGACTGGCAATAAGCTTTAAAAAGCGTAACTTTAACTTGACAAGAACATCATGCAAATCTGCGAGCCAACATGTTGCAGCAGACAGGCAGCGCCCTTCTCTCTCTTTCAATATCTAAGTTGTCTTTTGGATCCTCCGTGACCCAGGGGCTAAATACTTAAAACACTTCACCTTCTTTAAAGGAGTACCATCTAACATAAAATTCGTTATATTAGTGTAACGCTTATTATCCGGTCTCAATATCATAAATTCACTCTTTATAGCGTTTTATTTAAGCCCGTGGGCCGCTATATACGATTCACATATATTTATCATTTGCTTTAGAGCACCACCCGATGGGCTCAGCAACACCCTATCATCTGCGTAGCTGATATTGTTGACACAGACTCCGTCTATATGACAACCAATACCGTTAGTGTAAAGGTTGAAAAGCGTTGGAGAGCTTAGTCCCCCCTGCCTCACACCGAAATCCAACCTATACTCTTCGGAAAGCGAGCCTGCCCATCGTACATTGTTTTTTTGATTATTATACCAGTACTTAAAAAGCGATACAATTTCACAGTCAGTCTCAAAATTCATTTTATTCTACAGGATCTCATAGGATACAAGGTCAAAAATCTTCGAGAAATCTAAATAGCAAGCATATGTGTCTTTCTTGAAGTGTAGTACTGGACAGTCTGCTTGATCCACAAAATAGCACTCTCGGTTGAAAAACCAGGTCTGAAGCCTAACTGTGCGTCACTGAGCGAGACGTACTTATTTAGGCTCCGACTAAGCAAACTGTCCAGTACTTTCGCAATCACCGTAGCCAGAGATATTGGCCTATAATTAGACACATCTGTTGAGTCACCGGTCTTGTTTTTTATAACAAATACAACTATAGTACGTATTAGGCTTTCAGGTAGATAAGAAAATGCTACACAAAGATTAAAAAACAGAGATAGTACTCTTGGCAAGTGTACTCCTGCGTACTGTAGATGCTCGATGCTGAGGCTGTCAAATCCAGGCGATTTGCCCTTTTTAGGCGATTTTGAATAATGTCACAGAGCATTGTCCTGAACCACCTGCATCCATCGACTACCTACATGTCTTACCAAGTAGTCACTCCATCTAATGGGGAACCGTTCTACATTCTGCTTGCCCTTGATATATCGCCACTCGAAAATCTTTCTTGCCCATAATATTTCGATTTGTCGAGCTATATTTTTTTACAGAGTAAGGGTGACAAACGAGCACATAGTCCACCTGATGGTAAGTGGTTGCTGTGGCCCAGATACATCTACATCTATCCTCGTTTGCGAATCAAAATGCAGTTGCGTTGTCACCCGTGAGGACTAAATGTCGCTGCATACGTTTTATTCCGGACGGAGTGGGACGTCAAATTTTTGAAATATCGTTCCATAGAAAATGTACGTGAAAATGCATACGTTACGGATGCGTGGACAGGACGGGGACGTGGCATGAACGGAACGAGAAAAATATCGTCGGCGACGATGTTTACCCCGTCCCGTCCCGAGCGCGCCACGTCCCGTCCGTGGATTTGCACAGTCGATCCGTCGACTCTTCAAACGAAAATCCATCTTTCATAACACTATCACGTTCGTTTCGAGTCACTGTCATGTTGCGTATGTATTAAACTCCCGTCCATATGGAGATATAACCACGTTCCGTTTCCGTCCCGTGCACGTGCTGATTCCGTCCTGTATGCAGCGACCTTAAGATGGAATGCCTCTTTTCCAGTAAAAGGGGTCTTCGGTTCTCTACATTCACCATACGAAACACACCAGTTTTAAACTGCTATTTTACGCTGGTATTATGTGAGGGCGTGGTCCTTCCCCGGTTAAGCCGACCTATTCGTGCTACAACTATAATACTAATATAGCTGCAGCATGACTCTACCACGTATAAAATTGAATACTGTGGTGCATAGATATCTATATTTTATATTTGATTTAAAATCAAACTGCAGATGTGTTGACACCCCTGAGGACTAAGATAGAATGCTGCTTTCCAGTAAAAGCCAACTGACTCGCTGAGCTGTGTTAATTACTTTTGTTCTTCTGCGGATAATCTCGTTTTGGATTTTGACAGTTAGATAAATTCTAAGCGTATGTTAGTAATCTTAATAACCCCATAAAGTCAAAACGATTTCATTCCTTATAATACTTATGTCTAATATGACCACAAGAAAATAAAATAAATAAAACTTCTTCAATATTTTGCCTCTATCTACACCTACGCGCAATCTCGGGCCAATCTCGAACCTAAATTTGATCTTACTGGAAATTGCGAGATGATATCGTTACCAGTGTAATTTATTTATTGAATCATAAAACGTGCGCTTTGGGGTTTTGACTGGGTTCAAATTGAACTATGTCTATGATGAAATATGGAAATTTGGTAAGATGGTAGGTATCTCTTTATGCCTGGGAGTACGTAGAAGGCATGTTCTTAATATTTTTTAATATAATCAAACACTGCTTAAATCTATCTTTCTCCTCAGGAGTCACAATGCATATGTTTTAGATGTGTTTCTCACTGTTTCTTTCTAAGACAGAAATTTTTTAACAGAATGATAAAGTAAAAACGGACATTCAAAAAGTTATAATTTATCTATTTTGTATTCAAAATACACTCTCATATTATATTCTTTATTTGAGGTTGGTTTTCAGCTTCATGGGGCGAAAGTTTCAAATTCTCTTTCGCCGGGTGGTGGCGGACCTTTACCTTAACCTTTTTGGAAAAAAATCCATTTCATCCCGTGGGTGTCATAAGGTTGTTGGAAATTCCAGAAAAATCTTCAGATAAATGGTGGCTTAACCACCTCGTTTACATTACCCGTAAATTACTCAGACCGCCGATATGCAGGAAAGAAGAAGAAGAAATGACAGAAGGCGGTAAATATTTAAAGATATCTTGATTACTAGGGGTTTGACAAGAAATGTTTTTTATTATAAACCTGATGACCCGCCCCGGCTTTGCCTAGATAGGATCTATAAATATAGCGTTATTTATATTTAAAATAATCAAAGAATTTATATTTTTCAGGTTTTCTGATAAAATAGGTTAGATCACTCCTGGTATTATACTCCATTTGATCGTAAAGTTTCATCACAATCGGTTCGGAGATACCGATGATTATCCCATATAGACTAATAGATAGAAAAACTGACAAAAAGTTTTAAAATAGTTATTTACGTCTTAGTAGCTTGTAAATAGCCCTCCGATTTTAATAAAAGCCAATTATTTCAATATTGCAGACAGACATTGCAATTTTATTTTCGTAATTAGTGAAATGACAAATTAAACAAGGCAAGAGTGAATAGGTTTTTGTAACATACGTGATAGAGCCATGCTGCAGCTATATTAATAGTATAGTTGTAGCACGAATGGGTTGCCTCGATCGGGGAAGGACCACGCCCTCACAGAATACCAGCGTAAAATAGCAGCTTAATGCTGCTGTGTTTCGTGTGGTGCGTGTAGAGAACCGGAGATCTATTTTACTGGAGAAGAGGCATTCTATCTTAGTCCTCACGGCTGACAACGCATCTGCATTTTAATTCGCAAGCGAAGATAGATGTTGATGTCTATGGGCCACAGCAGCCACTTACCACCAGGTGGATTGTGTGCTCGTTTGGCACTCTAATTCTATAAAAATAAAAATAAATACACTAACACACTGCGATATACCATCATGGGCTGCATCACCACTTACCACCAGAAGGGATTGTGGTCAAGCACTGGCTTATAATAAGTAAAAAAAACTGACATTTCATCTGATGGTAAATCGCTACTGAAACACATGGAGGCATGCAACCAATTTCAAACGATGCAGGCAACAGAAATGCTTTGTCAACTCCGAGGACTAAGATGGAATGTTCAGAACGGAACACAGCAGTGCACGCAATGCTTCTTGGCGTCAGAAATAAATACAGAGTGGTACCATACGGACTCCCAGACAGAAAAGCAGTCGTATACCTTTTAGTGACAAGCGAGCACACAGTCAACCTTATGTTATAAAGCGGATGTGGCTTATGTCCAGCTACATCTACGAATAAACACCATATTGTTTGTAAAACTTTATATTTATAGAATAACGGTGACAAACAAGCACAGTCCACCTGATGGTAAGTGGATGCCGTGACCCATACATTTTCCTCAATTAAGAATCAAAATACAGGTGCGATGTCACCCGTGAAGACTGAGATGGAATGCCTCGTTTCCAGTAAAAAGGGTCTCCGGTTCTCTACACTTACCATACGAACATTAAGCTGCTATTTTACGCTGGTATTATGTGAGAGCGTGGTCCTTCCCCTGTCGAGACGACACATTCGTGCCATACCAGTAATATAGCTGTAGCATGGCTCTGCCACGTAAAATATGCGTTGAGTTCCTTGTCTAATATTAACATTGAATAATATTCCTACGTTTTCAAGTAATAAAATAAAACGCGGTTGCGTGGCTTACGACAAACAAAAAGCTGGGAGAATGAAACGTGTGCCCTTTGCAAAAACAGTCTGTGTGACAATTCTCACTTTAGTCACGTTCCAGCGTTGGAAGTGTGGAAAAGTCCTTTTAAGTTCCACGTACTCCGCAAAATTGTCTCTAATACACTTAAACGTAATATCACAACGTGTATGTTAACAGTTATACTTTTGATGTGGGTACGCGGAAACAATATTGAATTCATGTTCCATCTCTCGACTGTAATAATTAATTATGAAGCATTGTCCGAAATTAGTTAACCTCATTACATTTTATTTAATTTCAGCAAATTAAGAGGCGACAGATGGAAACAAAACAGGAGACAGACTTAAACTAAAAACTGCGGTTGCCAGCCCACTTGCCAAGAGTTCTATGGGAGAGGCCTACGTTTTGGACTTTAATAGGCTGTAACGGTAACGCTAATATTTTAAATTTTGAATAACGATTTTATTTAGGTGTAATGCATATTTAATATATCGTAGTTAAGTCATAAAATTTTCGACCTTAATCTTCTTTCGTTGATATTACTGTTTTTATTTTAAATATATTAGCATAAGTGAAAGTAATAAATTATCGGACATATGATGACATGGCGAAGTATCATGAAATGCCCTGGCAGAATTCGATCTGCCCCCTTGTAACGATCGATCCGAAACGGGGGTCCATTTATTAGATATACGTAGACCAAGAGCTTCTCCTCACGTTCCTCCTCAAAATATATAACGTTTTTATCACAAACTTAATTACGTGTGAAATTTCAAACTGAGGCTATAAAAATGAACATATTTGTAATGACTCTGTTTAAGCACTTATTACTCCATCGATTCATGTGGTTGATATTGTGCTATATTATCGGGACCAGATTAAGTCTAAAAATGTAAGAGGTTGCCGAAATTATTAATACTGAACTTGGAATAGATCTGTATTGCAGTAAAAGTACAAACACAAAAATACAAAACGTATTTTAACAAACAATGATTGTAGTAGTCTTGTTTGGGGAAGGAAGAAAATGATGTGTCCTGCCCAGTTATAAGGAGACCTCCCACCCTCCCTCAATCGCGCGCACTATATCCGTTGCCGTTAATCCCAGCAGAATTAAGCAAATTAGTTTATAACAACCCCATTATAATGGATTTCCGCAAAGTTACGCCCGATTCTATCAAGTAGTAGTCTTGTTTCGTTATTATCAGACTTAACAATTTTCTATTTGTCTGTATGTGGGCCCGCACTAAACATGCTAGACTCGTGGGTACTGACAACAAAGCTTACAAGTAAGTGAGATCAGCTAATAAGGCAATGCGCATGTCAGTCTGTCATTTATAAAATATGATTATAAAATATGACTATTAATATGGTGCATTAGTTGTGTGTGTGTGTGTGTGTGTGTGTGTGTGTGTGTGTGTGTGTGTGTGTGTGTGTGTGTGTATAAACACAACTAATGCACCATATTCATAGTCATATTTTGTATATATATATATATATATATATATATATATATATAATTATAAATATACATAATAACAATGGAGGAACCACGCTGCAGCTATATTATTGTTGTAGCACGAATGGGTCGGCTCGACCGGGAAAGGACGACGTAATTAGACGTAAAAGAACCAGCGATCCTTTTTGTTTACCCCCCGCCACGACAAGGCTTCACGCCGATGAGCGCCTCCTACAGCAAAAAAGAAGAAGCAAAAAAGATGTGTCAGAATCGTACCAAATGGAGCTCTCTTATTTATGCCTACAACTCTGTGTAACAAGCTTGAGAGATTATGTATGCAAAAAAATTTACCTCAAATAAAAAGAAATTACTGTTTTAAAATTTTATGGGTACTCTCGGTTCTTTGTGTCATAGTTTAATCTAAAATACAGAAACACAGTTATAGAGCCATTGAAAGGCAGTGTAAAATATCTCACTCTTGAAGGACAAGGGTTTATAAAAAGCCTGCTTTTACTGAAGGAGAAAATACATAAAAAATTCCTGACTTTTTTTTAATTTCATTTTGTGAATCATCGTTCCTTAAATGCTTAATGTTGTTGCCATTACTGCCATTACATTTTATTCATCCTTTGTCTGACTCGTACGGTAAAGTAAAAAGCGCCATTACTTCTTTAATAATAATAATAATAATAATAATAGGCCGAGGGCTTCCATCTGGTTGGGTTTTTATATATTTATGTATTTTTTTATGTATTTATTTTATTTTATTCATATTTATGTATGTTTACCATTTTCATTTACAATTATATATTTATACTGCCCAACCAGATGAGAAAACTTTATAGATACCCCATAATAATAATAATTCTTTATTTCAGATATCAAAGATCCATAAGTTGTTAGTATGACTTATATTAGGTTAGTAATTGAGAACATTAAATAAATTTAATTAAATTAAATCAAAAAAGTAAAGTAAAGTACGTTACTTTCACTTTTGTGCGTAATGGTCCAGTCTCAATCGACCCCTTGAGATGAAATTAGAGAAAAGTCGAAAGAAATTTAATTGCTCTTAAAAAGTTATAATCGTTTGAGAAAATTATTTTAAGTAGTAGAGTACCTTGCTGAAGCTATAATAATAATAATGGTTGTAGCACGAATGGCTCAGCCCAACCCGGAAAAAAACACGCTCTTAAAAGAAAAAGCCAGCGTGGAATAGCAATGGTGTGTGGGAACCGGAGACTCTACTACTGGAAACGAGGCATTGTTAATTAATCTTAACTGAATATAAATGTAGATGTCTATAGGTCCCAGTATCCACTTGTCACCCTTTTAATTGAATGTGGATTCAATAAAATTTTACATCGCATTGAACGCGGCTTAAAATCAATTTGAGATAGTCCAATGACGTACACTACATATTTAATATTTCGATTTATAGTACAGATAAAAAATTTATGTAATTTTCCGATTTTCCTGATATACCAATATCTTTAAGAAATCCCACTTGTAGAAAACCACGTAGAGTACTTAAGATACAAACTCCTTTCTGTTCAAATTTAAATGTAAGTGGTTGCGGCCAGTTTGCAGACTTTAAACTTAGTTACTATTTCACTGTGCATTCCACATGTCTTGGATTTGAATATATTTAGATAGTAGTTTTACTTTTTGCTACACAACAAGTCGAGTTTTGAATGCATTTAAATTTTTTATTAAAGTCAATGTAAACAGTGAAAATAGAAGCTTATAAAACACTGAATAAGAAATAACTTAATACTATTAATTTTAAACTGAAAATGTAAATTAGTTAATTTATATCGAAACACAAACAGAACGGGGTATGGGCGGGACTTTAGAGGACGAATAGTGGGACAGGACTATATTATTAACACCATCATCGTCACAACACTTTACAAGTCTACGGCGTCGTTCTAATACAACGCGAATGCGCGAACATCACAAGTTCGCGCGAATTTTACTCGTACGAACACGCGATCAAACATACTAATCTCGAATAGGTGTCCTAATTGACATTATCAATTTCATTTTAATTTCATTTATTACTGTCAATACCAACAGGATAGGTCATCCATATATTTTCAGAAAATAAAACCTGGGCGTTTCTGAGATCCATAATTAGCGCCAATGTCGTGCGCGAATTTCAATGCGAAGCGGAACCTGCGGCCGCTCGCATCGTCATTTCGCGCGATGATCGCGTATTCGCGTTCTGTTAGGACTGCCCAGATTTTGATATCGCGCGAGCACGCGATAGTCGCATCGCTTACTGGCGCGATGATCGCGTAATCGCGTTGTATTAGGACGACGTCTTAGACTGAACTACGACCATGGGTAATAGAACTCCCTTTCTAGGATTCCATCCAGGTATGTAGTACTCTCTTAGATATAAAAAAAAAATAGCTCTACACAAGTCCACGGTTATACTATAACAATGGGTAAAGTTCCTGCCGCGAAGCAGCAGATATCCTACGACACTCCTAGAACTAAATTCGGTGTAAAACATCATCGCGTTTACTTCTCATAGTATCTTATAATATATCTCTCTTTATAACTGTGATGGCAAACAACCACCGGATAGAAGTTGCAGGTGCGTTGCCGATCCTTGAGAAAGAAGCTGGTTATTTTCTTAAAAGCCCTCTTATTGGCTAATAAAAACAACTGGCAAAAGAAACAGTGTATAGTTCATGGGTGGTAGAAAATCCTGGTAAAACGTATGATGGAGCACCAACCATCAAGATGTAGATAGAATATAGGTGAAAGAGAAATTTTTGTTCCTAAAAATAAACTTTCAAAGCAGCAATACTCCGGGTATTGCTGCTCGAGCACCAAAGACTTTCTAAGAAGAAAAAGACTTATCGACTAGTGATTATAAGGTACTTTCGAAAACATGAAAACAAATGTATTCGTTAAGTATCCGCGCTCTAGTTCTTTAATAATACGTATTAATGCACACTTTTTTGAAAAAATCGGTAAATGAGTAAACAAAAATTAAATAAATTTTAAGCAACATTTTCATCATATCAAAGTTTACTGCTGAAGAAGGGCCCCCTTATATATTGCCGCATAGTATCAATAATTGCAATAGTTGCCAAGTTTGACCAACGGATGGCAACCGCAATTTGTTATTCCTTGTTGTTATTAGAAATACACTGCTGTCCATCACCTGATTTGTTCCACTCTGTCGACTTTTACGACACGCATATGACGATATGGAGTAGTGGATATTCTTACACCGCCACTATATAGTTATATCATAGGGAAGATCTTTGCCAAAATTCCCACTCTTCACAGGTGGCTTGGCATCCACAGTTTTTTTTAAAGTTGTTATTATGAAAGCTGTTGGCCATTTTCTATTTCAGTTTCCCTCTATCGCCTTTCACTACTCCCGTGATGACAACTTTGGATAGTGGATTATCTTATTATCATTAGACTTAATTTTGGTTTGTATGTAATATATGTAAACTAACAAGAGGACCTAATTTGACAATATGCATATATTAATTCTTACAACTTAATTTGCATATTTATATTACTAAATTATTATATTTAATTAAAAAAAAATTATATTTACCAGTATAGATTACTTTGAACATAAATTGCGATGCACAAATGTTCATTAGACGATGTTACAAAAAGGAGCAGTTTTCCACTTCGATGGTATTTTTTTATGTGTTACATGATATTTCGGTCATCTGTGAAACGATTTTGATGATACTTTTTTATTAAATAGATTATATACTTCAGAGGTAGATGTATTCACATATGATGAGAAATTGTTTTATTCTTATAAGGCTTTTAAAGGCGGTTGGATTTTTATTAAATTTATTTTTTACTTCATTGTTTAAATAAACAATTATCATACAGATAAACGATAATATAAGTCGGCCAAAAATCTCAAAAAAAAACTGAAAAACAATGGGAGAGAAAAGGTTCTCGAGTTTGCGGTAAGCAAAGGTAGGGAGACTATTTATTACATGGAATGAATATCTAATGAAACATGCAGGTAGTCCATGAAGGTATTCATTCACCGTTACCTTTGCTACCGATGGCTCAGAACCATACTTCTTGGCAACTAGAGAGGAGACCTATGTTAAGCAGTGGACATGTGAAAGGCTGTAATGATAATGATGATAATGAATGGTTAGTGAAAAGATTCTGACAAATTCTATTATCAAATCGACTCGCGCAATATAACATTTACTATACATTAAGTACAAGTTTTACACATCCAAGAGCCATAAAACCAGCTCGCCTTCGGGAATGTCAACACGTGTAATCCACCTAATTTCATTAACCTACCCATGGGTGTCAAAAAATGTGACCGAGGGGAATAAGCCAAGAGGTGGCAGCAGCGCCTTCCGAATAAAAATAAGAAAATAAAGAGAAATAAATACAAGTGGTACAATTTAAAATTTTGTACATGCGACTGTAATATAAATTATTAAAGATAACTCAAAGACTACTGGTTAAACCTTGATCGAATTTATATGGACCTATACGGAAAGCACCAGCTTTCAAATAAAAAAAGAATCATCAAAATCGGTTGACACATAAAAAATAGATAAAAACACAGTTGAATTGTGTAACTCCTCTTTTTTGAAGTCGGTTAAGAAAGGTGTACGCCCAACTTCAGGCATCTTCAGTTGTTATTTATTATTATCATCCAGTAATAATAATTCGGCGCAGAGTGTGAGCCGTCGTTGTGGAAAATTGAAAACACCCTTGTGAATTACGATGTTTCTAATCGATGTTCAAAATAAGCTTAGGTTAACTAGATTAAAAGCGGTCTTGGTCTGAATCACTTCGCAAGTTGAATGTCTCTTGCAAAAACACCTAAATTCCTTTGAGGTGCTTAGGGCTTGGACTCAATGAACTGCGTAATTTAAGGTTTAAGGAAGTCCCAACCCCAAAATAATGTGTGTACATAGTCTTCGTTGTTTTTCTAAGAAACGCAAAATATAAGCTCGTTCCTTTTTGCGGTAAATAAAATCTTCTTTTTTAGTGGCGTTGAATCTCATGAGGTTGGCTAATTATTATTGCTCCGTTTGGAGATTATTTGCAGTGTGAGTTTGACTCGTTCTACGACGACTTATTTAATTTTTATTTAAAATTTTGTTAATCAATATAGATGGATTAACACACTAAGTACTAATATGAAACGTCTATTTACCAAAAAGAGCATTGGGTTTTAAATAATACGCAACACAAAAGCGTTATATTTCTATTATAGGTTTGTATTCTAGAAGTGTCGTCCTTCATCAGACGAGCCAACTTATTCGCGCTGCAGCTATATTAAACCGCAGCTTGGCTCTACGATAGCTTTCTACCGCGTGCAAAAATGACTCAAAATTTCATATTATAATAACGTTAGAAGTATAGATTCTATTTTAATAGCTTATGTATTGAATAACAAGGCTCTGCCTATAATAGACCATCATTTACTTCCACGACATTTCATCGCAATCGTACTAATTTTTTAAGGTTCCGTACCTCAAAAGAAAAAAACGGAACCCTTATAGGATCACTTTGTTGTCCGTCTGTCTGTCTGTCAAGAACCCTTTTTCTCAGGAACGCGTGGAGATATCAAGCTGAAATTCATATTAAATACTCATGTCTATTGTCCCTTGGATCTGTGAAAAAATCAAACTTCTAAGCCAACGCAATCAAAAGATACAGCCGTTTATACATCAAATTTTCGACATTCGCAAGGGAATCAAAACCTACAGGGTACTTCCCGTGAACTCAGAATCTTAAAATTTGGTACGAAGCAACTTATTATAGCACATATGAAAGAAAATTTACTAAAAGCATAAATTTTTAGTTACATCTAATAAAAATATTTTTTGTAATAATTTTAAACTTATATACCTACGGATTTGTTCGGAACCCTCGGTGCACGAGTCTGACTCGCACTTGGCCGGTTTTTTCTTTCTGTTAACTCGCGTCGTTGCTCTAACTTCGTGAACAAAGTGATGAGGGCATAAAAGTTCTCATAAGGTAAGAGCGCTTTCTTATTTGTTCAGAAATGAAGTTATATATGTGGCTACTCAGAAAGTTTCACAAAACTAAAAGAAAGTTCTATTTTCAAAGTTTTTATTACAAAATCTTTTCAAATAATACTTTACTAGCTTATGTACCTAAACCAATTTCTGAAACACATTTTACCGTCTGCCTCAGACAACTCTTCTACGGTCTGCTCGAATGCTGCTAACGCAAGTTTCGACTGTGAGAACTGTATCTCTTTCAGCTGATTCTTTATTTAATAAAAATAAGTCACACGGTGCCAAATTTAGGCTGCAAAGAGGGTGACGTAAGAGCCTATTCAGTATGCTGTCCAAAAATCCCTTCGTTTTAAGCACTGAGTCAGTTGTTCTGAGTACAGGTGCATTATCACTGTGAAGCAGTAGCCAGATGAGCCCCAAGTCATTTGGTAGTATAGTAGTAGCAGCATTCGAAAGTTTTGCTACTTGGATTTTTTAAAGGTACTGAAAAAATTAAAAAGTGAAATAACTCGCGATCAAAATATCACTTTCCTTCACTTCACTGTGGTAGGAATTGTTGAAGAAGCCAAATGCTCGACTGACGATTTGTTTCTGGTTCGTGTTGATAAATCCAAGACTAAATAGCTGAAATAACGTCGTAAACATGCCGAGAAACACCCGCTTTATATTTATTTAACATTTTACGTCACCATCTCAAGCAGGCCTGCTTCAGAACATCAGGAGGTTGTGCGGTACTCAAAGAGCAAGTACTCTTCTCACACAAAGGTTTTCATTTAAAATCTCGTGACGCTTCCCGACCCAATATGCAATATGTTTTGAATTAAGTCGTACATAATACGTCTATTTTCTAAAAATAGGTTTCAAACGGTGACCATTTATTTTTCAACTCTTAAAGTTAGTCCACTGAAATGATATTTGTGATATAAGCAATACACGGATTTTCTTTTAACTTTTAAGGCAGTGCTTAATTACTGTTCCTTTTAATATCGATTGATTCGTCCGGTGCTAGGCGCCATTTGAAATCATAAATAACGATCCGCGAAAATGTTTCTGGCGCAGGTCAATCCATTAATGAAACACAATATTATAATTATGTTTGTAAAAAAAATTGGGTGGAATTTCAAAATTGAAGGTGGCGTATTATTATTTGTAAATAATCTTTTTTTTAAATCAATTCTAAGTCTAGATATGTCTTATACAAAAATATTCTTATGTGTAGCCTATCGTACAAAAATCACTGTCCTTTTAAAATAAATAATGTTGAAAAGCGATTATACAGTCTACCTGATAGTAATTGGACGCTGAAGCCCATGGACAAAAAAATCTGACCTCGATTAAGAACCAAAAGCGTTGTCAACTCTGATGACTTAGTTGAAATGCCTTGTTACCAGTAAAAACATTCGTGGTTCCACCCGGACTTAACCCACTGATTAATGGTACAGTCATAATAGGCGTGTCTTTACCACGTATTAGTTGATGAACCATGAACTGTATTAACTTCTATCATCATATCATCATCAGAAATGTTAGACTTTTATCACACTGATATTATTAAGTAAAGGTTAAAGGAGAACGCCAAGCCTAAAACAAGCAAACATTTGTCATGTTAACGCCAACTTTTTACACCGCTTAAAATGAAAATGTTAATCTGTTTATCCCAACGGAATAGAGTATAGCTAGCCAAGCAATCACAAACCCAATAACCCATTACTGAACTTTAACGACATGTTAGACAAGAATCATAGTTGACACATATTTTTTAGTTAAAAGTCCCACACAGATATGGGATCAATAAGTCCTAGGGCAACATGGGACGACTTGTGACATTATTGAAAGGGCTTTGTCATCTTAAGTACTTTCAATATTATTTTATTATTCAAAGTTAAGTTCAAAGTGTATAAATCAACAAGTTTTATTAAAGAAAATTTTACAAAAAGAGTTAATATAGTATTACACTTTCACTTGTATACATTAATGACTTACCTTACATAGTAGGGGATATCCATGATATAGTATTATTTGCAGATGACACTTCTTTAATTTTCAAATTAAGTCGACAGTTACTAAAATATGACGAAGTAAATAATGCTATATCTAAATTAGTAAATTGGTTCGATGTTAATAATTTGCATTTAAATGGCACTAAAACAAAATGTATGAAATTCGTGACTCCAAATGTCAAACAATTAAATACTAATGTAATTTTAAATGGGGAGAAACTGAGTCTTGTAGATACCACCATTTTTCTTGGAATCACACTAGACGCGAAGCTTCAATGGAGCCCCCATATATCAAAACTAGCAAGCAGACTTAGTTCTGCAGCATATGCTGTAAAAAAGATTAGAAGTCTAACCAGTGTTGAAACAGCTAGACTAGTTTACTTCAGCTACTTCCATAGTATAATGTCGTATGGTATTTTTCTATGGGGACACGCAGCTGACACTGAAATTATATTTGTTTTGCAGAAGAGGGCCATAAGAGCAATTTATGATTTAAAGCCTAAAGAGTCGCTGCGACAAAAATTTAAGGAAATTAATATATTAACTTTGGCCTCTCAATACATTTACGAAAATGTAATGTACGTACTGTTATATCCCTTTTTACAACGCAGTTAAATCTTAGTAAGCATTTATTCAATCCCACGGTACTTTTCCTATATATGACCTCAATCATTAATTGCATTGTTCTTTTCCATATTAATTTTATTCCATTTTACAGTTAGTTAGATTCAGAGCCCCGGGTAGATCGGACATAGATTCCGATACGTATTAGAGTTCGGAAGTCAGGGTTAATATTAATTGTGTGTGTAAACTTAATATAATAAACCCTTAGGTTTACCTTGTGGTTTTTTTTTAAAAAGTCAAACGGGATTGGCCTCCTAACAAATTGGTGTCAGAAGTGGGATGCCAAACAGAAGGTCATAGAAGACACATTTACTTATATTTTAATTGTATTACTATTTTTGTACTTAGCCTACAAATTATTTAAATGTTCCAGAAATCGACACAATAATAGTGGATATTGTATACAAATATTTAATCAGTGTAATAATAAAAAGTCGTCGAAACATAATTCTATAACTACAAATTCAATTGAGATGATTGATATGTCAACATCTGAGGAAGATAATAACTCACCCAAATCTTTACCAAATTGTACTAATTGTGAACCTTATAGAACTGTACACAAAGTTCACTCTTCCTCCGGAAGAAATCTTAATTTCTAATTTTATTTAATTTTAGTTTTCAAAAATGTTTGTATTAAAACAAATAATTAATTTTATTATTATACAATTTCAATTTCTACTTTGTCATTTTATATTTTGTAATTGCTACATTTTACTATTTTTAATTCAATCTAATTGTAGTAGTATTTTTTAATTTTAAATGTGTATTGTTATTTAATTATATACAATGTTAAAATGAAAATTGTAATTGAAACTACTATTTTGTTTATTAAAAATCAATTTCTACTCGTAATTCTACTAATTCATTTAAAATACCTTTAATTCTAGATTTTACTATTTTACCTTTATATAAATTCATTGTTCTATTTTATATTGATTATTTGTTAAATCTTACTCTGTTTCTTTTACATAACTTAGCTACAACTTCTCTCATCTTTATGTAAAATCAAATAGTTCGAAGTTTTATATTGTTATAAGATAAATTTTCTATGTTTTACTATAAATTTAATTTTCTATTTCTATATTTTGTAACGCCTTCCGACCTCTAACTATTTCTCTATTTCGAAACTTCGCTTTATCTTAATTTAGAAAAAGCTCAGTCAAAAGGGGGGAGCTGTTATATCCCTTTTTACAACGCAGTTAAATCTTAGTAAGCATTTATTCAATCCCAAGGTACTTTTCCTATATATGACCTCAATCAGTAATTGCATTGTTCTTTTCCATATTAATTTTATTCCATTTTACAGTTAGTTAGATTCAGAGCCCCGGGTAGATCGGACATAGATTCCGATACGTATTAGAGTACGGAAGTCAGGGTTAATATTAATTGCGTGTGTAAACTTTTTATAATAAACCCTTAGGTTTACCTTGTGGTTTTTTTTAAAAAGTCAAACGGGATCGGCCTCCTAACAGTACACAAAAATAAAGGTAGTTTTATAAAAATAAGTGATATTCATTCTGTAAATACTAGGAACAGACACAAGCTAGTAGTACCAGTTACTCGACTCCATCGAGTCAGTAATTCATTCTTGGGGCGATGTATACGCTTTTACAACAAAATTCCAGAAAATATACAAAGTTTGGCCTGTTCAAAGTTCAATAACTTTATTAAACTAAGTTTGTATAAAAAGGGTTATTATAATATTAAGGAATTTATGGATGATAATAACCCCTGGAAATGAGGTGTTCGCTACCAAGCTATTTCTAATTTTTTGTGTTGTTAATTTGTGTAACATCATGATTGTAAGCTGTTATTTAAAAAAAAGTCCCGCTGGGTTTCTTGCTGGTTCTTCCCAGGACAGAGGTTTTTTCCGAACCAGTGGTAATCAAACAAAAGAGTGACTTTCAATAAGTATTATTTATAATCTATATTGAATAAAAAAGTTTCTGTTTCTGTTTCTGTTTCTATCCCTTGACCTATGTACATATGGGTCATTGCTATTGCTTTACTATTGTGTCTGGGAACCGTACAGTGAAAGTGTTATTGAATAAATAAATTAAAATAACCCCTGAGCATGAGGTGATGGTTACCATTCTGGTTCTATTATAATTAATATAAAATTGTTTAATATTGTAAAATTTTAAATGTTTCAACAAATTTATAATCCCGCTGATAAATAAAAAAACGGTTTTCAATATGTATTACTTAATGATCCAGATTGAAATAAAAATATTCTATTATATTCTATTTCCCGGTCGAGACAATCCATTTGTGTTACAACCATAGTACAGTTACAGCGTAGCACGAAATGCATATGAAAATAATATGATTAATTTCAATTCTTTGTAAAAAGTCTTTACATTAACAGTTTTATTTAATGTTTTCATGTTAGTATAAATTTTAGACTGCAACATCAGTTAGATTTAAACTTATATAATAAGTCGTTTTACCTTGTAAGATTATATATATATGTGTTTGTTCCCTTTCTCCTGTATTTCGAATCTCGGTAAACAATGAAGTTCCAGCAACAAACATTAATAGGTATTATGCAGAATCTTATGAATCACAGTTCGATATTATGTATCACACAAAAGCAGATGAAACTAGGAAGCCGCTCTCGGCTAGACAGGAATTTCTCTTTGGTATATTAACTAGTTCCCCTTATCATACAGAAACATTCTAAACATTTGAGTTAACAAGATATCGCCATAATTGTATTTACATATACTCTATTTCGTAGAATGCTCACTGCGATGAATATTGATTTCAGAATACTGTGGGCTAAATGTACAATATAAAATTTATGAAAATGTTTACTAAGAGAACGAAAAATAATTATTGTAATGAAAAGTAAAATCGACTCCATAGAACTAAAAACTATAAATTAAATTTCCAAATAAAAGATTCTGAAGACAATGCTGAGACAGAGTGTATGGAAACATTAACGCCCTCGACTTCCAAAGCTGTTATTATGAAAATAATTTATATTTTATAATTCCTCTAATTTTCATTTTTTATTAAAAGTTAAAGGGGGCGGGGATGCGGGAGTCCCCGCAGTCTCCAGATCAAGTTCCCATGGACAAAGTAACTCTAATAGTATAATTTGGTTGCTAATGCAAGGCATTGTTAAACTGCCATTCTCCTAGGGATGGAGAATGGCAGTCATGGCATCACTCTTTACACCCAATATGTATTATAAAAAAGAAAAGTATGGCTAAATAGCGGTTGCACGTCCTCTCATTAAAAGTGCACCTCACTAATATTCGAGGATTGCACTCTAATCTCAATCACCATCTTGAGACTGAGAAACCGCACCTACTTTTCTTGACGAAGACTCAAATTCGATGTCCATTGAATGCGGCGTACCTTGACTACCCTGGATTCTCCTTGGAAGACAAATTCCGTCTGTGTGTACGTCCGCAATGACATCTGCTTCCAGCGTCTCCATCAACTTGAAGACACCATCTTTTCGACGATCTGGGTGATGGCAGATACAGGTATTTACAAAATCCTTTATTCTTGTGCATATAGTTAGCATAGCGATGACCAGGAGATAACACGTTTATTTGATCACCTTCGTGGGGATGCTTATGTCGTGTGGTGTGATCCTTCTGCACAGCTGGTCTTTCTGGGGGCCTTTAACGTCTGGCATCAAGACTGGCTGTTCTCATACCAGAAGACTGACTATGCTGGAAGAAAAGCGTGGAATTTTGCCTTGACGCTAGATCTTTCTCAGCTGGTAAAAGAAGTGACTAGGGTACCCGATGTAGACGGTCACACAGCCAATTTCTTGGACCTTCTGCTGAATACTGAACTAGACAGTATAAATTACCCCTTTGGGTACGTCTGACCACTGTCTGGTGAAATCTGTATCGTCATATTCTCCCCCTGATTACGAGTGTCAAGGTTTTCGACGAATATGGCGGTATAAGTCAGCTGATTGAGATGAGATGCGACACTTTTTGCATTATATCCTTGGCGGGAGGTCTGTTCCTCTTCTGCGGATCCGTAGAGCTGCGCGGATGTGACAACTGATGTGTTGCGTCAAGCTATGGAGTATTTTATACCTCCTCTGACGCTCCCACCGGAAGCAAAGCTCGCTCATGGTTTAAGACTGACCGCGCCCAAGCTGAAAAGCACAAGCATTTAGCGTACCTATCCTGGGTTGACCCTCAAAACCGCAAAGCTCCAAATATTAGCTCCAAGAAAACAACTTTCAACCAGGCCGCCAAGTCCTACAAAAAAGCATTACGGAAAGCTAGTTTCGATTGCATTAATATATTGGCAAAACTCTCTGTTAGACCATGCGGCACTGGAGCTTTTTGGCCTCTCGCCAAAGCCGCCGAGACAGAATTCTATCGGATGGCACTGTCTCTGTCTCGATGTGAATAAAGCTAGTGGACTAGATGGTGTACCAGCTAAAGTTCTAAAGGCTTGTGCACTTGATTATCTCCTATGCTGACACGCTAGTTCCGTCTCTCATTTAGAACTGGAATAGTGCTAAAATCCTGGAAGCTGTCCAACGTGCAGTCTGTTCCAGAAAAAGGCAGCCGTGCCGACCCTGCTTGGCCAACCTTTATTACTTCCATAATCTGCATGATTATGGAGCGTATATTGAATGCCCGCTTAGTGGCATTTAATATACGCTCCATACGTGACCACCAATACGAGTTTCGCCGAAATTTGTCAGCAGGACCTTCTAGAGTATGCCACACAAGTATGGGGCGAGGCACTCGAGAACAGTGAGAAAGCACTTGCTGTTTCCCTAAATGTCTCGAAGGCTTTTGACAGAGTTTGGCACACTAGCCATTTGAGTAAGCTTTCATCGTACGGATTATCCACTGGTCTGATTGACTGAGTAAAACACTTTCTGAGTGAACAGTCTCTCCCGGTCGTCGTCGATAGCTGCTCATTCTATACTGTTGCGACTAACGCCGGTATTCCTCAGGGGTTGTTCTCTCCGCAGCTCTCTTCCTGCTGCATATTAATGATCTGCTTATGCCCGGTATCTATAGTTATGCAGACGATAACACAGTTGTGGAGAGATATCAACAAAGTACTCGGGCCAGTCAATCTCAAATCCAGTCCGAAAGAGAAATTATGGTAGAGCATGTGAATCTCACACTACAGGCAGTCTCCGATGGGGCGATGCCAATTTTGTGCAATTCAACGCCTACAAAACACAAGCATGTCTATTCTAAAGGAGGAGGATAAAGCCAGCTTACCTTGGCTCCTTTTTTCCGAAATGTATCACTGGAATACACTGACCGCCTTCAGTTGTTGGGGATTGAGATATCCTCAAATATGAACTTCGGGCGGTTCATTGGGTCCAAAGCCAAAGCAGCTGCAAGGAAGCCAGGACAGCTGCTTAAATTATATAAAGCGCAAGTCCCGTCGTGCATGGAGTATTGCTGCCATATATTTTTTTATAGAAATAGGGTGAAAAACAAGCACACAGTCAACCTGATGGTAAGTAGTTGCTGTGTCCCATAGACCTCCACATCTATCCTCAATAAAGACTCAAAATTCAGATGCGTTGTCGCCTGTACGGACTAAGATGGAATGGCTCTTTTCCAATTAAACAGGTCTCAGGTTCTCTACACTCACCATACGAAACACATCAGTGTTAAGCTGCTATTTTGCGCTGATATTCTGTGAGAAAGTGGTCCTTCCCACGTAGAGCCGACCCATTCGTGCTACAACTATACTACTAATATAGCTGCAGCTTCGGACTCAATAGAAAGACGTGCTAAGAGGATTATTGGTGACCCGAATTTAGTTAAAACTAATCTTAACAGTTTCGAACACAAGCGCAATGTAGCCATCTTTTCGATTTTTTACAGAATGCATTTCGGAAAGTGTGCACAGGAATTGCATTATTTAATTCCTCCCTCTCCATTCCCCCATTGGACAACCAGAAGTTCGGCCAGTCCCCATTCCTTCGTTGTCAACTTACCACGCATTTGAACCAAACGGTTTGCTACATCATTCATCATACGTACAGCAAAGGATTAGAATAAATTGCCAGCATCAGTGTTTCCATCCGATTAAAATGTGGGTGTTTTCAAGGCAAGAGTGAATAGGCTTTTGTTAAGTCAGTACGCTTCACCATCTTAGGCTACATCACCACTTACCATCAGGTGGGATTGTAGTTAATCGCTGGATAAGAATAATAAAAAAAGTCACAACGAATCAATTTGAAAAGAGAATTGTGCTTGTATTTTCTACGTTCGTTTACCACAGACATATTACAGAGCAAGTATATTCAGCCCAATAAATCAATACGCTCATGGGATTTTGTGTATATTCTAGATGAAAAGCTTTTATACCATTCCTGGAGAAGGTCTATGTTTAGTGGACTTGTAAAGGATGATGATGATGATGATGAAAGAAGATTTTGATTTTTATTTGCAATATTGTATTGATAAATTTTTGCGTGGTAGAGTCATGCTGCAGCTGTATTTGTAGTGTAGTCGTTACACGAATGGGTCGACTCGACCAAGGAAGGACCACGCCCTCACAGAATACCACCGTAAAATAGCAGCTCAATGCTGCTGTTTCGCATGGTGAGTCTAGAGAACCGGACACCCTTTTTACTAGAAACGAGGTATTCCATCTTAGTCCTCATGGGAGAAAACGCATCTGCATTGTTATATGGTTCATAATCGATGATAGATGTAGATGTCTATGCAATCGGGTGAACTGTGTGCTCGTTTGTCACATTTGTCCTATAAAAAAATAACACCGTAGTAGCTCAGGGGTTACATACTTGCCTTAAATTTATGTTGACTGACTGACTGTCAAGGTGAGAGTAAACGAGTAACCCGTGTTCGATACCCACAAAAAAATCATCAATGTTATTCAAACGAAAATTTAAATGCTGATTTACCACGTACTCAATAGTAAAGGAATTCATCGTGAAGAAATGTCATGTCAAAAATATTTCGATTAGATGTTTTCTTCCAAGACCCTTGCAAAAATTATAGGAGGCCCTAACTGGACATGAAGACCAGTAGCAGTCCCCATGTCCAAAAAATATAAAGTATATGAATCTATCAGATCGGAATACTTCTATTTCTTCGTTATTTACAGTCCTACATAAGTCCGCTCAAAGTAGAACTTCACCAAGGAATGCTACAAAACACGGGCCTGATCTACTCTCATGTCTTGCCAGAAAGTCAGTCCATCGTGTAGGTTACTTACTTTCACATCGTTTGTCAATTCTTAAAACTATTCTGTCGGCTAATTGCAACTTCAGCTATTTATCTTTTCAATATTCTTTTCATGAAACTGAGAAAAAAATTAAAACTGTTTATGAAGCAATCAATTCCTATTATGAATTGGCCATGTCGGTTTATATTAGAACGATAAAGTGGCCATAATTGCAAATGTGTGAAGTGGTCGTGAAACGTGAAGCATGAAAAAAATCACTATAAAGTTTGCTGGAGTTTTTTAATATTTTACCCAATTTCGGTACGTTTTATAGTGCTGTTAAATCTTGGATATGTTAAAAACAAAGTACTAAAGCAATGAACGTTGGCGATATTAAATTATTAATTTAAAAATTTGTAAAATTAAGTTGTTTATTTAAAAAAGAACATAATATTCGTTTTTGTATCTAATGGTTTTAGTTTCAAAGATCTTAATTATTTTCACTTATTTTTACGTAAAATTAGCAGCTAGCCATTAATCTATTATTCCTGACTATATTATTATCGACTGTGACATGTTTTTCTTTGTGTTGTATTGACAGTAATGAATAATTAAATTGAAACGCAACTCTTCACTGCTGGCTGTATAATGAAGCTCCTGTTCACTCAGGGTGTGATGGAAAGGGATAAACACGGAATCAATCTGCGTGTAAAAAGAATATCCGCAAAGAACAAGAGTAAATTACACCTCAGCGGATCAGTAAGCTGGTGCAGTAGGCCGGCAATATAGTTCGAAGAACTGACAACCGATGGGAAAATAAAGGTTATGCAGTGGCAGACTCGTACTGGCAAATTCATTGTTAGTGCCTCTTACACTAAATGCAGTGACAACCTGATTAAACACGCAGGTATTTGATGGAAAAAGAAGGTTCAGTATAATGATAGATGTGTCGCTAGTAGCGGCGTGCAGTGATTGTGCATGCAGTCGTGGGGAGTAATGAGGGTGCTGCTTAAACTAAATCACATTGATAACATAATAAATATTAGTACTTACTAATAACTTTACTACAACTATACTATATTAAGTTATGATTGCAATTCCTGATTTCAACGAGAGCGTGCACATTTTAGAATTTAAATAGGTGAAGAAATTATACTTTTGCTGACAGTGCAATATAAAGAGCTACATAATAAAAGCTAAAATACAAAATCTTTCGTAGAATGTATGACAAACGCGCCCTAATGCGAGCTATGTCAAGTACATAGTGGTATGATCTTATGATTATTTGAACTTAGCTGTGTTTAAAGGTGGACTTTTCATGGACTATAACAGTAACGGTGAAGTCACACCAACTGGAATAGTTGTAGACTGTTGACCCCGTTCAGGAATACATAGCTCAAAAAAGGTTAAGAATATTAAATCATCCCTATTCCAATTGTATCAGCTTCATCATCATCATCATCATCATCATCATTATCATCACAGCCCTTCACAAGTCGACTTCCACTTCGATTTCCTGCATATCTTACCAGGTCTGTATCAGTTTAACATAAGTCAATCCCTCCCCGCTTGGAAAAGGCCCACAATATTTATATCAAATACCAGATACAAGGGCTTCGCTGTCCCACATTTAAAAAAAATGTGGGGGAGGCACACGGCTCCACACACACCGTGTGCGGTGAGCGCCCACCAACAAATGTTCTCCCTCCAAAGGGGACGTTAAGTTGGGAACCAGACCGTAATCCACGGCAAAATAACTTGCGTACCAGTAAAAGAGGGCTTGGCCTCTTGGTAGTGCGTAAGCACAAACATCGACCGAAGTTGCACATATCAATGCGTGTAAACGCCATAAGGAATACGATCAAATCCAGACACAGTGAATGTACGTCACACGGATTAGGCAATAATAGACACACTGGCCATAAAAAGCCCTCCGTGAGCGCCACCAGCTGCCAGACCGCCGTTTCTGCAGACGTGATGTAAGTGAAAGGCATCACCACCAATTGCATGATCAGTACGGCTAACTAGCCGCAGAGCATGTCATGAGTCTTTCGCTCACCTCAAGGGAATGTGGTGGCACGTTGCATGGCTTTCGGTCGCATCCTTGAAAGCTTGCTCAAATTCTTCCTCCAGCTACCACCCGCACGAGGTCGTCACATATGCTCTACCAACAAATACAATGGCAAATATAGTCAATAGGCAGTTATAAGGTTATAGTAATAATTCGCAATCAGAAGGGGTTTCTGTCACTGAAGTTGAATATATGCATTTTTCGATCATGCTTGTCTCACCCACCAACAAGTTGCCTTCAATCATTTAAAGGTGAGACATGTATAGAGATATATTATTATGTTGTTATATAAAACATCATGGAAGTCAAACAGCCAGCAGCCCTGTAATGAAGGTACCCCACTTGAGTAAAGCTACTTAGGTTGTGAGTTAAACCAAGACACAGTAAGTGCCATTGAGAATAGCGGCCCGCCAAGCAAACATCGCAGAGACGTAATGCTGGAGTACGGAACAAGCATCAATATGGCTATCGTCGGGCTTACACTATTCCAAGTTTCCCCATATAATCCCAGCAGACATCACCACCCGCATACTTCCATCGACCAGAACCACATGATGCGTCAAATCAGTCGTAGCATACCCGCAGATCCATCACAAGACGCAATACCGTAAGTTTATACGTGGTAGAGTCATGCTGCAGCTATATTAATAGTATAGTTGTAACACGCATGGGTCGGCTCGACCGGGAAAGACCACGCTCTCACAGAATACCACCGGCCTAGAAGGTCGGTTTTCTCTTTTGCGGCTTGGTCCAGTGAGTCATCTTGCCTTTGCAGAGATGGTAGTGATGGCTTATTGAAATTCCCTTGAACAGCCTTGGCGAGAGACCAGAATGCACGGGTTCCTGAAGGAAGGCGAACTAATCTCTCACTAATCCTGCCAATGTGCCACTAATCATACTTTGCCTTGGTAATAACTCGTTTGAAAGACCTGGAGGCGAAGTTACACTTCTTCTTAAGTATGCTGGTGTTTACAACACGAGCCGACGAAGCCTCAGCCCAGGTCTGATAATACTCCTGCTTACTGCGTATTGCAGTTTTACAGGAGCGAGCAAACCAAAGCTGAGATTTGCCTTTGATGGGTGCAATAGTGATGGAATAAATAATTCCATTCCCTTTAGCACCACATCAGTTACAGAGTCAGAAACAGCGCTGTGATCATCCGGCATAAAGTAAACCCGCCCCATGGGTAGGATGCAAAGAAAGACAGAATTCCGTCCCCATCCGCCGACCTGTAATGCCAAACACATGCTAGACAATAGTCCAAATAGGCAAGAGGTGCATCGACGAAAACCTGATATCCGTCCGGATAAGAGGTCAGCAGAATGTCCATCAGGGAAGTTGTATGATCCTCCACATCTGGAATCCACGTAGGCGTAGTAACCAGTTGTGTCAGGCCATATGCCAAGGCAGTCATAAAAAGATCTCCCCGCATGATTGGTTAAATGTAAACCTAGACATTCGGCGTGGTCCGTAGCCATTTGGACATGGTCGATGAGTCGGTCTATGTCAGCATTACCGCTATGGGACCTATACAGGCACCCGTAGACGCGGGGACGGTCGTCGCTTTATACGCATAGCCAAACGATGGACAGGTCCGTACCTTCAAAAATGCCGAGGCATCCAGAACAGATATCATCTCTGACGTGTATGCAAACTCCAGCGCGGGTCACAAAGAAGTGTGCTAATTTGTACCACGGGTAAGACAGATAAGAAGTATCAGCCGGAGAGGACACCTGCGTCTCGGTTGGCTTTGCCGTCTCTAGATTGTGGTGCTGGTACCCTCCTGGGGTAGTCCTTTTTTTGAATTCCGCTACTAATGAGGAGGGGGGGGGGGGTGATTGGGCCTCCGGCCACCTGCACTAACCAAATAAAACGCAGAAGCAAAGGTTCTACTTTATGTTAGTATTCTGTTAGGTCGTGGTACTGCCCGGTTCGAGCCGACCCATCCATGCGACAGCAGGAGCTGCAGCGTGGCTCTACCACTGTTAAATTCGATTTCAACTAATCTATTATGATTTCTAATTAAGAATATAACTCTTCTAAATTTATAACGACATTTCCACAGTCACTTCTTCTGCGGCAGCAACGCACTGGATACTAGCTAGTTACATATAAAAAATAAACTGGTACGTAGAATTTGATATATAATATACTAATAATAATAAATTTAGCGTGAATCAGATCTAGAAACCGTTAATATTATCTAAACGACATCTTGAAAGGGTTTCGATAGTATTCCAATGATTACGTCTTCAACCCTTATTTTATAGTTTTATTTGCGATGTGTCTCATCCCTTTTTGCGAAATATCTTTTGTTTTTCTTTGAAACTATATTTTTGATTATTTTAAAGTATACGTTAATAGGCTAAGATAGGAGTACAATAAAAAAATAATTTTAGAAACGTCTCCATATCACCTCGTACCTCGAGATTCTATTACCCAATTTCGTCCCGGGTGTCCCATGGGACGAAATTGAGTAATATTATATTACACTGCTATTTTTATCATCATCATTACAGCCCTTCACAAGTCCACTGCTGAACATAGGCCTCCCCCAAAGAATGCCACAAAGCACGGTCCTGAGCCACCTGCATCCATCGACTTCCTGCATATCTTACCAGGTCGTCACTCCATCTAGTGGGGGGACGCCCTACACTTCGCCTGCCGGTACGAGGCTGCCACTCGAGAACCTTTCTTCCCCATCGGTTGTCGGTTCTTCGAGCTATATGGCCGGCCCATTGCCACTTCAGCTTACTAATCCGTTGGGCTATGTCGGTCACTCTAGTTCTACTGCGGATATCCTCATTTCTGAGTTTATCACGCAGAGAAATTCCGAGCATAGCCCTCTCCATAGCTCGCTGAGCGACCTTGAGCTTCCTCATACGGCCAGCAGTGAAGGACCACGTCTCAGTTCCGTATGTCATCACTGGCAACACGCACTGGGTGTACAGTCTCGTTTTCAAGTTTTGAGGTATACCTGACGAGAAGATGTGCCGTAATTTCCCGAACGCTGCCCAACCGAGTTGAATCCGTCGATTGACCTCTCGGTCGAAGTTGGACTTACCTAGTCGGACTATTTGTCCCAGGTAAACATACTCGTCAACAACTTCGAGCTTAGTGTTCCCAACAACTACCGGCATAGGTGTGACATGGACATTAAACATGATCTTTGTTTTGTCCATGTTCATCTTAAGACCTATCCGTTGGGAAACACTATTGAGGTCATTGAGCATAGTGCTTAGGTCCTCCAGCGATTCTGCCATAAGGACTATATCGTCGGCAAATCGAAGGTGAGTGATGTACTCGCCATTGATGTTGATACCGTATCCTTTCCAGTCCAGAAGCTTGAAAACATCTTCCAATGCAGCGGTAAAGAGTTTCGGGGATATGACGTCACCCTGTCTTACACCTCTCTGCAATTGGATAGGTTTCGTACTCTGGTTCTGTACTCGGATAGCCATCGTAGCCCTACTGTACAAGCACTTTAACACTTCGATATACCGACAGTCAACTTGGCATCGCTGAAGGGACTGCAGCACCGCCCAAATTTCGACGGAATCAAAGGCTTTCTCATAGTCCACATACGCCAGACAGTGGCAAATTGTACTCCTTGGACTTCTGTACAATTTGCCGAAGGGTATGTATGTGGTCTATGGTGCTAAAGCCTTTTCGGAAACCGGCTTGTTCGGGAGGCTGGAAGTCGTCAAGTCTGCGCGCGAGACGATTCGTAATGACTCTCGAAAACAGCACGTAGACGCGGCTCAGAAGGGAAATCGGTCTGTAGTTCTTCAAGAGAGCGTTGTCGCCTTTCTTGAAGAACAAGACCACCGCACTTCTGCTCCACGCCTCCGGTGTAATGCCACCATGGAGGACGGAATTAAATAGCTTCTGAAGGACTTCAAGTACCGGTTTTCCACCCGCTTTCAGAAGCTCCGCTGTAATTCCATCCTCGCCTGGGGCCTTGCCGTTTTTAAGGTGCTGGAGAGCCATTCTAATCTCGCTCAGACTGACGTCCGAGATATCATCGGAATAATGTCGGATAAGACTCGCTCTTGGATCGTTACTCACACTTGCGTGCGGCTCCAACGATGACGTGTACAGCTGCCCATAGAACCTCTCAATCTCACTCAAAATCTCAGGTGCCCCGGAAACGATGCTGCCACATTCTGTCTTCAGCTTTGACAGTTGGCGCTTTCTGGCAGACAGATCTCTGGCAAAGACTTTGGAGCCTTGGTTCCGCTCAATCGCTTCTTCAATACGAGCTGTATTGAATTTGCGTAAGTTCCGCCGCATGCATTTGGAGATCTGTCTGTTCAGTTGCCTGTATGCTGTTAAATCTGATGAAGAATGTAGTATGTAATTTTTATCATATTAATATACAATATTTCACTAAATTAAAAAAAAGAGTGTACAAACTAGCACGTTTTTCCAGTGATGACATAATATTGAATTGAGTCGTATTCCTTTTCTGTTAGCTACCTGTAAGTTTTATACGTGGTAGAGCCATGCTGCAGCTATATTAATAGTATAGTTGTAGCACGAATGGGTCGGCTCGACCGGGGAAGGACCACGCTCTCACAGAATACCAGCGTCAAATAGCAGCTTCATGCTGTTGTGTTCCGTATGGTGAGTGTAGAGAACCGGATACCCTTTTTACTGGAATAAGAGGCATTCTATCTTAGTCCTCACGGGTGACAACGCATCTGCAATTTGATTCGCAAACGAAGAAAAATGTAGATGTCTATGGGCCACAGCAACCACTTACCATCAGGTCGAATGTGTGCTCGTTTGTCACCCTATCCTATAAAAAAAAAGTGGAAAATAATGTCGCTTAGCAAGCTATGGAATGGGCTATGCTCTCTAGCTTCTCTGCGTGATAAAATCCTTAATGACGATAACGGGGTAGAGCCATGTTGCAGCTATATTAGTAGTATAGTTGTAGCACGCATTGGTCGGCTCGACCGGGGAAGGACCACGCTCTAACAGAAAAGCAGCGTAAAATATCAGCTTAATGCTGCCGTGTTTCGTATGGTGACTGTAGAGAACCGGAGACCCTATTTACTGGCAAAGAGGCATTCCATCTTAGTCCTCACAGGGGAAAACGCATCTGCATCTTGGTTCTTTATTGAGGATAAATGTTGATGTCTATGGGTCACAGCAACCACTTACCATCAGGTGGACTGTGTGCTCGTTTGTCACCCTATCCTATAAAAAAAAGACGATTTACTCAACAGAAACAGACACAGCTCAGATGATTAATACGCTGAAGTAGCTGGGCTGGCCATAAAACTCAAAGAACCGACAACCGGCGTGGAACAATAGTATTTGAGTGGCAGCTTCGTACAAGTAAGTGATGTGGAGGGTGGCCCCCCACCTGATGGAGTGAAGACTTGGTACGGCATGTGGGAAATAGGTAAAATATACATGTCTGAGATATTTAAAAAAATCGACGATCTGTGAAGACCGTTGGCGCAACGCGGTGGACATTTCCTTGCCTAACTATAAAATTTTGTAACTAGCCTATGTAACTTTGCTTATTTTACTTTTTTTAGTAACGGCTCTATTGTCTATTAACAGCTTCCAATAGTGAATTTTCAATACTGAAAGCTGTTTTTTTATGGTAAAGACATTACAGTTACAGCTTGTTAAAGTCCACTGTTGAACCAAGGCCTCCCCCATAGATTGCCTTATAGGGTGATATTTGCCATAGTTGCCACGTTTGGCAAGCGGGTTGGCAAGCACGGCCTATTTTTTAATTTTGTCGTTATTAAGAAGACACTGTTGCCAATCTCCTGATTTGTTTCCCTCTGTCGCCTCTTACGACACCCACGGGATGATATGGGATAGTGGGTATTCTTACACCGCCACTACACGGTTAAAAACTTTATGACTTATGTGATTCATAGTGTATTTTAAACTTTTTTTCTTGTTCCAATACATTTAAATAAAAAAAGAATTCGAGTTCTGCTGTGTTTTCTTTATTTTTTTCTCTTCTCTATTGGAATCTCTAAAATATCGAATACTCAACAGACAGGCGCCTTTACCAATAAGTCCCTCGGTACTAAAATAAATCGCCAACAAATTGCTAGTCACAATAATTGACTATGTTTCCAAACTATAAAACTTTCAATGGCTTTACCATACCCGAAATTAGTGGACCATGCAAGGTATAATTCAACAGTTTAATGTCTTGATTATTAAAAGCATCTAGTTACAACTTTATAGAGCTGATGCAATTAAGCAATGTGAAGACCATTTTTACGTCTTTCATCGCATTTAATTTCACTTATTTTTAATTCCGGACGTTTCTGATGCATTGCAGCACCTATTGGGGACTCCCGTGGCTATGAGTGCCACAAAGAAAATAAAATGAGACATCCAAAACGTCGGGAATTAAAATAGGTAAAATTAAACGCGATTAAATCATCAGCCTCTTCAACAGATAGATTCCAGAGCCTCATAAGTGAATAAATTTGCAATAATTGCGACACTTGGCAGGCGAGTGGACAAACAGAGTTTTATTGTTTTGAGTTCTTATCAGGAAGATGCTGCTGCGCATCTCTGGTTTCATACGCCTCTGTCATCCCTTACGACATCCACGGGGTAATATAGCGTGGCGAATTCTTCTTACGCCACAAACATATAGCATTAAATAAATAACTCATATAAACTTGAAATAACACAACAATTATCGTAACGAAATACGCTAGCAATCTCTGTGATATATTACCGCCGAATTCAATCCTTATCTTAAACGGCCCGTATTAAGCAGCTAAGGTTTAAATGGGCCGTAATGACCGACATTTGCCTTAGCCTTGATCTAATCTAAACTGTCTTGACTTGACACAACTTGCAAACCTTAATCTTGCCCGATGTTTCTTTTGCGGAAATTTTGTATACAGCCACTTAATGCTTCCTGCTTTCTGAGTAATTAAACGCAAGGCTAAATTCAGACATTATATTTTTTTATTTTTTTTCCTCAAAGAGCAGCGGTAGTTCACAGGCAGGCCATTCACAAGCGTTGGTAGAAGTGGGCTATATTAGGTAAGGTACCTGCTCAACCTATTTCTGTTGCTTCGAAAATACAGCTCCAGTAATTGCCTGTTTTAAATTAACGAGCTGTTTTCTAGCAAAAATATTGTTTTGTTGTTTTTTCTAGCCTTTTGTGCTCAGTATTATTATGATGGGTTATTTCCTGGCTTAAATCATAACTAGGCTATATTTAGAACAGAAATACAGAAATTGAGTGATTTATGTTTATGTATATTGCTAGCAATGAGGGTAAAATTATTAAATAAAATAAGAAATATTGAAGGTAGAACTATAATTTCCCACTTGTTTTAGCAGTATAAAGTATGGCACAGTCGACTAAGAGGGATCAGTCTGTCTGTAATTCTACTAGTCTCATATCATAATTATGCCCGTTGGGCTAAAACATTACTTCTACACTGAGATTCTGCCCAAATAAGACAAGTGATGCGGTTCTATTCGTGTAGTAGTTCTTCTAGTGTAAGCAAGGAAAATCGTGTTACTGAGAGGCTGCCCGGTGTTACATCGAGAGAAGTAGTGTAGCTGTTGCTTTGCATACTTTGATGTTATCATGTAATTATGTCCTTTACGTTACACCAATGTGTGATTGTATCTGGTACATATTACGGGTCGAACTGTATTTGCTCTATAGGGAATATATAGCGCTGTACGCTGTCTTATTATTGATAATGATCAATTGCGTAAGCAAGAGAGCAAGTTGAACATCCGCTCTCACACTTTTATTATTTTTAACAATTAACCTTCAGAGTCAATTCTAATACGAGTAACATTATTTTATTTAAATCATTTTGAGAACAATTTCTAACATCAGAAGTGGAATAGTTTCTAAAAATATAAATAACACTGAGATTAATATATAAAAGTTTCAAATAAAACTCGTTTGGTTTGCATATTTACTCAAAAAATCCTTACACTTTATCTTTTATCTCATAAAGTTTCAATAACCACAAAGTAGATTTTGGCCTCCGACAGGAGAAGGCACTACTTTCTGTCCTGCACAAGGTCTCGCTAGTTGTGTTGAGCTTAAAGCGCGCGTAGTCGCGCCGACCAAAATAGCAAATTTATAACTATACCGATCCTCTCCCACCCGTTATGCACGACCGAGCAGCGGTGGCGATGAGCCTTTATTTCTCCAATGATAGTTTGCTCGGCCATGAGTATTTCTGTTTTGGAAACTTTCTGAAACAACTCTCCAGATGGTATGTTTCCTTTGAAATGTGCCAAACATTCTTCTGAGGATCTTCCTCGTGGCTACTAAGAGGTTTCTCTCTTCCTTCTGTAGTGTCCAGGCTTCACAATCGTATGAGAGAATAGCTCCTATGGCGATTTTTATATGCGGATTTCTGTCTTTCTACTAGATATTTAAATTTGAACCTTATACATTTATATGGAAAATTAATAGATCTTTAATTTTCAATTAATTTTTTTCCATATCACACACATCCACGCACACATTTTTCGACATAATATCAATTAATCAGAGTTTAATGGTTTTACGTTAATTGAATACTTACTACGAACAACGCAGAAAAGTTGCGAGAAAAAGCTAATATTTAATTAAATGAAATGAAATAAAAACTCTTAATTTCTCGCAGTAGGAAATTAAAATTTCGTTTGTCTAATGTCAACATGTTTATAATCAAGTAACGGTATAAACAGATAAACCAGATATTACAATCAGATCAATAGTGAGGGGTTCTGTTTCTGCGTGACAGACACTGGTGTTGTGCCTTATCTCGTCTCTTGGACAGTAAATCGAATAGTAACAGAAATAGAAACAGAAACTTTTTTATTCAATATAGATTATAAATAATACTAATTGAAAGTCACTCTTTTGTATGATTACCACTGGTTCGAAAAAAAAACCTCCGTCCTGGGAAGAAACAGCAAGAAACCCAGCGGGACTTTTTTTTAAATAACAGCTTACAATCATGTATGTTACACAAATTAACAACACAACAAATTAGAAATAGCTTGGTAGCGATCACCTCGTTTCCAGGGGTTATTATCATCTATAAATTCATTAATATTATAATAACCCTTTTTATACAAACTTAGTTTAATAAAGTTTTTGAACTTTGAGCAGGTCAAATTTTGTATATTTTCTGAAATTTTGTTGTAAAAGCGTATACATCGCCCCAAGAATGAATTACTGACTCGATGGAGTCGAGTAACTGGTACTACTAGCTTGTGTCTGTTCCTAGTATTTACAGAATGAATATCACTTATTTTTGTAAAACTACTTTTATTTTTGTGTACGTACATTACATTATCATAAATGTATTGAGAGGCCAAATTTAATATATGCATTTCCTTAAATTTTTGTCGCAGCGACTCTTTAGGCTTGTAACACGAAAATTTTCGTGTACATTATTTTAGCATATTTACGTTATTACATGCGATGAACAGACTTCAGAGCGCCATCTAACGTCATTAGTCCGAAGTAACTAGAAACGTATATTGACGAATCGAGCTAGCTAGTTGCATGCAATTGACCTTTCGTGTTAGTTAGAAATCCTACCACGGATCGACGGTGGCGTGTAGCCCAAGGGAGGCCTAGTTCTTTTTGGAGCGAGCCGTTGTAATGATCGGACACGCACAAATATAATTTTTGAATCGAAACGCCGGAACGTGAATTTAAAGTGACGAATACTTGGGCGTACGGCCCCTTAAACACAATGTTTTTTTTAATTGTTTTTTGTGTTGTCTTTCAACACACAACACTTAAACACAATTGTGTTTCAACACATAAAAAGGCAGTTTAATGTGTTGAAACACATCATCCCATAAATTGTAAGTACTTAATGTTTTTGTCTTCTTAAAAGCACATGTGCTCTAATTAACGGTACACGGTGTTTCATAGATTATTTTGCCTTGTCATAGGGGTCCTTAGTCCTTAGTCCTTAGTCCGTACTTTGAGTATGGTCCATTATCAAGTTCAACAATGTGAACGAGGCGAGGCAGCTTCAACGGGTGGCTATATTGGGACTGGACGGCCAGGAGACCGCGACCGGCGTACACCTGGAGGATATCTGTTGCCTCACTGCTTCGCGGGATTGACCATAAACATTGTAATATTATGTAATCCACCAGGTTAGTCAAAACCTCAGTTCGTAGGGTATTTTAAAGTGAAAACTTGATATTTGGAGCTATACATATGAACCGTAGAAGGAAATAAACTACTTTTTGTCTGTATATGTAACTTAGCATTTTCATTTACTAATCATCCAACAACAGGCGCCCTGGGATACTTTTATTTTGATCCTCGAGTCCCTTAACTCTCCGACAACCGTAGCCGGTGAGTAACGCCCTAAAAAGTGTTATAAAGTGGCTACCCAACGTTGAACCTTAAGTTGCTGGATGTTAGTAGATGAATTAACCTTAATTGTAACTATTTAAGCTGTTAAAAACCCATTTAATATGAAAACTTAGTGAAATTTAATGTTAACATTTTTTTTCTGATGTAGGTAGATTTAAGTAAGCTTGAGAACAAAGAAAGTTTAACTTGAATGTGATTTATATGTACTTTAATGAATTAAAACTTAACATAATAAAAATATTTGTGCTATTTTAAGTAGATATTTTTAATATCAACCGATTTAAGACTTTCTTGTAACCGTCAGTACATTTTAACAAAATGTCGATCCACAAGTATATAGACTCATTACATAAAGATGAAATCAGATATGAACTCGCCATTATTGGTATTTCCACAGATGAAAATGTAACCACCGATGCAGTGAGGAAGCAGATCCGCCAGGTGTACAAACTCGCACGCCGTGGAAGCATAAAGTGTGAACCACTCCAGTCACCCAGTATAGCCTCTGAAATAGAGATCTGCACCCCAAAGGTCGAACTTCTGGAATCCCAGCTGCAGGCGGGTAAAGTAGATGATCGCAATTTGACTCTTAAACTGTCTCGTCGTGCAAATTATTTGATGGATAGACTAGCTCGTATCTCTGAAAGTAGTTCGCATTTGTCAGATCTTCGTAGTCGTTTGATTCGCATTTTGAGTGTCATAGACGGTGAAGATAGCGACACGGATAGTGAGTACAAGGAAACCCAGGCACAGCCGTCTAACCAGAAAGTGGAAAGTAACGTGATCTATGTGAAAGATAAATCCTTGAACCTAAATACATTTAACTTAAAATTTGACGGAACCACGTGTGTTCGTGTATTTATTGAACGTCTTGAGGAACTTAAAGAGGCTCGCAACATTACTGAAGCTCGCATACTTTCAGCTTTTTCTGATCTTTTAGAAAACTCTGCTTTATGTTGGTTTAGAAGTAATAAGGATAATATCCACTCATATTCACAATTATTGAAATGCTTAAGGGACGACTTTGATATTCCCGATTTAGACTATAAAGTATTAAATGAAATAAGGCAGCGTACACAGGCCAGACACGAAACGATAGTAGTCTATCTTTCCATTATGCAGGGAATGTTCTCGCGACTCACTCAGCCGTTGTCGAGTAGACAACAACTCGAAATCTTGATGCATAACATTAGACCAGAGTACATGAAAGATTTAGCTTTACATGATATAACCTCTGTAGACAAACTTAAACTTTATTGAAAACAGTTAGAAATTGCGCGGTCGCGTGCGGAACAATTTAGTGAACCTAACTTGAATAACTTTAAAATTACAGCGGACTTAAATAAACAAACGCCGCGATCTCACAGTAAACAAGTCTCTGTGCTGAATGAAGCTGGCTCTTCGAGGCAATTGGATAGGAAATGCTTTAGGTGTGGATTAAACACTCATTTCACCAATCAATGCAATTCGAAAGAGTTAGTGTGTTTTAAGTGTGGATTAAAAGGTGTTAAGCGTTCAGATTGTAGTAATTGCAATTCAAAAAACTAGTTAACACGGAACTATCCAATACCTTTAATAAAAATAGGGCTTATACGTCCAATAATGAAGAGGTAGTTCTGTTTAAAAAAAATACTAGGGATATAAGACCATACTTAAAATTAAAAATATTGAACTTACAAGCTTTTGGCTTATTAGATTCGGGTGCAACTTGTAGCATTCTTGGAAATAATGCGCATTTGATCTTTTTAGAACACGGATTTCAACTCAACTGGTTTGACACTGAGCACTACGTGAGAACTGCTGATGGTACGAGATTGCATTGCTTAGGGTATATGTCCTTACCTATTGAATTTAACAATAATTTCAGAGTGATTAACTTTTATGTTGTTGCACAAATAACTTCACCTATAATTCTAGGTCTTGATTTTTGGCAGGTGTCTGACTTAGGGAGTGACCTTGTATCCGAAGTACAGTTTAACCGAAAGTCGGAGTCATCAATATGTAATAGCATACATTCGGTTTCTCTTAATAAAGGCCTTGAAGAATACGAGTCTTTATCCATAGAACAAAAACAAATCATGGATAAGTTAGTCCAACAGTTTGATACAATTAACACAGTTAAAGTAGGTTTGGGACGTACCAATTTAATTCATCACGTCATAGACACAGGGGATAGCAAACCTATTAAGCAAAGGTACTATCCATTATCACCTGTTAAGCAACTAGCACTTGAAAAAGAATTGGATAGAATGCTTAGTTTGGGAGTTGTGTCACCTTCACAGTCAGCTTGGAACTCACCTGTAGTAATGGTTCAGAAGCCAAACGGGGACCTAAGGCTTTGTCTAGATTGTAGAAAATTAAATGCAGTTTCCAAACCCGATGCGTATCCTCTCCCGTATATAAGCAGCATATTGGACCAGCTCCGCGACGCAAAATACCAAACGTCAATAGATCTTTCCGCTGCGTATTGGCAAATACCCTATGATAGCGAGCAATCAGCTGATAAGACCGCGTTCACAGTGCCACTTAGGGGGTTATTTACGAGTAGATTCAATGTAATGTCGTTTGGCCTTGTTTCCGCGTCAAGCACAATGCAGAGATTAATGGATAGGCTATTTGGTCCCGAATTTAACAACAAAGTATTCTGTTTCCAAGACGACATAATCATAATATCCAGCACTTTCTCAGAACATATGCAGCTCTTGCATAAGGTCTACGCAAAACTCAGGGACGCAAACTTGACTATAAACATGGATAAGTCTATCTTTTGCCGTAGAGAACTTAAGTACTTGGGATATTTAGTTGACAAACATGGACTTAGAACTGATCCGGGAAAGGTAGATATTATATTGAATTATCCAACTCCAACTTCCGCTAAAGAGGTTAAAAGGTTTCTAGGCATGGCAGGCTGGTACAGGAGGTTCATTAACAATTTTTCGAAAATTAGTAAACCGTTGAATAAATTAACTAGCAAAAATGTCCGCTTTGAATGGACTACGGAGGCAGATGAGTCATTTAACCACTTAAAAACCGCTTTAGTGTCTGCTCCGATACTTAAATGTCCAAACTTTGATTTGCCTTTTTCTATCCATTGTGACGCTTCCTCAGTGGCTGTGGGCGGAGTCTTAAACCAGACTTATGACGGGGTACAACATCCCATAGCATACTGCAGTCGGTCTCTTGCCAAAAATGAAATTAATTTTTCCACATCGGAGAGAGAACTTATGGCCGTGATTTACGCATTAGAGCAATTTAGATCTTATGTAGAAGGTACAAAGTGTAAAATAATAACCGACCACGCCTCGTTATTATGGTTTTATAAATTAAATAACCCATCAGGTCGCTTAGCCAGGTGGAGCATGCGATTGAGTCAATTTGATTTCGAAATAGAACACAGAAAAGGTAAATTAAATGTTATTCCAGACGCACTAAGTAGGATTCAAGTTGATGCAATCGCTACGCCAGCAACCAGTGATGCGTGGTATAGACATGTATACGAAGATTGTCAGGCCAACCCTCGCAAGTATCCCCACTTCATTGTAAAAGACGATAGATTGCTTAGGTACTCTAAAAATAAATATGAGTTAATGAATAAGTTTAATTGGAAGTTAGTGGTACCCGAGGAAGACAGGTTAGATATTTTAAAGAAATGTCATGATGAACCAGTTAGTACTCATTTGGGTGTCTTTAAAACCCACAAGCGTCTTAGTCTTAATTATTACTGCAGCATGTACCGAGATGTGAAAGAATATGTTAAAAAATGCGAGATATGTAAACAATACAAACCCGTCAACACGGCTAGACCTGGTTTAATGGGAAACCCGAAGGAGGTTAACAAACCCTGGGAGGCCATATGTTGCGATTTGCTAGGCCCATTTCCGGTTTCTCGCAATAGGAATATTCACTTAATTGTATGTACAGACTATTTTAGCAAGTATGTCATGTTGCATCCTATACGGATCGCAACAGGCGCTGCGGTCGCTAAGTTCATAGAAGAGAAAGTGTTCCTAGTACATGGCGTATGTAAGACTATCTATATTGACAATGGCCCACAGTATATGTCTAATCAGTTTAGGCAACTGTTACATAAATATAACGTACCGAATATCTATTATAACCCACGTTATCACCCACAGGTAAATCAAGCCGAAAGAGCGATTAGGAACGTAGTTAACGGTATATCATGTTATGTAGGTACCGAGCATAAACGATGGGACGAGAACATCCCACAGTTGCAATGCGCACTTAATTCAGCCGTGAATGATACCACTAAGTTTACTCCGTATTTTCTTGTGCACGGACGGGAATTCATAATAGATGGAATGTTACACAGCTTAGATAGCCCTCAGCCAGTTCAAAAATCACAAGTAACTCTCGGTGAACCACAAGCATACAGTAAAAAATTAGCGGAATTAGACACCATATTTAAAAAGGTAGAAATGAAAAGTACTATAACTTAAGAAAACGACATGTTGAGTTAAAAGTAGGTCAGATTGTATATAAACGTACCCATTACCTATCTAATGCCTCAAAGAGATTTATGGCTTACTAGCACCAAAATTTCAAAAATGTGTCATAACAGCGAAATTATCACCTTTAGTGTATACCTTAGCCAGCATGGAAGGTAAGACACTAGGTAATTTTCACATAAAAGACATCCTTAAACAAGATGACTAATAGTTTTGTAGAATGTGAGTGATGAGTACGATTGAGTGAAAGAATGTAAGAATAATAAACATTTTCAAAATTCATTTCCACCGGTGAACTTTCTGAGATAAATAAGCTGTGATTGTATTGATGAACGAGCGATACATAACTAGTAGGTCATCTTATGTTGTGAACATCGGCGCGAGTTAGATAAGAATTTGTTCTTTATGTCCGCACTCTGGACATTATATAAGAAAATGCATACCAGCCAGTGCGTAGCATTACTTAAGCTGTTTCTTTTAACTTAATATGATTAAACGTTAATTCACTTAACTTAATGCGAGATAGATATTTAACTTAACTTAATACTTAATATGATTTCCAAATCACTTAACTACTCAACTTAATAAATAAGAACACGTTCGTTTTTCGACTACTTAGAGAAAAGTCGAGTCGAAACGTAAACATCGTGTGTAGGCTTAGTGCACTGTAGGTATTCGTTTCTGTCCCGTGATGTTACGTCACGCACCGCATGAATGGTAATAGACTATTCGCGCGTAGGATTCGGAAACGTAATTATTCATAGGCGGTTGTATTTCATTATTGTAAAAACATGTAGGAATAAATGTAAATAAAGTTGCATGCCATTAGGTTAATATAGGTATAACAATTAGTGTAGTATTTTCTAACTTACAACACAAGTAGGTAAATTTGTGGTAGTGTTTTTTTTTTGTGTTAACAACACAAGTAGGTAATTACATTTTGAGGTTAAATTGTTTAGTGGAATATAATGTTACTAGGTATACAGATACAGAAATGAAAATTAGGTAATAAGTAGAGTAATAATGAGCCTTGTGTAAGATTAAACGTCGTAATTAAGTGATTAAGTGATGGCTTGGTACTTGTTAGTTGTTGGTGCATGGGTGACTTGGAATTTACTATCCGTGCGAATGTTTTTAGCCAGATTGGATTAGAGACGCATTACAACTTCTTCACTGTCTTTGGTGTTCAGTCGTTGTTCTGCAGGTGGCACGAAATGTCTTCGGAAAAAGTATCTTTATTACGAAGAACTTTTTAACCCAAGCAAAGGGGATGTGTAACACGAAAATTTTCGTGTACATTATTTTAGCATATTTACGTTATTACATGCGATGAACAGACTTCAGAGCGCCATCTAACGTCATTAGTCCGAAGTAACTAGAAACGTATACTGACGAATCGAGCTAGCTAGTTGCATGCAATTGACCTTTCGTGTTAGTTCGAAATCCTACCACGGATCGACGGTGGCGTGTAGCCCAAGGGAGGCCTAGTTATTTTTGGAGCGAGCCGTTGTAATGATCGGACACGCACAAATATAATTTTTGAATCGAAACGCCGGAACGTGAATTTAAAGTGACGACTACTTGGGCGTACGGCCCCTTAAACACAATGTCTACGGGCAGTTTAATGTGTTGAAACACATCATCCCATAAATTGTAAGTACTTAATGTTTTTGTCTTCTTAAAAGCACATGTGCTCTAATTAACGGTACACGGTGTTTCATAGATTCTTTTGCCTTGTCATAGGGGTCCTTAGTCCTTAGTCCTTAGTCCTTAGTCCTTAGTCCATAGTCCTTAGTCCTTAGTCCTTAGTCCTTAGTCCTTAGTCCTTAGTCCTTAGTCCTTAGTCCTTAGTCTTTAGTCCTTAGTCCGTACTTTGAGTATGGTCCATTATCAAGTTCAACAATGTGAACGAGGCAAGGCAGCTTCAACGGGTGGCTATATTGGGACTGGGCGGCCAGGAGACCGCGACCGGCGTACACCTGGAGGATATCTGTTGCCTCACTGCTTCGCGGGATTGACCATAAACAGTGTAATATTGTGTAATCCACCAGGTTAGTCAAAACCTCAGTTCGTAGGGTATTTTAAAGTGAAAACTTGATATTTGGAGCTATACATATGAACCGTAGAAGGAAATAAACTACTTTTTGTCTGTATATGTAACTTAGCATTTTCATTTACTAATCATCCAACAACAGGCGCCCTGGGATACTTTTATTTTGATCCTTGAGTCCCTTAACTCTCCGACAACCGTAGCCGGTGAGTAACGCCCTAAAAAGTGTTATAAAGTGGCTACCCAACGTTGAACCTTAAGTTGCTGGATGTTAGTAGATGAATTAACCTTAATTGTAACTATTTAAGCTGTTAAAAACCCATTTAATATGAAAACTTAGTGAAATTTAATGTTAACATTTTTTTTCTGATGTAGGTAGATTTAAGTAAGCTTGAGAACAAAGAAAGTTTAACTTGAATGTGATTTATATGTACTTTAATGAATTAAAACTTAAAATAATAAAAATATTTGTGCTATTTTAAGTAGATATTTTTAATATCAACCGATTTAAGACTTTCTTGTAACCGTCAGTACATTTTAACAAAATGTCGATCCACAAGTATATAGACTCATTACATAAAGATGAAATCAGATATGAACTCGCCATTATTGGTATTTCCACAGATGAAAATGTAACCACCGATGCAGTGAGGAAGCAGATCCGCCAGGTGTACAAACTCGCACGCCGTGGAAGCATAAAGTGTGAACCACTCCAGTCACCCAGTATAGCCTCTGAAATAGAGATCTGCACCCCAAAGGTCGAACTTCTGGAATCCCAGCTGCAGGCGGGTAAAGTAGATGATCGCAATTTGACTCTTAAACTGTCTCGTCGTGCAAATTATTTGATGGATAGACTAGCTCGTATCTCTGAAAGTAGTTCGCATTTGTCAGATCTTCGTAGTCGTTTGATTCGCATTTTGAGTGTCATAGACGGTGAAGATAGCGACACGGATAGTGAGTACAAGGAAACCCAGGCACAGCCGTCTAACCAGAAAGTGGAAAGTAACGTGATCTATGTGAAAGATAAACCCTTGAACCTAAATACATTTAACTTAAAATTTGACGGAACCACGTGTGTTCGTGTATTTATTGAACGTCTTGAGGAACTTAAAGAGGCTCGCAACATTACTGAAGCTCGCATACTTTCAGCTTTTTCTGATCTTTTAGAAAACTCTGCTTTATGTTGGTTTAGAAGTAATAAGGATAATATCCACTCATATTCACAATTATTGAAATGCTTAAGGGACGACTTTGATATTCCCGATTTAGACTATAAAGTATTAAATGAAATAAGGCAGCGTACACAGGCCAGACACGAAACGATAGTAGTCTATCTTTCCATTATGCAGGGAATGTTCTCGCGACTCACTCAGCCGTTGTCGAGTAGACAACAACTCGAAATCTTGATGCATAACATTAGACCAGAGTACATGAAAGATTTAGCTTTACATGATATAACCTCTGTAGACAAACTTAAACTTTATTGAAAACAGTTAGAAATTGCGCGGTCGCGTGCGGAACAATTTAGTGAACCTAACTTGAATAACTTTAAAATTACAGCGGACTTAAATAAACAAACGCCGCGATCTCACAGTAAACAAGTCTCTGTGCTGAATGAAGCTGGCTCTTCGAGGCAATTGGATAGGAAATGCTTTAGGTGTGGATTAAACACTCATTTCACCAATCAATGCAATTCGAAAGAGTTAGTGTGTTTTAAGTGTGGATTAAAAGGTGTTAAGCGTTCAGATTGTAGTAATTGCAATTCAAAAAACTAGTTAACACGGAACTATCCAATACCTTTAATAAAAATAGGGCTTATACGTCCAATAATGAAGAGGTAGTTCTGTTTAAAAAAAATACTAGGGATATAAGACCATACTTAAAATTAAAAATATTGAACTTACAAGCTTTTGGCTTATTAGATTCGGGTGCAACTTGTAGCATTCTTGGAAATAATGCGCATTTGATCTTTTTAGAACACGGATTTCAACTCAACTGGTTTGACACTGAGCACTACGTGAGAACTGCTGATGGTACGAGATTGCATTGCTTAGGGTATATGTCCTTACCTATTGAATTTAACAATAATTTCAGAGTGATTAACTTTTATGTTGTTGCACAAATAACTTCACCTATAATTCTAGGTCTTGATTTTTGGCAGGTGTCTGACTTAGGGAGTGACCTTGTATCCGAAGTACAGTTTAACCGAAAGTCGGAGTCATCAATATGTAATAGCATACATTCGGTTTCTCTTAATAAAGGCCTTGAAGAATACGAGTCTTTATCCATAGAACAAAAACAAATCATGGATAAGTTAGTCCAACAGTTTGATACAATTAACACAGTTAAAGTAGGTTTGGGACGTACCAATTTAATTCATCACGTCATAGACACAGGGGATAGCAAACCTATTAAGCAAAGGTACTATCCATTATCACCTGTTAAGCAACTAGCACTTGAAAAAGAATTGGATAGAATGCTTAGTTTGGGAGTTGTGTCACCTTCACAGTCAGCTTGGAACTCACCTGTAGTAATGGTTCAGAAGCCAAACGGGGACCTAAGGCTTTGTCTAGATTGTAGAAAATTAAATGCAGTTTCCAAACCCGATGCGTATCCTCTCCCGTATATAAGCAGCATATTGGACCAGCTCCGCGACGCAAAATACCAAACGTCAATAGATCTTTCCGCTGCGTATTGGCAAATACCCTATGATAGCGAGCAATCAGCTGATAAGACCGCGTTCACAGTGCCACTTAGGGGGTTATTTACGAGTAGATTCAATGTAATGTCGTTTGGCCTTGTTTCCGCGTCAAGCACAATGCAGAGATTAATGGATAGGCTATTTGGTCCCGAATTTAACAACAAAGTATTCTGTTTCCAAGACGACATAATCATAATATCCAGCACTTTCTCAGAACATATGCAGCTCTTGCATAAGGTCTACGCAAAACTCAGGGACGCAAACTTGACTATAAACATGGATAAGTCTATCTTTTGCCGTAGAGAACTTAAGTACTTGGGATATTTAGTTGACAAACATGGACTTAGAACTGATCCGGGAAAGGTAGATATTATATTGAATTATCCAACTCCAACTTCCGCTAAAGAGGTTAAAAGGTTTCTAGGCATGGCAGGCTGGTACAGGAGGTTCATTAACAATTTTTCGAAAATTAGTAAACCGTTGAATAAATTAACTAGCAAAAATGTCCGCTTTGAATGGACTACGGAGGCAGATGAGTCATTTAACCACTTAAAAACCGCTTTAGTGTCTGCTCCGATACTTAAATGTCCAAACTTTGATTTGCCTTTTTCTATCCATTGTGACGCTTCCTCAGTGGCTGTGGGCGGAGTCTTAAACCAGACTTATGACGGGGTACAACATCCCATAGCATACTGCAGTCGGTCTCTTGCCAAAAATGAAATTAATTTTTCCACATCGGAGAGAGAACTTATGGCCGTGATTTACGCATTAGAGCAATTTAGATCTTATGTAGAAGGTACAAAGTGTAAAATAATAACCGACCACGCCTCGTTATTATGGTTTTATAAATTAAATAACCCATCAGGTCGCTTAGCCAGGTGGAGCATGCGATTGAGTCAATTTGATTTCGAAATAGAACACAGAAAAGGTAAATTAAATGTTATTCCAGACGCACTAAGTAGGATTCAAGTTGATGCAATCGCTACGCCAGCAACCAGTGATGCGTGGTATAGACATGTATACGAAGATTGTCAGGCCAACCCTCGCAAGTATCCCCACTTCATTGTAAAAGACGATAGATTGCTTAGGTACTCTAAAAATAAATATGAGTTAATGAATAAGTTTAATTGGAAGTTAGTGGTACCCGAGGAAGACAGGTTAGATATTTTAAAGAAATGTCATGATGAACCAGTTAGTACTCATTTGGGTGTCTTTAAAACCCACAAGCGTCTTAGTCTTAATTATTACTGGCCCAGCATGTACCGAGATGTGAAAGAATATGTTAAAAAATGCGAGATATGTAAACAATACAAACCCGTCAACACGGCTAGACCTGGTTTAATGGGAAACCCGAAGGAGGTTAACAAACCCTGGGAGGCCATATGTTGCGATTTGCTAGGCCCATTTCCGGTTTCTCGCAATAGGAATATTCACTTAATTGTATGTACAGACTATTTTAGCAAGTATGTCATGTTGCATCCTATACGGATCGCAACAGGCGCTGCGGTCGCTAAGTTCATAGAAGAGAAAGTGTTCCTAGTACATGGCGTATGTAAGACTATCTATATTGACAATGGCCCACAGTATATGTCTAATCAGTTTAGGCAACTGTTACATAAATATAACGTACCGAATATCTATTATAACCCACGTTATCACCCACAGGTAAATCAAGCCGAAAGAGCGATTAGGAACGTAGTTAACGGTATATCATGTTATGTAGGTACCGAGCATAAACGATGGGACGAGAACATCCCACAGTTGCAATGCGCACTTAATTCAGCCGTGAATGATACCACTAAGTTTACTCCGTATTTTCTTGTGCACGGACGGGAATTCATAATAGATGGAATGTTACACAGCTTAGATAGCCCTCAGCCAGTTCAAAAATCACAAGTAACTCTCGGTGAACCACAAGCATACAGTAAAAAATTAGCGGAATTAGACACCATATTTAAAAAGGTAGAAATGAAAAGTACTATAACTTAAGAAAACGACATGTTGAGTTAAAAGTAGGTCAGATTGTATATAAACGTACCCATTACCTATCTAATGCCTCAAAGAGATTTATGGCTTACTAGCACCAAAATTTCAAAAATGTGTCATAACAGCGAAATTATCACCTTTAGTGTATACCTTAGCCAGCATGGAAGGTAAGACACTAGGTAATTTTCACATAAAAGACATCCTTAAACAAGATGACTAATAGTTTTGTAGAATGTGAGTGATGAGTACGATTGAGTGAAAGAATGTAAGAATAATAAACATTTTCAAAATTCATTTCCACCGGTGAACTTTCTGAGATAAATAAGCTGTGATTGTATTGATGAACGAGCGATACATAACTAGTAGGTCATCTTATGTTGTGAACATCGGCGCGAGTTAGATAAGAATTTGTTCTTTATGTCCGCACTCTGGACATTATATAAGAAAATGCATACCAGCCAGTGCGTAGCATTACTTAAGCTGTTTCTTTTAACTTAATATGATTAAACGTTAATTCACTTAACTTAATGCGAGATAGATATTTAACTTAACTTAATACTTAATATGATTTCCAAATCACTTAACTACTCAACTTAATAAATAAGAACACGTTCGTTTTTCGACTACTTAGAGAAAAGTCGAGTCGAAACGTAAACATCGTGTGTAGGCTTAGTGCACTGTAGGTATTCGTTTCTGTCCCGTGATGTTACGTCACGCACCGCATGAATGGTAATAGACTATTCGCGCGTAGGATTCGGAAACGTAATTATTCATAGGCGGTTGTATTTCATTATTGTAAAAACATGTAGGAATAAATGTAAATAAAGTTGCATGCCATTAGGTTAATATAGGTATAACAATTAGTGTAGTATTTTCTAACTTACAACACAAGTAGGTAAATTTGTGGTAGTGTTTTTTTTTTGTGTTAACAACACAAGTAGGTAATTACATTTTGAGGTTAAATTGTTTAGTGGAATATAATGTTACTAGGTATACAGATACAGAAATGAAAATTAGGTAATAAGTAGAGTAATAATGAGCCTTGTGTAAGATTAAACGTCGTAATTAAGTGATTAAGTGATGGCTTGGTACTTGTTAGTTGTTGGTGCATGGGTGACTTGGAATTTACTATCCGTGCGAATGTTTTTAGCCAGATTGGATTAGAGACGCATTACAACTTCTTCACTGTCTTTGGTGTTCAGTCGTTGTTCTGCAGGTGGCACGAAATGTCTTCGGAAAAAGTATCTTTATTACGAAGAACTTTTTAACCCAAGCAAAGGGGATGTGTAACACGAAAATTTTCGTGTACATTATTTTAGCATATTTACGTTATTACATGCGATGAACAGACTTCAGAGCGCCATCTAACGTCATTAGTCCGAAGTAACTAGAAACGTATACTGACGAATCGAGCTAGCTAGTTGCATGCAATTGACCTTTCGTGTTAGTTCGAAATCCTACCACGGATCGACGGTGGCGTGTAGCCCAAGGGAGGCCTAGTTATTTTTGGAGCGAGCCGTTGTAATGATCGGACACGCACAAATATAATTTTTGAATCGAAACGCCGGAACGTGAATTTAAAGTGACGACTACTTGGGCGTACGGCCCCTTAAACACAATGTCTACGGGCAGTTTAATGTGTTGAAACACATCATCCCATAAATTGTAAGTACTTAATGTTTTTGTCTTCTTAAAAGCACATGTGCTCTAATTAACGGTACACGGTGTTTCATAGATTCTTTTGCCTTGTCATAGGGGTCCTTAGTCCTTAGTCCTTAGTCCTTAGTCCTTAGTCCATAGTCCTTAGTCCTTAGTCCTTAGTCCTTAGTCCTTAGTCCTTAGTCCTTAGTCCTTAGTCCTTAGTCCTTAGTCTTTAGTCCTTAGTCCGTACTTTGAGTATGGTCCATTATCAAGTTCAACAATGTGAACGAGGCAAGGCAGCTTCAACGGGTGGCTATATTGGGACTGGGCGGCCAGGAGACCGCGACCGGCGTACACCTGGAGGATATCTGTTGCCTCACTGCTTCGCGGGATTGACCATAAACAGTGTAATATTGTGTAATCCACCAGGTTAGTCAAAACCTCAGTTCGTAGGGTATTTTAAAGTGAAAACTTGATATTTGGAGCTATACATATGAACCGTAGAAGGAAATAAACTACTTTTTGTCTGTATATGTAACTTAGCATTTTCATTTACTAATCATCCAACAACAGGCGCCCTGGGATACTTTTATTTTGATCCTTGAGTCCCTTAACTCTCCGACAACCGTAGCCGGTGAGTAACGCCCTAAAAAGTGTTATAAAGTGGCTACCCAACGTTGAACCTTAAGTTGCTGGATGTTAGTAGATGAATTAACCTTAATTGTAACTATTTAAGCTGTTAAAAACCCATTTAATATGAAAACTTAGTGAAATTTAATGTTAACATTTTTTTTCTGATGTAGGTAGATTTAAGTAAGCTTGAGAACAAAGAAAGTTTAACTTGAATGTGATTTATATGTACTTTAATGAATTAAAACTTAAAATAATAAAAATATTTGTGCTATTTTAAGTAGATATTTTTAATATCAACCGATTTAAGACTTTCTTGTAACCGTCAGTACATTTTAACAAAATGTCGATCCACAAGTATATAGACTCATTACATAAAGATGAAATCAGATATGAACTCGCCATTATTGGTATTTCCACAGATGAAAATGTAACCACCGATGCAGTGAGGAAGCAGATCCGCCAGGTGTACAAACTCGCACGCCGTGGAAGCATAAAGTGTGAACCACTCCAGTCACCCAGTATAGCCTCTGAAATAGAGATCTGCACCCCAAAGGTCGAACTTCTGGAATCCCAGCTGCAGGCGGGTAAAGTAGATGATCGCAATTTGACTCTTAAACTGTCTCGTCGTGCAAATTATTTGATGGATAGACTAGCTCGTATCTCTGAAAGTAGTTCGCATTTGTCAGATCTTCGTAGTCGTTTGATTCGCATTTTGAGTGTCATAGACGGTGAAGATAGCGACACGGATAGTGAGTACAAGGAAACCCAGGCACAGCCGTCTAACCAGAAAGTGGAAAGTAACGTGATCTATGTGAAAGATAAACCCTTGAACCTAAATACATTTAACTTAAAATTTGACGGAACCACGTGTGTTCGTGTATTTATTGAACGTCTTGAGGAACTTAAAGAGGCTCGCAACATTACTGAAGCTCGCATACTTTCAGCTTTTTCTGATCTTTTAGAAAACTCTGCTTTATGTTGGTTTAGAAGTAATAAGGATAATATCCACTCATATTCACAATTATTGAAATGCTTAAGGGACGACTTTGATATTCCCGATTTAGACTATAAAGTATTAAATGAAATAAGGCAGCGTACACAGGCCAGACACGAAACGATAGTAGTCTATCTTTCCATTATGCAGGGAATGTTCTCGCGACTCACTCAGCCGTTGTCGAGTAGACAACAACTCGAAATCTTGATGCATAACATTAGACCAGAGTACATGAAAGATTTAGCTTTACATGATATAACCTCTGTAGACAAACTTAAACTTTATTGAAAACAGTTAGAAATTGCGCGGTCGCGTGCGGAACAATTTAGTGAACCTAACTTGAATAACTTTAAAATTACAGCGGACTTAAATAAACAAACGCCGCGATCTCACAGTAAACAAGTCTCTGTGCTGAATGAAGCTGGCTCTTCGAGGCAATTGGATAGGAAATGCTTTAGGTGTGGATTAAACACTCATTTCACCAATCAATGCAATTCGAAAGAGTTAGTGTGTTTTAAGTGTGGATTAAAAGGTGTTAAGCGTTCAGATTGTAGTAATTGCAATTCAAAAAACTAGTTAACACGGAACTATCCAATACCTTTAATAAAAATAGGGCTTATACGTCCAATAATGAAGAGGTAGTTCTGTTTAAAAAAAATACTAGGGATATAAGACCATACTTAAAATTAAAAATATTGAACTTACAAGCTTTTGGCTTATTAGATTCGGGTGCAACTTGTAGCATTCTTGGAAATAATGCGCATTTGATCTTTTTAGAACACGGATTTCAACTCAACTGGTTTGACACTGAGCACTACGTGAGAACTGCTGATGGTACGAGATTGCATTGCTTAGGGTATATGTCCTTACCTATTGAATTTAACAATAATTTCAGAGTGATTAACTTTTATGTTGTTGCACAAATAACTTCACCTATAATTCTAGGTCTTGATTTTTGGCAGGTGTCTGACTTAGGGAGTGACCTTGTATCCGAAGTACAGTTTAACCGAAAGTCGGAGTCATCAATATGTAATAGCATACATTCGGTTTCTCTTAATAAAGGCCTTGAAGAATACGAGTCTTTATCCATAGAACAAAAACAAATCATGGATAAGTTAGTCCAACAGTTTGATACAATTAACACAGTTAAAGTAGGTTTGGGACGTACCAATTTAATTCATCACGTCATAGACACAGGGGATAGCAAACCTATTAAGCAAAGGTACTATCCATTATCACCTGTTAAGCAACTAGCACTTGAAAAAGAATTGGATAGAATGCTTAGTTTGGGAGTTGTGTCACCTTCACAGTCAGCTTGGAACTCACCTGTAGTAATGGTTCAGAAGCCAAACGGGGACCTAAGGCTTTGTCTAGATTGTAGAAAATTAAATGCAGTTTCCAAACCCGATGCGTATCCTCTCCCGTATATAAGCAGCATATTGGACCAGCTCCGCGACGCAAAATACCAAACGTCAATAGATCTTTCCGCTGCGTATTGGCAAATACCCTATGATAGCGAGCAATCAGCTGATAAGACCGCGTTCACAGTGCCACTTAGGGGGTTATTTACGAGTAGATTCAATGTAATGTCGTTTGGCCTTGTTTCCGCGTCAAGCACAATGCAGAGATTAATGGATAGGCTATTTGGTCCCGAATTTAACAACAAAGTATTCTGTTTCCAAGACGACATAATCATAATATCTAGCACTTTCTCAGAACATATGCAGCTCTTGCATAAGGTCTACGCAAAACTCAGGGACGCAAACTTGACTATAAACATGGATAAGTCTATCTTTTGCCGTAGAGAACTTAAGTACTTGGGATATTTAGTTGACAAACATGGACTTAGAACTGATCCGGGAAAGGTAGATATTATATTGAATTATCCAACTCCAACTTCCGCTAAAGAGGTTAAAAGGTTTCTAGGCATGGCAGGCTGGTACAGGAGGTTCATTAACAATTTTTCGAAAATTAGTAAACCGTTGAATAAATTAACTAGCAAAAATGTCCGCTTTGAATGGACTACGGAGGCAGATGAGTCATTTAACCACTTAAAAACCGCTTTAGTGTCTGCTCCGATACTTAAATGTCCAAACTTTGATTTGCCTTTTTCTATCCATTGTGACGCTTCCTCAGTGGCTGTGGGCGGAGTCTTAAACCAGACTTATGACGGGGTACAACATCCCATAGCATACTGCAGTCGGTCTCTTGCCAAAAATGAAATTAATTTTTCCACATCGGAGAGAGAACTTATGGCCGTGATTTACGCATTAGAGCAATTTAGATCTTATGTAGAAGGTACAAAGTGTAAAATAATAACCGACCACGCCTCGTTATTATGGTTTTATAAATTAAATAACCCATCAGGTCGCTTAGCCAGGTGGAGCATGCGATTGAGTCAATTTGATTTCGAAATAGAACACAGAAAAGGTAAATTAAATGTTATTCCAGACGCACTAAGTAGGATTCAAGTTGATGCAATCGCTACGCCAGCAACCAGTGATGCGTGGTATAGACATGTATACGAAGATTGTCAGGCCAACCCTCGCAAGTATCCCCACTTCATTGTAAAAGACGATAGATTGCTTAGGTACTCTAAAAATAAATATGAGTTAATGAATAAGTTTAATTGGAAGTTAGTGGTACCCGAGGAAGACAGGTTAGATATTTTAAAGAAATGTCATGATGAACCAGTTAGTACTCATTTGGGTGTCTTTAAAACCCACAAGCGTCTTAGTCTTAATTATTACTGGCCCAGCATGTACCGAGATGTGAAAGAATATGTTAAAAAATGCGAGATATGTAAACAATACAAACCCGTCAACACGGCTAGACCTGGTTTAATGGGAAACCCGAAGGAGGTTAACAAACCCTGGGAGGCCATATGTTGCGATTTGCTAGGCCCATTTCCGGTTTCTCGCAATAGGAATATTCACTTAATTGTATGTACAGACTATTTTAGCAAGTATGTCATGTTGCATCCTATACGGATCGCAACAGGCGCTGCGGTCGCTAAGTTCATAGAAGAGAAAGTGTTCCTAGTACATGGCGTATGTAAGACTATCTATATTGACAATGGCCCACAGTATATGTCTAATCAGTTTAGGCAACTGTTACATAAATATAACGTACCGAATATCTATTATAACCCACGTTATCACCCACAGGTAAATCAAGCCGAAAGAGCGATTAGGAACGTAGTTAACGGTATATCATGTTATGTAGGTACCGAGCATAAACGATGGGACGAGAACATCCCACAGTTGCAATGCGCACTTAATTCAGCCGTGAATGATACCACTAAGTTTACTCCGTATTTTCTTGTGCACGGACGGGAATTCATAATAGATGGAATGTTACACAGCTTAGATAGCCCTCAGCCAGTTCAAAAATCACAAGTAACTCTCGGTGAACCACAAGCATACAGTAAAAAATTAGCGGAATTAGACACCATATTTAAAAAGGTAGAAATGAAAAGTACTATAACTTAAGAAAACGACATGTTGAGTTAAAAGTAGGTCAGATTGTATATAAACGTACCCATTACCTATCTAATGCCTCAAAGAGATTTATGGCTTACTAGCACCAAAATTTCAAAAATGTGTCATAACAGCGAAATTATCACCTTTAGTGTATACCTTAGCCAGCATGGAAGGTAAGACACTAGGTAATTTTCACATAAAAGACATCCTTAAACAAGATGACTAATAGTTTTGTAGAATGTGAGTGATGAGTACGATTGAGTGAAAGAATGTAAGAATAATAAACATTTTCAAAATTCATTTCCACCGGTGAACTTTCTGAGATAAATAAGCTGTGATTGTATTGATGAACGAGCGATACATAACTAGTAGGTCATCTTATGTTGTGAACATCGGCGCGAGTTAGATAAGAATTTGTTCTTTATGTCCGCACTCTGGACATTATATAAGAAAATGCATACCAGCCAGTGCGTAGCATTACTTAAGCTGTTTCTTTTAACTTAATATGATTAAACGTTAATTCACTTAACTTAATGCGAGATAGATATTTAACTTAACTTAATACTTAATATGATTTCCAAATCACTTAACTACTCAACTTAATAAATAAGAACACGTTCGTTTTTCGACTACTTAGAGAAAAGTCGAGTCGAAACGTAAACATCGTGTGTAGGCTTAGTGCACTGTAGGTATTCGTTTCTGTCCCGTGATGTTACGTCACGCACCGCATGAATGGTAATAGACTATTCGCGCGTAGGATTCGGAAACGTAATTATTCATAGGCGGTTGTATTTCATTATTGTAAAAACATGTAGGAATAAATGTAAATAAAGTTGCATGCCATTAGGTTAATATAGGTATAACAATTAGTGTAGTATTTTCTAACTTACAACACAAGTAGGTAAATTTGTGGTAGTGTTTTTTTTTTTGTGTTAACAACACAAGTAGGTAATTACATTTTGAGGTTAAATTGTTTAGTGGAATATAATGTTACTAGGTATACAGATACAGAAATGAAAATTAGGTAATAAGTAGAGTAATAATGAGCCTTGTGTAAGATTAAACGTCGTAATTAAGTGATTAAGTGATGGCTTGGTACTTGTTAGTTGTTGGTGCATGGGTGACTTGGAATTTACTATCCGTGCGAATGTTTTTAGCCAGATTGGATTAGAGACGCATTACAACTTCTTCACTGTCTTTGGTGTTCAGTCGTTGTTCTGCAGGTGGCACGAAATGTCTTCGGAAAAAGTATCTTTATTACGAAGAACTTTTTAACCCAAGCAAAGGGGATGTGTAACACGAAAATTTTCGTGTACATTATTTTAGCATATTTACGTTATTACATGCGATGAACAGACTTCAGAGCGCCATCTAACGTCATTAGTCCGAAGTAACTAGAAACGTATACTGACGAATCGAGCTAGCTAGTTGCATGCAATTGACCTTTCGTGTTAGTTCGAAATCCTACCACGGATCGACGGTGGCGTGTAGCCCAAGGGAGGCCTAGTTATTTTTGGAGCGAGCCGTTGTAATGATCGGACACGCACAAATATAATTTTTGAATCGAAACGCCGGAACGTGAATTTAAAGTGACGACTACTTGGGCGTACGGCCCCTTAAACACAATGTCTACGGGCAGTTTAATGTGTTGAAACACATCATCCCATAAATTGTAAGTACTTAATGTTTTTGTCTTCTTAAAAGCACATGTGCTCTAATTAACGGTACACGGTGTTTCATAGATTCTTTTGCCTTGTCATAGGGGTCCTTAGTCCTTAGTCCTTAGTCCTTAGTCCTTAGTCCATAGTCCATAGTCCTTAGTCCTTAGTCCTTAGTCCTTAGTCCTTAGTCCTTAGTCCTTAGTCCTTAGTCCTTAGTCTTTAGTCCTTAGTCCGTACTTTGAGTATGGTCCATTATCAAGTTCAACAATGTGAACGAGGCAAGGCAGCTTCAACGGGTGGCTATATTGGGACTGGGCGGCCAGGAGACCGCGACCGGCGTACACCTGGAGGATATCTGTTGCCTCACTGCTTCGCGGGATTGACCATAAACAGTGTAATATTGTGTAATCCACCAGGTTAGTCAAAACCTCAGTTCGTAGGGTATTTTAAAGTGAAAACTTGATATTTGGAGCTATACATATGAACCGTAGAAGGAAATAAACTACTTTTTGTCTGTATATGTAACTTAGCATTTTCATTTACTAATCATCCAACAACAGGCGCCCTGGGATACTTTTATTTTGATCCTTGAGTCCCTTAACTCTCCGACAACCGTAGCCGGTGAGTAACGCCCTAAAAAGTGTTATAAAGTGGCTACCCAACGTTGAACCTTAAGTTGCTGGATGTTAGTAGATGAATTAACCTTAATTGTAACTATTTAAGCTGTTAAAAACCCATTTAATATGAAAACTTAGTGAAATTTAATGTTAACATTTTTTTTCTGATGTAGGTATATTTAAGTAAGCTTGAGAACAAAGAAAGTTTAACTTGAATGTGATTTATATGTACTTTAATGAATTAAAACTTAACATAATAAAAATATTTGTGCTATTTTAAGTAGATATTTTTAATATCAACCGATTTAAGACTTTCTTGTAACCGTCAGTACATTTTAACAAAATGTCGATCCACAAGTATATAGACTCATTACATAAAGATGAAATCAGATATGAACTCGCCATTATTGGTATTTCCACAGATGAAAATGTAACCACCGATGCAGTGAGGAAGCAGGTCCGCCAGGTGTACAAACTCGCACGCCGTGGAAGCATAAAGTGTGAACCACTCCAGTCACCCAGTATAGCCTCTGAAATAGAGATCTGCACCCCAAAGGTCGAACTTCTGGAATCCCAGCTGCAGGCGGGTAAAGTAGATGATCGCAATTTGACTCTTAAACTGTCTCGTCGTGCAAATTATTTGATGGATAGACTAGCTCGTATCTCTGAAAGTAGTTCGCATTTGTCAGATCTTCGTAGTCGTTTGATTCGCATTTTGAGTGTCATAGACGGTGAAGATAGCGACACGGATAGTGAGTACAAGGAAACCCAGGCACAGCCGTCTAACCAGAAAGTGGAAAGTAACGTGATCTATGTGAAAGATAAACCCTTGAACCTAAATACATTTAACTTAAAATTTGACGGAACCACGTGTGTTCGTGTATTTATTGAACGTCTTGAGGAACTTAAAGAGGCTCGCAACATTACTGAAGCTCGCATACTTTCAGCTTTTTCTGATCTTTTAGAAAACTCTGCTTTATGTTGGTTTAGAAGTAATAAGGATAATATCCACTCATATTCACAATTATTGAAATGCTTAAGGGACGACTTTGATATTCCCGATTTAGACTATAAAGTATTAAATGAAATAAGGCAGCGTACACAGGCCAGACACGAAACGATAGTAGTCTATCTTTCCATTATGCAGGGAATGTTCTCGCGACTCACTCAGCCGTTGTCGAGTAGACAACAACTCGAAATCTTGATGCATAACATTAGACCAGAGTACATGAAAGATTTAGCTTTACATGATATAACCTCTGTAGACAAACTTAAACTTTATTGAAAACAGTTAGAAATTGCGCGGTCGCGTGCGGAACAATTTAGTGAACCTAACTTGAATAACTTTAAAATTACAGCGGACTTAAATAAACAAACGCCGCGATCTCACAGTAAACAAGTCTCTGTGCTGAATGAAGCTGGCTCTTCGAGGCAATTGGATAGGAAATGCTTTAGGTGTGGATTAAACACTCATTTCACCAATCAATGCAATTCGAAAGAGTTAGTGTGTTTTAAGTGTGGATTAAAAGGTGTTAAGCGTTCAGATTGTAGTAATTGCAATTCAAAAAACTAGTTAACACGGAACTATCCAATACCTTTAATAAAAATAGGGCTTATACGTCCAATAATGAAGAGGTAGTTCTGTTTAAAAAAAATACTAGGGATATAAGACCATACTTAAAATTAAAAATATTGAACTTACAAGCTTTTGGCTTATTAGATTCGGGTGCAACTTGTAGCATTCTTGGAAATAATGCGCATTTGATCTTTTTAGAACACGGATTTCAACTCAACTGGTTTGACACTGAGCACTACGTGAGAACTGCTGATGGTACGAGATTGCATTGCTTAGGGTATATGTCCTTACCTATTGAATTTAACAATAATTTCAGAGTGATTAACTTTTATGTTGTTGCACAAATAACTTCACCTATAATTCTAGGTCTTGATTTTTGGCAGGTGTCTGACTTAGGGAGTGACCTTGTATCCGAAGTACAGTTTAACCGAAAGTCGGAGTCATCAATATGTAATAGCATACATTCGGTTTCTCTTAATAAAGGCCTTGAAGAATACGAGTCTTTATCCATAGAACAAAAACAAATCATGGATAAGTTAGTCCAACAGTTTGATACAATTAACACAGTTAAAGTAGGTTTGGGACGTACCAATTTAATTCATCACGTCATAGACACAGGGGATAGCAAACCTATTAAGCAAAGGTACTATCCATTATCACCTGTTAAGCAACTAGCACTTGAAAAAGAATTGGATAGAATGCTTAGTTTGGGAGTTGTGTCACCTTCACAGTCAGCTTGGAACTCACCTGTAGTAATGGTTCAGAAGCCAAACGGGGACCTAAGGCTTTGTCTAGATTGTAGAAAATTAAATGCAGTTTCCAAACCCGATGCGTATCCTCTCCCGTATATAAGCAGCATATTGGACCAGCTCCGCGACGCAAAATACCAAACGTCAATAGATCTTTCCGCTGCGTATTGGCAAATACCCTATGATAGCGAGCAATCAGCTGATAAGACCGCGTTCACAGTGCCACTTAGGGGGTTATTTACGAGTAGATTCAATGTAATGTCGTTTGGCCTTGTTTCCGCGTCAAGCACAATGCAGAGATTAATGGATAGGCTATTTGGTCCCGAATTTAACAACAAAGTATTCTGTTTCCAAGACGACATAATCATAATATCCAGCACTTTCTCAGAACATATGCAGCTCTTGCATAAGGTCTACGCAAAACTCAGGGACGCAAACTTGACTATAAACATGGATAAGTCTATCTTTTGCCGTAGAGAACTTAAGTACTTGGGATATTTAGTTGACAAACATGGACTTAGAACTGATCCGGGAAAGGTAGATATTATATTGAATTATCCAACTCCAACTTCCGCTAAAGAGGTTAAAAGGTTTCTAGGCATGGCAGGCTGGTACAGGAGGTTCATTAACAATTTTTCGAAAATTAGTAAACCGTTGAATAAATTAACTAGCAAAAATGTCCGCTTTGAATGGACTACGGAGGCAGATGAGTCATTTAACCACTTAAAAACCGCTTTAGTGTCTGCTCCGATACTTAAATGTCCAAACTTTGATTTGCCTTTTTCTATCCATTGTGACGCTTCCTCAGTGGCTGTGGGCGGAGTCTTAAACCAGACTTATGACGGGGTACAACATCCCATAGCATACTGCAGTCGGTCTCTTGCCAAAAATGAAATTAATTTTTCCACATCGGAGAGAGAACTTATGGCCGTGATTTACGCATTAGAGCAATTTAGATCTTATGTAGAAGGTACAAAGTGTAAAATAATAACCGACCACGCCTCGTTATTATGGTTTTATAAATTAAATAACCCATCAGGTCGCTTAGCCAGGTGGAGCATGCGATTGAGTCAATTTGATTTCGAAATAGAACACAGAAAAGGTAAATTAAATGTTATTCCAGACGCACTAAGTAGGATTCAAGTTGATGCAATCGCTACGCCAGCAACCAGTGATGCGTGGTATAGACATGTATACGAAGATTGTCAGGCCAACCCTCGCAAGTATCCCCACTTCATTGTAAAAGACGATAGATTGCTTAGGTACTCTAAAAATAAATATGAGTTAATGAATAAGTTTAATTGGAAGTTAGTGGTACCCGAGGAAGACAGGTTAGATATTTTAAAGAAATGTCATGATGAACCAGTTAGTACTCATTTGGGTGTCTTTAAAACCCACAAGCGTCTTAGTCTTAATTATTACTGGCCCAGCATGTACCGAGATGTGAAAGAATATGTTAAAAAATGCGAGATATGTAAACAATACAAACCCGTCAACACGGCTAGACCTGGTTTAATGGGAAACCCGAAGGAGGTTAACAAACCCTGGGAGGCCATATGTTGCGATTTGCTAGGCCCATTTCCGGTTTCTCGCAATAGGAATATTCACTTAATTGTATGTACAGACTATTTTAGCAAGTATGTCATGTTGCATCCTATACGGATCGCAACAGGCGCTGCGGTCGCTAAGTTCATAGAAGAGAAAGTGTTCCTAGTACATGGCGTATGTAAGACTATCTATATTGACAATGGCCCACAGTATATGTCTAATCAGTTTAGGCAACTGTTACATAAATATAACGTACCGAATATCTATTATAACCCACGTTATCACCCACAGGTAAATCAAGCCGAAAGAGCGATTAGGAACGTAGTTAACGGTATATCATGTTATGTAGGTACCGAGCATAAACGATGGGACGAGAACATCCCACAGTTGCAATGCGCACTTAATTCAGCCGTGAATGATACCACTAAGTTTACTCCGTATTTTCTTGTGCACGGACGGGAATTCATAATAGATGGAATGTTACACAGCTTAGATAGCCCTCAGCCAGTTCAAAAATCACAAGTAACTCTCGGTGAACCACAAGCATACAGTAAAAAATTAGCGGAATTAGACACCATATTTAAAAAGGTAGAAATGAAAAGTACTATAACTTAAGAAAACGACATGTTGAGTTAAAAGTAGGTCAGATTGTATATAAACGTACCCATTACCTATCTAATGCCTCAAAGAGATTTATGGCTTACTAGCACCAAAATTTCAAAAATGTGTCATAACAGCGAAATTATCACCTTTAGTGTATACCTTAGCCAGCATGGAAGGTAAGACACTAGGTAATTTTCACATAAAAGACATCCTTAAACAAGATGACTAATAGTTTTGTAGAATGTGAGTGATGAGTACGATTGAGTGAAAGAATGTAAGAATAATAAACATTTTCAAAATTCATTTCCACCGGTGAACTTTCTGAGATAAATAAGCTGTGATTGTATTGATGAACGAGCGATACATAACTAGTAGGTCATCTTATGTTGTGAACATCGGCGCGAGTTAGATAAGAATTTGTTCTTTATGTCCGCACTCTGGACATTATATAAGAAAATGCATACCAGCCAGTGCGTAGCATTACTTAAGCTGTTTCTTTTAACTTAATATGATTAAACGTTAATTCACTTAACTTAATGCGAGATAGATATTTAACTTAACTTAATACTTAATATGATTTCCAAATCACTTAACTACTCAACTTAATAAATAAGAACACGTTCGTTTTTCGACTACTTAGAGAAAAGTCGAGTCGAAACGTAAACATCGTGTGTAGGCTTAGTGCACTGTAGGTATTCGTTTCTGTCCCGTGATGTTACGTCACGCACCGCATGAATGGTAATAGACTATTCGCGCGTAGGATTCGGAAACGTAATTATTCATAGGCGGTTGTATTTCATTATTGTAAAAACATGTAGGAATAAATGTAAATAAAGTTGCATGCCATTAGGTTAATATAGGTATAACAATTAGTGTAGTATTTTCTAACTTACAACACAAGTAGGTAAATTTATGGTAGTGTTTTTTTTTTGTGTTAACAACACAAGTAGGTAATTACATTTTGAGGTTAAATTGTTTAGTGGAATATAATGTTACTAGGTATACAGATACAGAAATGAAAATTAGGTAATAAGTAGAGTAATAATGAGCCTTGTGTAAGATTAAACGTCGTAATTAAGTGATTAAGTGATGGCTTGGTACTTGTTAGTTGTTGGTGCATGGGTGACTTGGAATTTACTATCCGTGCGAATGTTTTTAGCCAGATTGGATTAGAGACGCATTACAACTTCTTCACTGTCTTTGGTGTTCAGTCGTTGTTCTGCAGGTGGCACGAAATGTCTTCGGAAAAAGTATCTTTATTACGAAGAACTTTTTAACCCAAGCAAAGGGGATGTGTAACACGAAAATTTTCGTGTACATTATTTTAGCATATTTACGTTATTACATGCGATGAACAGACTTCAGAGCGCCATCTAACGTCATTAGTCCGAAGTAACTAGAAACGTATACTGACGAATCGAGCTAGCTAGTTGCATGCAATTGACCTTTCGTGTTAGTTCGAAATCCTACCACGGATCGACGGTGGCGTGTAGCCCAAGGGAGGCCTAGTTATTTTTGGAGCGAGCCGTTGTAATGATCGGACACGCACAAATATAATTTTTGAATCGAAACGCCGGAACGTGAATTTAAAGTGACGACTACTTGGGCGTACGGCCCCTTAAACACAATGTCTACGGGCAGTTTAATGTGTTGAAACACATCATCCCATAAATTGTAAGTACTTAATGTTTTTGTCTTCTTAAAAGCACATGTGCTCTAATTAACGGTACACGGTGTTTCATAGATTCTTTTGCCTTGTCATAGGGGTCCTTAGTCCTTAGTCCTTAGTCCTTAGTCCTTAGTCCTTAGTCCATAGTCCTTAGTCCTTAGTCCTTAGTCCTTAGTCCTTAGTCCTTAGTCCTTAGTCCTTAGTCCTTAGTCCTTAGTCCTTAGTCCTTAGTCTTTAGTCCTTAGTCCGTACTTTGAGTATGGTCCATTATCAAGTTCAACAATGTGAAAGAGGCAAGGCAGCTTCAACGGGTGGCTATATTGGGACTGGGCGGCCAGGAGACCGCGACCGGCGTACACCTGGAGGATATCTGTTGCCTCACTGCTTCGCGGGATTGACCATAAACAGTGTAATATTGTGTAATCCACCAGGTTAGTCAAAACCTCAGTTCGTAGGGTATTTTAAAGTGAAAACTTGATATTTGGAGCTATACATATGAACCGTAGAAGGAAATAAACTACTTTTTGTCTGTATATGTAACTTAGCATTTTCATTTATTAATCATCCAACAACAGGCGCCCTGGGATACTTTTATTTTGATCCTCGAGTCCCTTAACTCTCCGACAACCGTAGCCGGTGAGTGACGCCCTAAAAAGTGTTATAGGCTTTAAATCATAAATTGCTCTTATGGCCCTCTTCTGTAAAACAAATATAATTTCAGTGTCAGCTGCGTGTCCCCATAGCAAAATACCAAACGACATTATGCTATGGAAATAGCTAAAGTAAACTAGTCTAGCTGTTTCAACACTAGTTAGACTTCTAATCTATTTTACAGCATATGCTGCAGGACTAAGTCTGCTTGCTAGTTTTGATATATGGGGGCTCCATTGAAGCTTCGCGTCTAGTGTGATTCCAAGAAAAATGGTGGTATCTACAAGACTCAGTTTCTCCCCATTTAAAATTACATTAGTATTTAATTGTTTGACATTTGGAGTCATAAATTTCATACATTTCGTTTTAGTGCCATTTAAATGCAAATTATTAACATTGAACCAATTTACTAATTTAGATATAGCATTATTTTCTTCGTCATATTTTAGCACTTGTCGACTTAATTTGAAAATTAAAGAAGTGTCATCTGCAAATAATAGAATATCATGGTTATCTCCTACTATGTAAGGTAAGTCATTAATATATACAAGAAACAGAAAGGGGCCGAGAATTGAGCCTTGAGGCACGCCCATTTGTACCATCAACCCGGAAGAACTCATACCGTTAATGACAACTTTTTGCGTTCTCTTACTTAAATATGAAATAATTAATTTAAGAGCATCACTTCTTACACCGTAGTGTTGAAGTTTCCTGATTAATGTTTCATTGTGAACACAATCGAAGGCTTGGGATAGGTCACAAAATATACCCAAAGCATCCTGTGAATTCTCCCATGCATTAAATATATTTTTAATCAGCTCAACACCGGCATCAGTTGTCGAGCGACCCCTTGTGAAATCAAATTGATTTTTATGAAGTAAATTATTTATATTAAAGAAATTTAACATTTGATCAAGAATAATTTTTTCAAAAATCTTACTAAGTGTTGGTAGTACAGAAATAGGTCTAAAATTGGCGGGGTCTAATGTACTACCAGATTTAAATAAAGGTATTACTTTACTAGACTTCATTAAATCAGGAAACACACCAGATTCGATACTAGTATTAAAAATAATAGCGAAATGAGGCGCGATTGTCTCTATTATAGACGCAATAACTTAACGGAAATCCCCCACAGATCCGCAGATTTCTTAACATCAATAGTTTTAAAATATTTTACAATATCTTTTGATGATACTTTATGAAATGCAAAATTCTTTGTACACGCATTTAAATTTTGTTTAAGTAATGATTCGGCGACCGCAGGAGAACAATTCAGTGACTTAGTGGTTAATATCGCAATATCAGTAAAATATTTCTCGAAAACCATTGCAACGTCCTGATCTGATTCGGTTAATTTGTTACTAACACTTAACTGGTAGTTTGAATTGCGATAGTTGATCTTACCAGTTTCGCTATTAATTATACTCCATGTCATTTTAATTTTATTAGAAGCCGTCTTAATTTTGTTGCTCAAATGCAAAGACTTAGCTGTGGAGCACACTCTTTTAAATATTTTGAATATTTTTTTAACATATTCCCTAAATTCGACGCTATGATTATATGACCTTTCATGGTATCCCATTGGTCGCCCATTCATTAAATGACTTCCGACTGTTCAAGGAGAACATTTTAGAAGTAAAAGTATTATTAAATTCATTGCAAATAAGCTTAAATAATGTTCCATACAAAAAATTTGGATCATTTCGGTATGAAAGTGATGGAAGTTTTTTCACTATGTTACTTCTAAATTTCTCCAAGCGACGTGCATTTACTGGAACAAATACAACTTTCTCATCTACTTGCTTTTTGTGAACATAAGGTAACAAAACTACCTGTCCACAGTGATCAGAACTAAATTTTTGAATTATACCTTTATGCTTCACATTTGTAAAAAAGTTATCTATACATTTTGCACTAGATTGAGCAATACGCGTTGGCTCTAAAAATAAATTAAAAAGACCATATGATTTAAACAATGATCTAAATTTAATATTGATTGAGGAAGCTTCTAGGAGATTGATATTAAAGTCTCCACATATTACAACAGATTTATTCTGTTTATTAAGCTTAGCAAAAACTTCCTCCATAATTTTTTCAAAAGTATCGTATATAGAACATGGGGGTCTGTAGACGCTCACAACAATGAGGTGCTCAAACTCAACACATGCCATTTCTACAGTTCGCTCAACAGAGAGGCTCACAATATCTTAACGTTCTTTACATGACAATAATTTACTAGCTAATATTAAGGAGCCACCTCTTAAAACCGTTTCTCTATTGAAAGATCTGACCACCTGGTGATTACTGAAGTTAAACATTAAATTATAAGCTTTTAACCAATGTTCAGTAATACATAAGATATGAATATTGTTGCTATTTAAGAACAACTCAATTTCTAGCTCTTTGCCTATCATGCCTTGTATATTTTGATGCACCAGGTGTAAACAATTTTCAATATTACTCTGTGGAGTCATACAATTAAAGATTTGTAAGCTACATTCTAAATTATTTAAATTATTACAACTGCTAGAGATTACCTCTATTGTCTCATTTTCTAATTTAAATTACTTGGAATTGATTCCAAATTACATATTAAGTCATTATACTGCTCAAAAGGAGCAGATGTCTGTGTAGCCAAGTCCTTGGCTGAGTTAATATATAAATAATAAGATAGCTCATTTGTTATCTGTCTTAAAATATATTTAGATAGGTAGTACCTATCTCTAGTCAAATTTTTTTTAATTAAATTATTTATGTCTATTAAATTAAATTTATTTTTATAATTATAACAATTGAATGTCAAGTTTAAATTATTATTACATTAAAAGTTATTCATTAATAAATTTAAATCATATCTTATTTTATTTTCCTGCAGCCAACCTTCTATGTAAGGCAATGTAAACAAGATAATTTAATGTACATTTAAAGTATTTAGATTATCAATATATTTTAATAATTGATTTTTGTTTACATTGCCTCTTCTCCCAACAAGAATTATTAATGTGCTATTAGGGCAAAATTTACTAGCTAAAACTTTATTCATTATATGACTAAAGGTTGCTCCTGGCATGCAATAATTAGTGATCATATGTCCTTTTAAACAGTTATTTAACATCATGCCCAAATTTTTGCCTATGTCATCACAATACATAATAACTTTATTTTTTTTTAATATTTACATTGCTTCTTAAGTTTATATCCTTTGTCATGGCACTGTCATAGAGTGTAGGTGAAAATAATGAGGTCTTACTGTTAACTTTGTTATTTACACATATTCTCCCCGATGAACCTGGTATGGAGCGCTGACACTCACTCTGATGTTTTATTAAGGAGTCAAAGCGCTCCTCATTATATTTACATGATTTTACCAGATCATTCATGGCCAATATGTATTCTTTTATCTCATCTTGAGCCGATGCATATTTATTTGATAAAATTTGTAGGGAGGTTTTAAGGGATAAAATTGTTGAATTTATACACTCTATATCAGTCTCATAACAGTGATTCATATTTTCCACCTCGATTGAATATATTTTAAGTTTATTAATTAATTCTTGCTATTCTTTGCATACATTTATATAATTTTTAACATTAATTTTGGTTTTAATTAAATTTTGCAGTTTTCTAATATATTTATTAATTTTTATATATTTCTTTAATTTTCTTCTACTGCAGGTAGTCCTTGCTGCTGTTCTTGATGTGACATCATCACTAGTCAAATCAATTGTTGTGGAGGGTTGCAATGCTTTAGAAGATTCACATTCTATGAGCTCGTTGAACAGACTTTGAGTTTGGGACGCTTTCATATTGTGTATGTAATGTTTTAATTGCACAATCTGCTCATTAGCCTTACTTAACTGTAACTGCAATGCAGCAATTAATCTGAGGGATTCCTCATATTCCTTGCTGCATTGGTCAAACTCATCGACTGTTTTCTGAAGTTGATCCCTTTCTTTTGAAACATATGTATATTCTGTATGCAACTTAACCATATCACTTTTTAGCTCGGTATTTTTAGCTATTATATTTATTATTTCCTTTTCATTGTCATCCCTTTCTTTACATAACAGCTCACACTGCTCCTTTGACGCCTTAAGTTCTTGAAGCGCCATTAGAAGTTGGTTCTCCAATTGGCGCGTTTTGGCGTTGCGTGTATTCATTTTACTATGAAAACAAAGAAAGAAAACCAAAGAAGCAGATTAAGCAAATGACTATATGTATGGGTTTATTTACAGATCTCAAATTAAATTATCATGTAAATAATTCAAAATGAAATCCAGAACAATACTTACTTAATAGGTAAATCTTAAAATGTTAAAGGGATAACAAGAATTACACTTACAATAAGTTTAAACGATGTTCGTTACAGCTGTTACTTTTGGTTGGAACTTGGAACACTAAACAAAATGTAATTAAAATAGGTACTTCTGAGTTTTACTTATTTCACAAATACAAATAAGTCGTATTTAACAACTGTAACTCAAAATTGAGGTGGATATTATCAATTTACAATATTTAATTTTTAAAAATAGTTGGGAGCAATTATTTTACAACTTGTCACCGGGGTTGCCACAGGAAAAAAAAACCAAAGTCTGTAATAGATAGCAATTTAACTTGTATATTCCCGATGAAAATTACGAATCCGGCATCTGGAAAAAGGTGATTTTATGACGGAGGAAAACATGGTCAAAGGCGAACCGATAACGAACTTACAGCAACCAGACCCATTTTACGGGTAATGAGATATTCCATCTAGGTTTTGACTCGTAACAATCCATATACATTGAGATTCTTAATCGAAGAGCGAGTAGAGAGAAATGTAGGTGTCTATGGGCCACAGCATCCATCAGGTAGACTGTGTGCTCGCATGTCTCTTTTGACTCCATAGCAGTGTAACGAAAAGGCTTAACCACTTTAGTACCTCTGCATCATTCCATTGATATCAATAAAAGTGGTACTGAGCCTACATTTCAGGCACATACCTCTTCTCATATCTAAGAGCTAAATAGAGCAATAAGGCCGCCGCATTGCTCCATTGCATGTTTGCATTCTTCACATGTTTTGTACATAATAATAATGGTAGAGCGACGCTGAAGCTATATTATGGTTGTAGCACGAATGGGTCACAAGGAATTTTGATTGATTTTTAATTGAGGTTAAATGTAGATGCCTATGGACCTCGGCATCCACCTTCAACCTGTTCGACTATGTGCTCGCTTGTCAACTTTATTCTATAAAAAACATGTACTCCAAATATTTTACCCTTCATATATGTTGTTTTCCCCACGACGTTTTACTTCATTGTAGTACACGTTTAAAATAAGAACTTACAATTATTCGGTAAGAACTGAAACTGGGGTGTAAGTATACTGTAAAATTATATAAAAAATTATACATTCTACTGATTATATAGTTAGAGTGTAAATGGTAGTAGGTCAAATAAAAATTAACAATCTTGTACGTAAGGTTTCCAAATTAGATTAAGAACCTAATCAAAAAAAAATCGCGTCATTATTAAAATTATATGCCTGGTTTGGAGAGCACCTCCTGCCCTCCATTAATTGCGTGGTCTATCACCGTCACCACTAATCCCCACACCACTACTTTTAACACCACTACACTAGGTAAGACATACTAACGTATATAATATGAAATGTGTTCCGCCACTAAAGGACGCATCATCGGATGAAATAGAATGCGATGGCTGATTAGCAGTCAGCCGAAAGTGTGAGTAAAACTACTTTTATGGATTTTATCGCGTACAATTTAATTATTATTTACGCCCAGCAGCTACCTAATATAATACTCCATCCAGCCATTCCATCTTAATCATCAAGAGTGCGACAAACCTGCATATTGGTTCCTTATCGACGTTGTATGTGTGCCTCTGCATCTCTGTCTGTCTTAATCCCGTCGTTACTTAAGAGAGAATTATACCCGTCTCTGACTAAAGTGTCTGCAGGTGCTATAATTTAATGGAAGATTGTAAGTGTCTGTGGGTGCGTAATTACGAGAGGTGTCATTAATTGATTTTGAGGTCTATATGCTACGTGTTTTATAGTCTTATCGTTGTAATGAAATGTTTATATTTTTTCTACACATTAAAAATACGAGTATTTAAATGTTTGGAAATTTCTATATCTTAACAGTTTTTAATAAAAACGTGGTAGATACTTTATTAACGAACGAGCACACAGTCCACCTGATTTTAAGTGGATCATGTCACCTCTAGATATCTACATCTATCCTTGTTTAAAAATAAAAATGCAGATGCGTTTTCACACCTGAGGACTAAAATTGAATACCTCGTTTCCAGTAAAAAGAGTTTCCGTTCCGTTCCAACACTCGCCATACGAAATACAGCAGCACTAAGCAGCTACTTCACACTTCAGCAATTCAGTGAGACCGTAGTCCTTTTCCGATTAAGCCAACCCATTCGAACTACAACCATTAAATAGCTGCAGCATGGTTTTACCACGTAAAAAATTCACGCTTTAGATGATTATAGCTGCAGAATGAAAAATCTCTTACAGAATACCAGCATTAAATAGCAGCGAAATATGTGTTGTCGAAGTTGAGTGACAAGAATTTGTGATTTTTTACTGATAGGCATTTTATCATAGTTTTTAGCAGTAAAGACATTTGATTTTGATTCTTAATAGAGGATAAATGTAGATGTCTATGAGCCACAGCTTCTATGCGCGATCTGGTGGACTGCGTGCTCGTGTATCACTCTTTGGGGCGTGTGAGAATCGTTTTCATCTCGCATATTTGAGAACAAATGGCGATATTAACTTTAAAATAATTTTGTACCACGCTTTATAGCATAATATAAATCTGCTTAAGTTTGTATGATTATGGATATTGCTCAGTCGCCTTAAAATTTCATTGTGCATTTATTTTCAAACCCATAACCAAAAGAGTTCTTTTTTACCGAATATGGGTGGCAAACGAGCAAACAGTCCACCTGATGGTAAGTTGATGATCTGACCCATAGACATCCTCGATCTAGAATCCAATTGCAGATGCGTTATCACCCTTGAGGAATAACATGGAATGCCTCTTTTTTCCAGTAAAAATGGTCTCCGATTCTCTACACTCACCACACTAAACACAGCAGTATTAAGCTGCGATTTTACGCGTCGTCCTTCCCCGGTCGAGCTGACCCATTTGTGATACAAACATAATATAATAGCTGCCGCTTAGCTTTACAATTTGTAAAAAAATATTTTAAATATAAACTTTTATTTATTTTTATTACTCTTAGTAAACTTAAATTAACAGGACGTTATACTACATCCTTACACGCTATAGCCTGATTTGTCGTTTTAAGAAATAGAATTTAGGAAGTATTCATTGGAACTAAAATTCTAAATTCGCTATTTATGCACATAAGTATTATCTGGGCTGAGGCACCCCACTGCTAGCCCCTTACTCGTGACCACATCCAGCGCAGAGTGACTTGAATCGTCAACTTTCTGATAGGCTTGACTCACTGGCGCTGCGAAGAAATGATGCATCCATTTCCATATTCTATCCCATTTACGACGCAGAGGAATTGTTGGGACTTTGAAAAATCTTTGTTTTGAAAAATTGCTTTGGCATCGGCTGCCACAAGCGATTTTTCCGGGGCGATACGTCTTAGGAACTCTTAAGAAAATAGCCCAGTCTTTTTTTAAATGCTGGCAACTCACCTACAATTTCCCAAGTACTGCAATTGTTCATGGGCGGTGTTAGTCACTTACCATTATGTGAGCCTCAAACTAGTTTGCCCTCCCTTATACAAAAAAAAACTTATAAAGTATCTAAAGCTACTTAAAGTTACTGCTTATATATGTCCCACATCTGGGCTCAGACCTCTTCACATGTCTTCGAAATATATTATTTTTAATTTTTGATACATGTACGTTTCACCGCTTCACCGCCGAGCATTGTTTTTTATAGAAGAGGGGGCAAACGAGCATGCGGCTCACCTGATGGTAAGTGACCACCGCCGCCCATGAACAACTGCAACACCAGGGGAACCAGGGGTATTGCAGATTCGTTGCCGGCCTTTTAAAAAGGAGTAGGCTCTATTCTTGAAGGTCCCTAAGTTGTATCAGTCCGGAAAAATCGCTGATGGTAATCGATTCCACAAGGAAGTTGTACGAGGAAGAAAACATCTTCTCTTTTAACAGTGGTAGAGCCACGCGGCAGCTTTTGCGGTCGCACGGATGGGCCGGCTCGAACCGGGGTGGTACCACGACCTCACAGAAAACCAGCGTGAAGTAGAGGTTTACCTCTGCGTTTCGCTTGGTGAGTGCGCGTGTCCGGAGGCCCTTTTTACTGGAAATGAGGCATTCCATCTTAGTCCTCACGGGTGACAACGCATCTACATTTTGATTTGTAATAGAGGATAAATGTAGATGTCTATGGGCCGCAGCAACCACTTACCATCAAGTGGACGGTGTGGTCGTTTGTCACCCTTATCCTATAAAAAAAATCTTCTAAATCGCACAGTAGTGGACCGCCAATCATCCAGATGGTATGGATGGTATCGGGAGTTATACAGCGATGTGCAATCGTGAAATTTGGCGGCTGGGATTAATCCGAACAATTCCTCAGACACTCCCCGTGGTAAATGCGAAAGAAAATGCAAAGGGATGCAACATCTCTTCGCAGTGCCAATGAATCGAGCCGATCGGAAAGGACTCGGTCGTCGACGATTCAAGCCGCTCTGCGCTGGATGCGGTCAAGTGGAAGGAGCTGGCAATGGGAAGCGTCAACCCAGAGATGGGAACAGTATTTCATGTGAGGCCGAACCTGCGCCTTGTAAAGTTGCAGGCGTTGAGCTGGCATGAAATACTGTCCCACTCTGCTGAGCACGCCAAGATTTTTAGAGGCCAATTTGGCCTTCTCTTCCAAGTCACCACGAAACTGCACGTCACTCGATATATCGACTCCGAGGATTCCGATACTGGCTGAGGTAAGAAGATGGGTACCTTGAAACTGAGGAGATACGACAAAGGGGTTCTTTTTAGCGGTAAAAGCGCAAACTTGTGTCTTCTGAGGATTAAACTGGACTAAATTTAGTTGCCCCCAATCCGAGATTTTGTTCAGCAAAGACTCGACTTCAGACATAAGTTTGTTGCGGTACTCAGCGGCATTTTCCCGAGAAATATTTGCACGGCCGGTGTATAGAGCATCACCAGTGCTGTCATCCGCATAGCAATGAATGTTACCAGTTAGCAACATATCATTGATATGCAGAAGAAATATCGTTGGTGATAGCACACAGCCTTGTGGAACACCAGCGTTAATAGGCTTGTAGTCGGAGCATGCACCGTCTACAACGACCTTGATGCTCCGATCTGCAAGAAAGCTGGTGATCCAATTGCATAATTTCTCGGGAAGCCCATAGGAAGGGAGCTTCGAAAGAAGCACTTTGTGCCAAACCCGATCGAAGGCCTTCGCAATGTCCAAACTAACGGCCAACGCCTTCGTCTTGGACTCTACTGCCTCCGCCCATCTATGGATCAAGTAGACCAGAAGATCACCAGCTCATCGACCCCGACGAAAACCGTATTGGTGGTCACTAATCAGCTAGTGATCCTCAAGATACCGCATGAGCTGGCAGTTAATATTGGATTCCATTACTTTGGAGAACAAGGAGGTGATCGCGATAGGCCTATAGTTGGACGGGTCTGAGCGGTGGCCTTTTTTAGGGATCGGGTGGACAAAAGCTGTCTTCCATGAATTCGGGACTACGCCTTGGGAGTAGGAGTACCGGAAAAGAAATGTTAGGACCGGTGCAATCTCCGGAGCACACTTGTGGGTATTCCGTCAGGCCCACTCGACTTCTGGATGTCCAGGGAGAGAAGTGCTATGCGAACCGAGCTCTATGAGAACAGCACATCCGGCATGGAGCACTCACACCGCGGGATGGTCGGCGGTGTTTTCCCCCCGTCATCAAGAGTCGACTTGGACGCAATAAGGGAGCCTAAATGGTCGGCTTTGTCTTTTGCGGCTTGGGCCAGTGAGTCGTCCTTCCTGTGCAGAGATTTTTTTATAGGATAGGGTGAAAAACAAACAAAAACAACCAGGGGTGGAAAGTGGTTAATGTGACCCATAGACATCTACATCTATGCAGATGCGTTGTCACCCGTGAGGACTAAGATGGAATGCCTCTTTGCCAGTAAAAGGGGTCTCCGGTTCTCTACACTCACAATACGAAACACAGCAACGTTAAGCTGCTATTTTACGCTGGTTTTCTGTGAGAGCGTGGTCCTTCCCGGTCGAGCCGACCCATTCGTGCTACAACTATACTACTAATATAGCTGCAGCATGGCTCTACCATGTAATAACACGTTGTTACAGCCTTAAGACGACTCACTGCTGGGCACAGACGTCCTCTCATATCTAAGAAGGTTTTAGAGCAAGGAGGTGGCCACCGCGTTGCTTCAATGCTTCTTGACGACATCACGTGTGTTCTTTATAACAATTATTTTTTTTTTACATTATTGGTGTTTTCTTTTACCACCGAGCGCGTACTAAATCAGCACTTAAAATTTCAATTAGGACCTCCATTGGCGCCGGCGGGGATCGAACCCAGGCTGCTCGCAAATTGCGAAATTTCCAAAGAGCACACTGCCCTACTTACGTAACCTATGTGAGATCCTATTTCTAACTATATTTTACTCGCAGATTCGCTCGCGTTACCTTCAATTTAGAAATATCATTAATACTACTCCAGTTAAAGTTAAAATTTCATAAATGTAGTTCTATTCACGATGAACGTGTGAGAGGAACTATATTCATGAACGGGAGTAGTAATATAGAGAAGATACGAAGCAGCGTCTTTCTGATTACAGCTCAAGATAATAAAAATATGCAGTAACCAACCCGCCTGGCAAGTGATTATTTCGTAATCTATGGTGGGAATCGGAATGATGAACGGGAGTAGAAATATGTTAGCAATGTAGAGGCGGCGAAATAGAAACCAATACCCCATTTCGTCTCGTGGGTGTCGTAAGAGGCGACAGAATGGAAACTGAAACAGGAGATGGGTGGCAGCATCTTCCTGATAACAGTGCAGAGTAATAAAAAGCTGCGGCTGCCAACCCATTTGTCAAGCGTGGTTACTGCAAATATCCTACCTATTTGACTAACAATGGGAGAAGCCTATGATCAGCAGTGGATAGGTCTATTAAAAGTAAAAAAGTAGCAGCCTACATACATCCTAATACTGGGGACAGGCCGCAGCGAGTTGATGGTTGATTAAGTTGTCTCCAACGCGGGTTGACCGACTTCTTATAAGTATACCTAAAATGATTTCCGAAATATATTTAAATTTATCAAATATGCATGTTTCCTCACAATATTTTCCTTCGTGTCGTTCTTTGTGAATGTGGTAAATCGAAACTTCATATTGCAATTAAAATATGAGTGGTCTCGGTGCGGATCGAATTTGAGTTGCTTACGTTACGTACCAGATAACTTTTAAGATTCTAACAATGCAGTTCTACTCATAGTTAAAATAAAAATAAACACGCGTTTAAAATTTGTTGCCTTGATATTTTTTTTTTATAGAAGAGGGGGCAAAAGAGCATGCGGCTCACCTGATGGTAAGTGACTACCGCTACCCATGAACAACCGCAACACCAGGGGAATTGCAGATGCGTTGCCGGCCTTTTAGAAAGGTGTAAGCTCTTTTCTTGAAGGTTCCTAAGTCGATTTATAGTACTTTTTCGCAAGAGCCTATTCATTTCCTCATGTTAGCTATGAAACCGCGACTGCCACAAAAATCTAAATAGGCAGTTATGTCTGAAAATATGAAAGCTATCTTAATATATGACAGTCTGTTTTATAAGTCTCATTGAAAGTAAAAAAGTAAAGAAGCAGCTTACATACATCTTACTACTGTGCACAGGGTTGCTAATTACCCATGTGCAAAATAGTGGTTTCACATGTCCACGATTTTTTTTATAACTACTTAGACATCAAGTTTTAGCAGCCAAGTTATTCTTCACCACTTCACTAAGTACGTGGAAAATTAGCAAATAAAATTTCCTTAACAGTTTCATTTGTCCCCGCTGGAATCGAACACTTTTGTTTCTGTGCTTTGAAATCATACGGTGAGCTACACGACTGTCGTATTTACTTAAATAAAACTCGCAAAAACTGAAAATAAGCTTTTGTACTATTGTGGACCCGTGTAGAAGCATGGTCCTACCCTGGTCGATCCGACCTATTCGTGCTACAACCATAATATAGCTACAGCCTAGCTCTACCAAGTAAAAAAAGTGGCTTCCAATTTCTTTACGTTTGAATACTTTTTTTATAGGACAAGGTGACAAACGAGCACACAATCTACCTGATGGTAAGTGGTAAGTGATTGGGCCGGCCAAGTGGGTTCCTCTTTGTTCACCATGGGTGACCAAGTCACGGCTACTAAACTACTGCCACGACAAAGCGGCAACCCATTCCAAGGGAAACTATCTGAACGTCAATATGACCGCTAGATATATATCATCAGCTGTTAAACCTAGCTTACCGATAGCAATTTCTTATACGCCAACAGTTTTATATAGTTCTGTACACGCCCCTAGTTGCGTCGATAAAGGTCGACCATACAGGGGCCCATACAGCTGTAGATTCGACGACGTGGAAAATTATCCTACACAATAGATGTAAGGCTAGGTAATTAATAAGAACTTACCTGGTTCCGAATCGAGAACCGACCCCAAGGCACGGTCAGGCGTTAAGTATGTGCATGTGAGTAGTGTGGAGTAGTGTGGACATGTGTAACCTGATTTAACCGTGGAAGTCGAACCGCGTATCTGCAGGCGCTTCGTTTCTCCAAATGTGCGATCCTCTAGTGATAGTTCTCTTTATCTGAACTCAAGTCTGACGTCGCTTCACCATTTCAGTCTATCCACTTTATTGTACATATAATTAACTTCAAAGTCAACCAATTCAACGGTCATCGAAATCAAACACGTGACACACGGCACAACTAATGAACGGGCGATTAAGTTCAACTTCCATTTTCATCCAGCAACAGATTATAATCGAGTACACGTGGTTCTAATAACTTCCCTTTTTACGCGCGACTTCACAGTTCAACGGAGCAGCACGACACAAGTAAAGAACCGTCGTTCAAAGTTCAATATTCAATGTTCCGGGTTCACTCGCACGATATCCAAAATTCCACGAAGCAAATCGTCGAATCAAATTAATGTCAATCAAGTTAAGTTAATAATTCAAACTCAATACAAGCCGTCCGTCGCGCAACAATTAATGGTAATCAGTTACTTCAATCACTCAAAACTCAAATTAGGCCTCTTGTCACGTAACACTCAAATAGACACTCAATTCGAGGCGGTATTAAAGATACCCAAATCTTTGATAGTAATTAGGCGCGCAACATACTCAAATTCGGACGTTGATCGCAATCAATGTTAACTTCCAAAACAATTAACCAACCCGGCGTCCGTGCAGAAAATCTATTTTCCTAGACTCAACAAAACTCCTCGTCGTTGCATAAATTTGTTAACAAAACCGACACTATATAGAGGTTATACGGTACACGACCATGCCGTTCTAGTGACCGCGCTAGATTAACACTTCCGACGCGCCCTGCTCGCAACCAACCCGATCTCGCGCGAACGTCAACCGGTAGGAAGTCACCGCGCTGAGCGCCCCCTGGCGTCAATTCTTGAAATTAGCGTTTGGCGCGAACAAGTTCACCATTGTGATATACCTACTTCAAATATGTGTCTAAAAGGTTGTGCAACAAATTTGATTTTCCAACAGTTTCTAAACACCACTAAACGTGTGAGATTGAGTCATATCGCGCTGTTACGCTAATGTGATAGTCACTATTCGGGACGTAGCTCATTAATAACAGAATTCTGGGGGCCTGTGAGATTAGCAAAATTATTAACCCGTTTCACTTTATCAGAATACTCAATTTGCACTTGAATTTTTTAAGCCAACAATTAACAACCTATGAAACAGATAAGAAATTGCCCTAAATAAGTAAGTACCAATTATTGGCAATATTGGTAGGGTTATCAGGAAGGTGCTATTGCCAATCTCCTGTTTCAGTTTCTATCTGTCGTCTCTTATGACTCCCACGGGATGATTTTGGGTAGAAGATTCTCTTACGCCGTCACTGAACGGTACGAAGCGAGGCAACTAGCGCAAATATTCCCCAAATGAAACAATCTTTGTCATACTATGGTTAGCATTGAAATTTAATAAGCTATAATGATGATAAATTATGATAAATAAAGAAGAAGCTTAGCGAGAAAATGATATATCTAGCCGGCATAGTGAAATTCAATTCACTACGCTGCAATCATGCAGAAACAGATACCTACATTAAATTTTCATGAAACAAAATGGATTTTGATCAAAGGACAAATTTAAATTATGCAATTAAATTTATTAATTTTTTTTTCCACCCTTGTGTATAAACAATATTACAAAATATTACTTCCAAAATGAAATACACTTATAAAATAAACACTCAAAGCCTACTCATCACTTCACAAATTAAGTTAATCACATAACTTTCAAGTTAATGGGATATAAACTTTTCTCCCCGTCTAACGTATTTAATCATTAAATGAGAAAGAAAAAGTTAGTTAACCAATCTGAAATAAAAGTTTTCCTATGATACCGTTCACTGTGTTTGAATGTTCAGTACAAAACTGGGATAAGTGATTGCATCTGAAGTAACTTAACTACTTCTTTATTCATATTAAATAAATTAAATAGGTCAAAGAGGAGGTAAAACGCTTTTTATCTAAGAGTCCACCTAGGTACCACTCTCTTACCTATTTCTAGGTATTTTAGGAATAAGTAAGAAGTTGGTGCCTAACCAGACGGACCCCCAGGCGCAAAAGGAGTCCTACCACATAAATCTTGTGCTGTAAGTATAGAGAAAGTCACACTTAAATCACAGAAATATATTAAATTATTATTATTACTAGATTAAGATATAGATAAATAAAACTAATTTTACGGATTTTATCGCGTATATTAATTTATTTTATATTCCCGACGTTTCGAGCACTTTTCAGCACCCATGGTCACGGGGGGGGGACTAAGGTGCAGGACGTCCCAGTGTCATAGTTAACCACGGCTACTTTCAGATTAAAAATTATTAATTTTTGTTCCGATCTACGCAGTATGAACTTACAGTATCATGAAGTCTTGCAGTTGTATGCTTGGGTTGGGATTTAATTTTATTAATTATGGGATCCCAAGCAGATGGTAGCACCCAGCCATCTTCTCTATTGGAATTAGAATGTATTTTGATTTCAATAGTCTCGCGAATCATCCTTGGAAGGAATCGGTGTTCTTTAGCGAGGATTTGTGGTCTATCAAATCTAATGTAGACCCCCGTGGTCATGGGTGCAGTAAAGTGCTCGAATCGTCGGGAATATAATGGGAAAATGCGGCTGATTCAGAAACTATTTTTGTTTTACAGAAGAGGGCCATTAGAGCTATTTACAATCTAAAACCGAGAGAGTCTCTTAGAGATAAATTTAAAGAAATTAATATATTAACTTTGGCCTCTCAGTATATTTACGAAAATTTAATATATGTTCACAAAAACAAAGATAGTTTTAGTAAAAGAAGTGATATACATTCTGTAAACACTAGGAACAAACACAAGCTAGTGATACCAGTTTCTCGACTCCACAGAGTCAGTAATTCATTCTTGGGGCAATGTATACGCTATTACAACAAGGTCCCGGAAAGTGTACAGGTTCTCTCTATTACCAAGTTTAAATGTTTTATTAAGCTGAAACTGTATAAAAAGGGTTATTATAGTATAAATGAATACATGGTTGATAATAACCCCTGGGAATGAGGTGATCGCTTCCAAGCAGTTTCTAAAATAAATTTTGTAAATAGTTCGTAATCATTTATATTGTAAAATTTATTTAAAAAAAAAGTCCCGCTGGGTTTCTTGCTGGTTCTTCCCAGGACAGAGGGTTTTTTTCGAACCAGTGGTAAAGTAAAAAATGACTTTCAATAAGAATTACACATGTAATGTATATTGAATAAAAAATATTCTATTCTATTCTATTCTATTCTATAAAATAAGTTAATATACGCGACAAAATCCGTAAATTTAGTTTTATTTAAATGTGTAGTGTTTGCGTAAATATAAGAAATAATTAAGATATAGATAAGATTACTAGGCCAAGGTACGTCTAAGGGTAACGCGATGGTAAGTAGTTACTGTGGCCAGTAGATATCTACATCTATCCTCGATCACAGATGCAAATGCGTTGTCCGTGAGGACTAAGATGGAATGCCTCGTTTCCAGTACAAGGAGACTCCGTTTCTGTACACTCACCATACGAAACACAGCAACGTTAACCTGCTATTTTACGCAAGTGTTCTGTGAGAGCATGGTACTTCCCCGGTCTAGCCAATCCATTCATGCCACAAATATACTACTTATATATTTAGATGTAGCATGGCCCTTGGCTATTGAAATTGGAAAAATCGATGTGCGTGGTGCTTAAACTTATAGAATTAAATCAGCAGAGATTTATAAGAAAGTAATTCAGTAGCCGTAGTATGGTAACTGTAGCAAGGCACGGATTGTTTAATGAAGAAGATATGGATCCGGCTCAAAGGACCAAAAAGGTTGTATTATGATTATCTATAAGATTGACAAAAAGGGCTCGAGGCAATCAGTACGATGCAAATGAAAAGGTCAAACAGAAACAAAGTATTTTATAATATATTGTAAGTATTATTCTTTCATACTCATTATATTAGGCAAAAGATGAAACAGTCGTGGGCGTTCTCTTTTATATTTCTAATAATATTTTCATATCTTTGATCAAGAAAAAGCAAATAATATTGCAACAAAACATTTTGAGGTTTCCCAAGAAAGTCTAACATCAAGACATAAGTTTTGTTATTTCCTTCAAATTTTTTATTTAACAAACTGAGGTAATGATGTCATATACGACTTTTTATGCCAGCAGGATGGCGCCGCTTTGGATTAAGGTAAGTTCGGTGAGCGTAAGATTATTATTTTAGATTCAGATTTAAGAATTCGTAAAGCTTTTAATTAAGGTCAACAATTTGACAAACAAAAACGCAGACCACGTGATGGTAAATGGATACTGTGGCTCACAGACCAGATCAACTTTAGTATTACAGCTACAGCATGGCTCTACTAAAAGCCCAGTCTCTATTTCTATAAGTACCATTTCATTTAGTAACTTATTCGAATTATTTTTACATGGAAATTAAAAAAACATAGCTCTAATAAAAGCCCCGTGCCTCTCCCTAGAAGTAATATTTCATTTAGTAACTTTATGAATATATGTATAAATATATTCATTAGGTTTTCATTTAAAATAAGGTGACTGTATTATAACGATCCTTCTGAACTGAAATAAAACCGCTATACGATTTAAAAAGCGTACGTTCGAGTGCACGAAAAAGTTGTTCAATTCTAACTTCTGTCTGAAATTGACAGGTCAGAAACATTACATTATGAAATATACAATAATACAACACGGAATCCGGGATTGTGAATTCACCGAACTGTATTCGTAACCTAGTCACATACAATTTGAGTGTTTTGAGCACTCGAAGTTCGGTTTTCCAGTGCGATTGTTATTTCCAGTTTTGATGAATTTGTTATTTCCATTTGTGACATTTTGATAAAAAGTAAACACCAGCATTTTTTATTGAATATGTCTGCCTAGTTACAGTATTTTTAGAAATCTTAATATATGTTGATAATAGAACAAAAAATGTACCGAAACATGAGCCGGTATCGTTAATTTTGTAGAAAATGTCTAGGGAAGATCCTTTTTATAATGTCATCATCATCATCATTACAGCCCTTCACAAGTCCACTGCTGAACATAGGCCTCCCCCAAAGAATGCCACAAAACACGGTCCTGAGCCACCTGCATCCATCGACTTCCTGCATGTCTTACCAGGTCGTCACTCCATCTCGTGGGGGGACGCCCTACACTTCGCCTACCAGTACGAGGCTGCCACTCGAGAACCTTTCTTCCCCATCGGTTGTCGGTTCTTCGAGCTATATGGCCGGCCCACTGCCACTTCAGCTTACTAATCCGTTGGGCTATGTCGGTCACTCTGGTTCTACTGCGGATATCCTCATTCCTAAGTTTATCACGCAGAGAAACTCCGAGCATAGCCCTCTCCATAGCTCGCTGAGCGACCTTGAGCTTCCTCATACGGCCAGCAGTGAAGGACCACGTCTCAGTTCCGTAAGTCATCACTGGCAACACGCACTGGTTGTACAATTTCGTTTTAAGGTTTTGAGGTATGTCTGACGAGAAGATGTGTCGTAGCTTCCCGAACGCTGCCCAGCCGAGTTGAATCCGTCGATTGACCTCTCGGTCGAAGTTGGACTTACCCAGTCGGACTATTTGTCCCAGGTAAACATACTCGTCAACAACTTCGAGCTTAGTGTTCCCAACAACTATCGGCATAGGTGTGACATGGACATTAAACATGATCTTAGTTTTGTCCATGTTCATCTTAAGACCTATCCGTTGGGAAGCACTATTGAGGTCATTGAGCATAGTGCTTAGGTCCTCCAGCGATTCTGCCATAAGGACTATATCGTCGGCAAATCGAAGGTGAGTGATGTACTCGCCATTGATGTTGATACCGTATCCTTTCCAGTCCAGAAGCTTGAAAACGTCTTCCAATGCAGCGGTGAAGAGTTTCGGGGATATGACGTCACCCTGTCTTACACCTCTCTGCGATTGGATAGGTTTCGTACTCTGGTTCTGTACTCGGATAGCCATCGTAGCCCTACTGTACAAGCACTTCAACACTTCGATATACCGACAGTCAACTTGGCACCGCTGAAGGGACTGCAGCACCGCCCAAATTTCGACGGAATCAAAGGCTTTCTCATAGTCCACATACGCCAGACATAGTGGCAAATTGTACTCTTCGGACTTCTGTACAACTTGCCGAAGGGTATGTATGTGGTCTATGGTGCTAAAGCCCTTTCGGAAACCGGCTTGTTCGGGAGGCTGGAAGTCATCAAGTCTGCGCGCGAGACGATTCGTAATGACTCTCGAAAACAGCACGTAGACGCGGCTCAGAAGGGAAATCGGTCTGTAGTTCTTCAAGAGAGCGTTGTCACCTTTCTTGAAGAACAAGACCACCGCACTTCTGCTCCACGCCTCCGGTGTAATGCCACCATGGAGGACGGAATTAAAGAGCTTCTGAAGGACTTCAAGTACCGGTCTTCCACCCGCTTTCAGAAGCTCCGCTGTAATTCCATCCTCGCCTGGGGCCTTACCGTTTTTAAGGTGCTGGAGAGCCATCCTAATCTCGCTCAGACTGACATCCGGGGTATCTTCGGAATAGTGTCGGATGAGACTCGCTCTTGGATCGTTACTCACACTTGCGTGTGGCTCCAACGATGATGTGTACAGCTGCCCATAGAACCTCTCAATCTCACTCAAAATCTCAGGTGTCCCGGAAACGATGCTGCCACATTCTGTCTTCAGCTTTGACAGTTGGCTCTTTCTGGCAGACAGATCTCTGGCAAAGACTTTGGAGCCTTGGTTCCGCTCGATCGCTTCTTCAATACGAGCTGTATTGAAGTTGCGTAAGTCCCGCCGCATGCATTTGGAGATCTGTCTGTTCAGATGCCTGTATGCTGTCAAGTCTGTTGAAGAATGTAGCTTCATCTCCCGTCTAACAGCTATGAGATTAAGAGTGTGATCGGAGAGTTTTTGTGTTCTTCTGCGGCGGGTCTTGCAGAACTTAGCTCCAACCGCATGGACAGTTTCCACGAGCTTGTCATTCATATCGTCCACTTCATTGCAGTCTTCTAGGCACTGAAAACGGTTTTGTAACTCGAGCTGAAAGGTTTCGGGACTTTGAAACAGAGCACGAGGGGGACGGAGCGTTGACTTCATTAGACGAGACCTCTCCAACTTAACGTTTAGGTTCAGTGTGCCTCTAACCATTCGGTGATCGCTACCAGTTTTTACCCTCGCGATCACGGAGACATCATTATAATGTAAAAGACTATTATTTTCAACAAAAAAGTCACCACCATTTGAAGAATAAGAACCATTTTATACGTTGTAGTTATTAGTTATATTTGATTTGGTTTAGTTTTGTCACAAAATGTACCGAAAAACAGCATAATTTGGCCCGATTTGCAAACGCACCCTTAAGGGATTATATCATCAAAAAATCATGTTAACCTATGACCATTATTTTGACATAAAAACTACAGTATAATATATAAAGATTGAAAAACATTACTAAAATCTATTCTACTAAGTCAAAGTCAAACTTTTATTTTTATCACAGGTATACTTCTATTTTTATAACAGTTACGAACTGACAAAACTGACTCAATGCTTCTGGATCTTGATGTTATTGAAAAGCTTCGGTCTTAAAGATCAGGGTCATCTAGAAAAATATTTGTAGGTCTTTTTCTGGTCTGCTTGGAATAAAAATAGGATCAGCTACACTGTCATCAGAGTCGTAATCCGCGACTTCTAAATTATGCTCGGTCTCACTGTCACAGGCATCCTCGTCCATCTATCAAATAAAACATGTATTTTATATTTTATAATAGTGAATAAAGGAAGAAAATTTCTGAAATGTAACATAAGTCAATAGTAAAAAACCTACCTTTAATACTAATGATCGCCTCCATCACATAGACAATAATATCTCGGTAATGGTGTATCACCGCTGAGCACGCGAATACTCACCTCTGCGTTACGGGCAACATTGAGTGGGCGCAAGCGCACGGTGCGATAAGTTGCCGCAATTTCAAAATAAAAAATCGACCGCAGGCGGCTTGTCAGACGATGATTAGTACTCTATAGTTAAAAGTTGCTACAGTTATTCATGGGCAGCGATCGACACTTACCATCAGATCAGCTACATTCTCGTTTACCCTTCTTCTATAAATAAATTATTTATAGTAGAGGACAGTTCAGCAGTAACTGCGCTCGCAGTTTACTAGTGCTGCACAATTGCCGATCCTTTATTCTATGCAATCTTTTTCCTGAATCCTCTTAATATAACGGGCAAAATTAAATGCAGAAATATGCAACATTCTCCTCGACTTATTTTCAAAGCAGACGCTGATCAAGTAGTTCCTTGAAAGCTCTTAGGGGAAGTGATTTATTAAACAGGTTATTAAATGTAGGAAACTTCAAGTTCTGGGTAAAAGTTCTAGCAAATATAATATTGTAACGCAAACTATACATATCTTGTTTTTCGGGTGTAGTAAAAGTAAAATTACATATTACTTGACTTAGTACAATTTTCACACCACATTCATGACCAATGTAACAGCAACTATAAATTAAAAAAATATGCGTGAGTGTCGTGGAACACTCGTTTGGAACGAAGTGCCTTTCGTAGTATATTATTATTGATAAACGTATTATTATAATATTGATTAACAAATACAAATAAATGAATTACCAGCGTTTATTAAAACGAAGCGTCATTTAAAATAAAATAATATTTATTTCATGGCAAGATAAGAAAAAGTGCGAGGATGGATATTATTCTATCTCGCTCCCTCATATCTACCAAGGCCGTCTACACTACGTCAGAAGGGGCTGTGACGGAAAAAAACCTTAGACTTTTTCTCGCCTAACTTCCATCCGCTAGATACGTACCGTCCGAAGTAAGAACTTCGTTCCAAAAAGTACAGTTACCCGCAAATATTTTTTTGACTACCACGTTAGTCTATTGGCCGTAAACGTTATTGCTGATCACGAGGTCCCAGGTTCGAATCCCGAGTCAAGCTAAAATCAGTTATTAGGTCTTTCTGTCAAGAAATTCTCTAGCAGTCCGGAGTTAGAAAGTTGGCGGTGTTTCACCACCGTGCTTCGGAAAGCATGTAAAGCCGTTGGTACTGCGTCTGTTCTCTTTTCGGTCGTGTCGACTTTCCGTCCCATATGAATATTATGAAAGTGAGGGACTATGAGCGCACCTGTGTTTGCGCATACATTTGGGCAATAACTTTTTTACGGTGGTAGAGCCACGCAGCAGCTTTTGCTGTTGCACGTATGGGCCGGCTCGAGCCGGGTTAGTACCACGACTTCACAGAATACCGGCGTGAAGTGGAAGCTATGCTTCCGCGTTTCGTCTGGTGAGTGCAGGTGACCGGAGTCCCAATTCCCCCCCCCCATCAACATGGTGGCGGAAATACATCATAAACTACCCCAGGAGGGTACCTGTATCCCTGGAGAATCCCTCGCTGAGCATCCACGACCATGCTATTCCACTCCTGAGCGTGGGTGCTCAGGCTGACCCGCGTATTCTGGTATTCTGTATTCGCGGCAAAATTCCGCTCAACACAATAACTGCTCGAGGAAAGCTGAGCAACAAGACCAAGGCGACCCCTGCCATGCTATCCGTAAATTTCTGCAACATCAGGGGACTTCACTCTAACCTAAACGCCGTCCACTACCATCTCGAGACGGCGAAGCCGGCCTTGCTGTTTCTGACCGAGATGCAGGTTTCCTCTCCGGCTGATATTTCGTATCTCTCCTACCCGGGGTACAAATTGGAGCACTCCTATGTGCCTCGGGCTGGAGTTTGCGTGTATGTCAGAGAGGACATCTGTTCTCGACGCCTCGGCAGTCTTGAAGGTTCGGACCTGTCCATCCTTTGGCTACGCGTAGACAGCGACGACCAACCGCGCGTCTACGTGTGCCTCAATAGCGGTAATGCCGAAATAGACAGACTGATCGACCACGTCCAAATGGCTACAGATTCCTTGCTACAACAGGTCCCATCCGCAGAGATCGTGATCCTTGGCGATTTTAACGCCCGCCACGCTGAATGGCTCGGTTCACGTTTAACCGATCATGCGGGGAGATCTGTTTATGAATTTGCCTTAGCATATGATCTGACACAACTGGTTACATCGCCTACGCGGATTCCAGATGTTGAGGATCATACACCTTCCCTATTGGACCTTCTGCTGACCTCTCATCCGGACGGATATCAGGTTTCCGTCGATGCCCCTCTTGGCTCTTCGGACCATTGTCTGATACGGAGTGTGGTCCAACTCACGCTCCCCTCGCGGTTGCGTTCTGCAGGTTGCCGCCGTGTTTGGCAATACAGGTCGGCGGATTGGGACGGAAAGCGGTCTTTCTTTGCTTCCTACCCATGGGGGCGGGTTTGCTTCTCGCCGGATGATCCCAGCGCTGTTGCTGACTCTGTCACTGATATGGTGCTACAGGGAATGGAACTATTTATTCCATCATCTGTGGTACCCATCGGAGGCAGATCTCAGCCTTAGTTTGGTCGCTCCTGTAAGAATGCATTACGCAGTAAGCAGGAGTGTTATCAAGCCTGGGCTGCGGCTTCGGCGACTCGAGATGTAAACACCAGCATATTTAAAAAGAAGTATAACTTCGCCTCCAGGTCCTTCAAAAGAGTAATTGCAAAGGCAAAGTCAGAACACATAGGCAGAATTGGCGAGAAACTAGTTCGCCTTCCTTCGGGAACCCGTACATTCTGGTCTCTCGCCAAGGCTGTCCAAGGGAATTTTTGTCAGCCATCACTACCATCTCTGCACAGGGAGGACGACTAACTGGCCCACGACGCAAAAGAGAAAGCCGACCTTTTAGGCTCCCTTTTTGCGTCCAATTCGACTGTTGATGCCGGGGGGAACACACCGCCGATCATCCCGCGGTGTAAGTGCTCCATGCCGGATGTGCGGCTCTCACAGCGCACGGTTCGCAGAGCACCCTTGACATCCACAAGTCGAGTAGACCAGACGGAATCCCCCCAATCGTGCTGAGGACATGTGCTCCGGAGTTGGCATCGGTTCTAACGCGTCTTTTCCGGTACTCCTACTCCCTAGGCGTAGTCCCGAAATCATGGAAGACAGCTTTTGTCCACCCGATCCCTAAAAAAGGCGACCGCTCAGACCCGTCCAACTACAGGTCTATCGCCATCACCCCCGTGTCCTCCAAAATAATGGAATCCGTTATAAACTGCCACCTCATGCGGTACCTTGAGGATCACCAGCTGATTAAAGACCACCAGTACGGTTTTCGTCGGGGTCGATCAGCTGGTGATCTTCTGGTCTATTTAACTCATAGATGGGCGGAGGCAGAAGAGTCCAAGGGGAGGCATTGGCCGTTAGTTTGAACATTGAGAAGGCCTTCGATCGGGTTAGGCACAAAGCGCTTCTTTCGAAGCTCCCTTCTTATGGGCTTCCCGAGAAATTATGCAATTGGATCACAAGTTTTCTTGCAGATCGGAGCATCAAGTTCGTTGTAGAGGGTGCATGCTCCGACTACAAGCCTATTAACGCTGGTGTTCCACAAGGCTGCGTGCTATCACCAACGCTGTTTCTTCTGCATATCAATGATATGTTGCTACCTGGTAACATTCATTGCTATGCGAATGACAGCACTGGTGATGCTCTATACACCGGCCGTGCAAATATTTCTCAGGAAAACGCCGCTGAGTACCGGAACAAACTTGTGTCTGAAGTCGAGTCTTTGCTGGACAAAGTCTCGGATTGGGGCGACTAAATCTAGTCCAGTTTAATCCTCAGAAGACACAAATTTGCGCGTTTACCGCTAAAAAGAACCCCTTTGTCGTATCTCCTCAGTTTCAAGGTAATCTTCTTGTTGCTTCAGCCAGTATCGGAATCCTCGGCGTCGACATATCGAGTGACGTGCAGTTTTGTGGTCACTTGGAAGAGAAGGCCAAATTGGCCTCTAAAAACCTTGGCGTGCTCAGCAGAGTGCGACAGTTTTTCATGCCAGCTCAACGCCTGCAACTTTACAAGGCGCAGGTTCTTCACTTGACCGCATCCAGCGCAGAGCGGTTTGAATCGTCGACGACCGAGTCCTTTCCGATCGGCTCGACTCATTGGCACTGCGAAGAGATGTTGCAACTCTTTGCATTTTCCTTCGCATTTACCATGGGGAGTGCTCGGAGGAATTGTTTGGATTAATCCCAGCCGCCAAATTTCACGAACGCACATCGCGGCCGAACTCCCGATACCATCCACACCATCTGGATGATTGGCGGTCCACCACTGTGCGATTTAGAAGATGTTTTCTTCTTCGCACAACCTCCTTGTGGAATAGTTTACCACCAGCGATTTTGCCGGACCGATACGACTTAGGGACCTTCAAGAAAAGAGCCTACTCCTTTTTAAAAGGCCGGCAACGCATCTGCAATTCCCCTGGTTTTGCGGTTGTTCATGGGCGGCGGTAGTCACTTACCATCAGGTGAGCCGCATGCTCGTTTGCCCTCTCTCCTATAAAAAAAAAATACAATCCTGTCTTGCTCAGATGAATAATCTCCGTTGGGACTACACACCGAGACCAGAATTCGGTCTGGAAGACATTATCCAATCGCGTGCAAGAGCACGCGATTGGATAATGTCTTGTCTAATGTTTAAATCCGCGAATCGGAGAGCCAGAAAAAAATATTAAAGACTTTTCTTATTTCTAAAAGAGGATAATGGACCAATAGGTACGCCGCCCTCATCAATGTGTGTTGGCGTTCATATTCAAATTCCAGACATAACCAACATTTATGCAACATAAAATTCTAGTTTACACATCTTTTGTTGTAGAGAGAGAGAGTCATACTGCAGCTATATAATGGGTCGGCGCGACTAGATTAAAACCACCTCTCAAAGAGTACTAGCGTAAAACAGCAGCTTAATGCTTCTGTGTTTCTGATGGTGAGTGTAGGGAACCGGAGATCCTTTTTACTGGAATCGAGGTATTCCATTTTAGTCCTCTGGGGTGACAACGCATCTGCATTTTGATTCGTAATTAAGGATAAATATAGATGTCTACCGTTCACAGCATCAGGTCAACAATAGGTGTGTGTGTGCTCGTTTGTCATTTTTATAGACTATGGGGACAAACGAGTAAACAGTCAACCCTATGGTAAGTGAATGCTGTGGCTTATAGATATTTATCCTCGATTAAGAACCTAAAATCCAGATGCATTGTTATGCCTGAGAGTAATAACATAGAATGCCTCGTTTCCAGTAAAAAAATATCCGGTTCTCTATAGTTACCATACGAAAAACAGCCGCATTTACTTCTTATTTTACGCTGGTATTCTGTTAGAGCGTATTGAATATGCTCTAACAAAATGCATATAACTGCAGCGTGGTCCTGCCACGTATAAAATACATAATATTTACGTTTTATTAGTTTCTTTCGCCGTTTCTACTCCGATCAGAGGAACCTCATATCGAAACGTTAGTAGATTTAGATAAAATGTCCTTTGACAATGTAAGTTTATTTTCTTATATCAAAGAAATTAAATACGCCAATTTTATACGTGGTAGAGCCATACTGCAGCTATATTAGGAGGTACTATAGTTGTAGCACGAATCGTTCGGCTGGACCGGTGAAGGATCACGCTCTCACAGAATACCAGCGTAAAATAGCAGCATAACACTGCTGTGTTTCGTATGGTGAGTGTAGAGAACCGGAGACCCTTTTTACTGGATAAGAGGCATTCCATCTTAGTCCTTACGGGTGACAACGCATCTGCATTTTGATTCGCAAACGAAGATGGATGTAGATGTCTATGGGCCACAGCAACCACTTACCATCAGGTGGACTGTGTGCCCGTTTGTCACTCGATCTTATAAAAAAAATATTTCATATTATGTCGTAGAATGGTGCAAGAAAAATTTACTTTGAATTTCGGATTATTTATTTAGTATTCTATTTATTTTTAAAATGATAATTAAGGAAAATAATTTCACAATTAAATAAAAAATGGTGTAATATAACGCTTTAACTTTTACGTATACGCATTTTATACTTTAACCGTTCAAATGAACCTTCTTCTACACGACTAATCTTCGAAAAAGTTCCCTCAGTTCCCCCCGTGCAAATACTTTGCCGGGACTGATATTCCTTAAGTAACTTCAGCTGTAGCTAAGCAGCCATAAATTCATGATAAGAAGCAATTTCTGAAAACTTCATTTAATATTCTTGATTTAAAACTTTTCATTAAACCTACGTATATAAAGCTCGTACAACCAGACAAAAGAATATTCGGTGATTGATTATTTGAACGAGTTTTGAGCGCTGGATAATTTTGTGAGTCTTCTTTGTGAAGATCAATTTTTAGATATTACGCGATTGAGTATTGAACTGATCTGGTATGCAATAATTACTGGCTAAGAAAAAGCAACACATCAATTAGGTAACGCATTAAGTGATGTCGCATTGCTACTTCTTATATTATTACTAATTATAATAGTAAATAACGTAATGATTACATTACTAGCTTCCACCGGCGGCTTTACCCGCGTGGAGGTTTGAAAACAACATAACTTCTTAAGCTCACAGCAATGTTTAAATACTCGTACGTTATATACTAGATTTTATCCAGGATTTCTTTCACGTAGTAATCATACACATACAACCCAAAATTCAGAATGTTATAATTTTAAGAAGCTTCTGTCTACAATTTATTGCACTTGGAGTTGAAATTACTAATGACATATAAGAGATATAATTCTACAATATAAAAATGAATCGCTGAATGTGTTGCTAAGCGCAAATCTCGAGAGCAGCTGAACCGATTTCGCTAATTCTTTTTTTTTATAATATTCCTTGAAGTACGAAGATGGTTCTTACGGAGAGAAAAATTTTAAAAAATTACCTGAAAAAGTCTAAAAGCAACACTTTTCTATATTCCCATACAAAATATTCGTAATAATATTTAAAAGTCAATTTGAACTTTAATACCATACCATAAAGCTTAAGTGTTAGTGGAGGGGTTCCGGGAAGGCAAAACAATTGAGTGATGTTAGTATCGTATAAATATTAATGTCAATATTTATATACACTGGCAGATAGCTGATATTATAAGGAGTAACTTGGGCTACTTTTATGTTAGGGTTCCGCGAAAAATAAGTCCACGTGGGCGAAGTCGCGGGGAACAGCTAGTTCATTTATAAAATTAGGGTGACAAGCGAGCACACAGATCACCTGGTAGTAAGTAGATGTTATGGCGCATTGACCTCTACATCTATCCTCGATTAAAAATCAAAATGCAGGTGCGTTGTCACCCCTGAGGACTAAGATGACATACCTCGTATCCAGTAAAAAGGGTCTCCTGTTCTCTACACTTCCCTGGTCGAGCCGACCTATTCGTGCTACAACCATAAAATAGGTGCAACATGGCTCTAACATGTACAAAAGCTATAAACTAGCTAATATCCGTACATTTTTCATCCGTCCGTTCTTTAACTTTCCTTTTTTTTAAACATTGTTGTAAAGAGCATAAAAAGGATGTGTGAGTTGCACTGGTAGCTATACTGTAGCTAAGCAGTAAGAGCCGCATAGGCTAACAGCATTTAAATCACAGAAATTAGAATAGACTGGTAGTTAGGAATAGGTAGGTAGATAGGAATAACGGAAAGATGTCAGTATTCGTAATAGCTTCCACAACGCGCTTTTTTACCTATTCAAACGTAACCATGTGTTCCAGTTTATGTTCTTTAAGGAAAGAGGTGAAAGACCGTGTCAAAAGAAAATAATTCAATGAGGCATTCTGTCGGAATGGTTTAACTTAACCGTCAATTATTTTCAAGAAACATTTTGAATGATTTCCTGCCGTATTCACCTGATCTGGCACCATCAGACTTCTTTCTGTTCCCTAACCTAAAAAAGCACTTGAGAGGTCAAAGATTTTCGACAAACGACGAGGTCAAAGCAGCTGTAGACGCATATTTTGACTCTAAGGAAGAATCATTTTTTTTCAACGGTCTAAATGCTTGGAAGGGGAGGTGGCAAAAGTGTATTGAACTTGATGGTGATTATGTAGAAAAATAAAAATATAACTGATTTAGTATGTGTTTATTTTCTTGGTTAGACCGAGTACTTTTCAATCCACCCTCGTAATAAAGATAAAACTGACGACACACATAAACTTACAACTATTGCGTCATCCCCTGTAGAATCTGCTAATCTTATTAACAATCATTTTTCTAGTATAGGCAAAAACTTGGCTGAAAACCTAAAAAACTCTTCCCCTCCTATAGTAAATAATTACATAAATAAAATACCAACCCCAATCAATTCTTTTGCTCTCTTAGATACGTATCCGTTGGAAGTAAATTCAACCATAAACAACCTCTCCAATAATTCTGCCCCAGGATGGGATAACATTTCTACATAATTTATTAAAATGGCCAGACATACTCTTACACCTATAATTTGCCATATCTACAATCTTTGCTTTAATAGTGGCCGATTTCCCATAACATTTAAAAAGGCATTAGTAACCCCCATACATAAAAGTGGAAGTAAAGATGATATCGACAACTACAGGCCAATTTCTGTGTTAACAGTACTATACAAAATTCTGGAGAAGCTAATAAATAATAGATTGAAAAAATATCTCATAGATAACGACCTGCTCTCTAAAAATCAATTTGGTTTTAGAAATGGAATTTCTACTCAGGACGCTGTGTTGGCTTTGACTGAAGAGATAAGTAAGCACCTAGACTCTGGTAACAAATGTCTTGGAGTTTTTTTGGATTTGGCCAAGGCGTTCGACACCGTTTCTATTCCTATCCTGTTAGACAAACTAAATAAGTATGGTATAAGAGGTCTGCCTCATGCGCTTCTATCAGATTATCTCACTGAACGTCAGCAACAACTCAAACTTGGTGAATATCTTAGCCGTCCATCAAATAACTCCTATGGTATTCCTCAAGGTAGCGTCCTCGGGCCTACTTTATTTCTAATCTATGTCAACGATTTATGCAATTTAAGCCTAAAAAATTGTCAAATATATACCTACGCAGATGACACCGCTCTTATTTTTAATGCAAAATCATGAGAAAATCTAAGGGTTATCGCTGACTCCGGAATCCACCACATATCTAACTGGCTAAGATCAAACCTTCTGACCCTAAATATTAATAAAACTAAATTCATTCCTTTTTCTATAAGGAAAAATACACATCCTGATTCTAATTTTAATCTAACAGTTTATACCTGCCATAGTCCTTATTTAAATAGCCATAGTAATTGCTCATGTGATAAAATCACCAGGACTAGTACCATTTAATATCTCGGTGTAACTATTGATCAGCATCTAACATGGAGTCAGCACATTGAAAGCATCGCTGACAGGATAAGAAAACTAACATGAGTGTTCAAAAAACTCAGGTGTGTTGCAAATGAAACGACCCTCATTACCATCTACAAAGCTCTTGTGCAATCGGTACTGAGTTATTGTATACCTATTTGGGGTGGTGCAGCAAAAACACGTATAATAGCACTAGAAGGAGCTCAAAGATCTCTAATTAAGGTAATGTTCTTTAAACCGTTTCGATTTTCAACTTTTGAACTACATGACTCTTATAAATTGCTTAGCACTCGCCAGATTTATATATTGAATTGCATCCTAAACACTCATCGATATTTACCTTATATACGTCATCATACACCAAAACGTAGGAGCACCAAAATTTGCCATATACCACAAAATAAAACAAAATTTAAGCAAAAACAATACGCATTCCAATCCATATCTCAAAAACAATACGCATTCCAATCCATATCTCTCTACAATAAATTTAACAACAGATTTCATATTAACCCTCTGACGTGGACTAAAGTCAAACGTGAAGTAACACAATTTTTATTAACACTAAACTACGAGGAAACTGAAACATTTATTACTTAACTTTTACACTTGGAACAGCCTCACCAATTGTTAAAGCACTGCTCACATACCCACAACACACACACACACACACACACACACACACACACACACACACACACACACACACACACACGCACGCACGCACGCACGCACTCACTCACGCACGCACGCACGCACACGCACACTCACACGCACACGCTCACGCACACGCACACGCACACGCATATGCATACGCTCACGCACACGCACACGCACACGCACACGCACACGCACACGCACACGCACACGCACACGCACACGCACACGCACACGCACACGCACACGCACACGCACACGCACACGCACACGCACACGCACACGCACACGCACACGCACACGCACACGCACACGCACACGCTCACGCACACGAACACGCACACGCACACGCACACGCACACGCACACGCACACGCACACGCACACGCACACGCACACGCACACGCACACGCACACGCACACGCACACGCACACGCACACGCACACGCACACGCACACGCTCACGCACACGCACACGCACACGCACACGCACACGCACACGCACACGCACACGCACACGCACACGCACACGCACACGCACACGCACACGCACACGCACACGCACACGCACACGCACACGCACACGCACACGCACACGCACACGCACACGCACACGCACACGCACACGCACACGCACACGCACACGCACACGCACACGCACACGCACACGCACACGCACACGCACACGCACACGCACACGCACACGCACACGCACACGCACACGCACACGCACACGCACACGCACACGCACACGCACACGCACGCACACACACACACACACACACACACACACACACACACACGCAATCACATTTATCACACTTATTATATTATAAACTAGCTGTTCCCCGCGACTTCGTTCACGTGTTAGGGTTTTTATGTTTTTGCGCGAAACTCTAATCCTTTTTCTAAAATGAAAGTAGCCTAAGTTACTCCTTATGAAATCAGCTATCTGCCAGTGAAAGTCCCGTCAAAATCGGTCCAGCCGTTTCGGAGATTACCCAGAACAAACAGACAGACAGACAGACAGACAGACAGACAGACAAAAATTTTAAAAATTGTATTTTAGTTATAGGTACCGTATTTACTTTCATATGCATTTAGTAAAAAACTGTAATTTTGACATTACAAACAGACACTTCAATTTTATTTATTTGTATAGATGTATAGATTACATTACTCCCTAATGCTAGCGCATGCCTTGCCTTTTGTTATTTATTGATTAATATAGTCTTGGTGGATGAGCGGGGTACCCAGTAACACAGGTAACCAACCTAGTTCAGAGGCCCTTGCGACTGTTTTAAATTGTATCATTGTAAATCAATAAATCATTTTTCATTTTTCATTCATTTTCAAGCTGAAATTTTACGCTGGCTTATTCTATATCTATAGCAAATGATGTAATCTATGGCGGAAGCCTATTTTCAGCAATTTACTTTAATAGGCAGTAACTGTAACGGTTATATTATCTTGTTTGTCTATGTATGTTTGATTATAATGGAATTTTAAAAAACTTTCAGATGTCTGAATATTATCTAGGAAATAATTATATTAGAAAAATATCATATATCCTAGATGTCATGTACGGTGGTGTAGAGGCATGAGTAAATGAGAGGCATTCCCATCTTCGTTTGATGGTAAGATTCCTTTTCTGCCCAAAATTTCGTCTGAGTAGGTACCACCCTCCTACCTTTTTATGCCGCCAAACAGCAATGTCAACCATGTAGCAGCAGTGTTAGAATATCCACGGCCCCATATCATAGATTTCCTAAGGGATGACTGAGGAAAACAACCAGGAGATGGGCAGCAGCACCTAATAATAACAACTACCTAACTTTCCCGCCAAGTGTGGCATCTATGGCTAATATAGCTCTTATGAGGCATTCTATTGAGGTGGCCTATGTTTATCAGTTAACTTTAATAGGCTGTAATGGTAATTAAGAAACGATGACTGTACAGTAATTTCATGACTATGGTCTAATAGTTTTCTCACTATGATCATCTCAACTAAGTTCATTATCAATACTTGTTATAGATTTTTCTACCAGCTTATCTTGGGTAGAAAAAAGAGAGTTTGGTCGGTTAGATTAACATTTTTGGTCTGAAAGAAGATGTAGTGACAAAAATTGAGAAAGTTATGCAGAGATGGTTGGCCATGTCGAGAGAATGAATGAAGAACGATTGACGAAAAAAGTGATAAGGCGAGTGTGAATGAAAGTGTTAGAAGGGGTAGACCTAAGCGGACATTTGAAGACCAAATCAGCTACGTCTTGAAAAAAGGCCAGGTCAAGAGCACCCTAAACCGTAGAGCATGTATGAAGAGAATTATGAAAGTGGACGAAGCCGAACAAGTATGTAAGGATCGTAGCAAGTGGAAATAAGTAGTCTCTGCCAACCCTACGGAAAAGAGGCGTGATTATATGTATGTATGTATTAACATTTATTAGTTTAAGCATGACTCATTGTAAAAAGTTACAAATCAAAGAATGTACTAACTGTATTTCTTAGGCTAAAATCTTTTCGTTTTCTGGTGTAATATATGTATAGTATATTTATTCATTCATTTATGCGCCACAGTCAGCTGACTGACAGGGTTGACTGAATTTGTTGAAAGTTTTCTCCTTACCGTGAGTTTGCACTGTCGCAATATTCACATAAAATATGTATTTGAAAAAACAAAAGGAACACTTCAACAACAAAAGAAACACGTCCGAAGAGCTCTTCTCTATAAATATCCTCTCGGTTTTAGGGCCTCGAGGGATATTTAGAGACGATAGCAAAAGACCCGACAGTTATGACATTGGGAGAGAGGTGAAGCCCTAGTGTGGGGTGTTACTTGCTTACACACTTTGCCAGTCTCTCATCTCAGGGTTAACTCGTTTAGAGCTGGACGGCATCAGGGACAGCAGAACTAAGTAAGTGGTGCAAATGTGAGTCTCTGAGAGATGACTAATTTGTGCTCTTTGGTGTAGAGACTGTCGGTCCTTGGGTCCGTGCGGTGGATTTGCTTAAGGCCACAGCCATTTAGCGAGGAAATGCAGCCAGCGTTCTAGGCACGATACCACACGGAGTAGGACTCTATGATAATTTAAGTTATTTTATTATAGTCTTTTAATATTGTACATTTTTCAATTTTATGTAATATAAGATTAATAATTTCACATAAAACAATTAGATACAGCTTTTTGAAAATGTATAGAACAAAACATGTTTTACAACAAGTTTTGGAAACCAATTCAATGTGTTGTCATGAAAAACTGATGGAATATTTGTTTGCGAATATAATTACTTTTATAAAAAATATGATACTAAACATTAAATTATTGGTTTTGACTTTATAAGCTTTCCGGATCATTAAAAAATAAAACACAATTGTAACCGTCTGCACCTGTGGTTAACATTTAATTTTATTAACTATTTAATTTTATTAAATTAGGTATGCCTTGTATGCGTTGCAATACCATTTTGACAGAAAAACCACTCACAGGCGTGCGCAAAATAAACGCACCGAATTTTCACCGTTTTCAGTATCCCGCACCTCAAAAGGAAAAAACGGAGCCTTATAGGATCACTTTGTTGTCCGTCTGTCTGTCTGTCAAGACCCTTTTTCTCAGGAACGCGTGGAGGTATCAAGCTGAAATTTAAATCAAATACTCAAGTCTACTGTCCATTTGAGCTGTGAAAAAATCAAACTTCTAAGCCAACGCAAGCAAAAGATACAGCCGTTTATGACGCAAATTTTCGACATTCGCAAGGGAATCAAAATCTACTGGGTACTTCCCGTAATTTCAGAATCTTAAAATTTGGTACAAAGCAACGTATTAGCATAGATAAAGGAAAAATTGCGAAAAGCATACATTTTTAATTACATCATATAATAAAAATATTTATAATAATTTTAAACTTATATACCTACAGATTTGTTCGGAACCCTCGCTGCGCGAGTCCGACTCGCACTTGGCCGGTTTTTATTTATATAAATTGTAGGTATAGGAACGCACAGAAAACAAACAATTAAACAAACTAATACAAAATTTTTGTCAAACACATTTGCGGGCGTGCAGACAACAACTAAATGACATCGTAAGTGACTGGATAAATGATATAGAACACGTACGGGACAAAGAAACATTCACTTTTATATATAGAAATTCTGTCATATCTATATCTTTGAAAGTATCTATTTATATCGAATTTATATTTACCAACCATTTTGAGTAAAAAATATTACACTTTAAAATATTCAAAATGAAAGTCCAACAAAAATTCTCAATACTATCAAACAACTACAAGACTCGACAACATAAATCACGGACTATCACTGACAGAGAGTAATCGGAGGGCTCTTTTTCATTTGTCTGCGCAAAATGTCTGTCTGCCAGATTGAAAATTTTGCTTATTTCTAAAATTAACACTGGGGAACGTTTTAAATTAAAAAAAAATAACTTTATTTTTTTACTTATTATATGCCAGTGCTTGACTACAATTCCACCTGGTGGTAAGTGGTGATGAAGCTCTAGATTATAAAACGAACTATTTAGGCTTAACTAAAGCCAATTCACTCTTGCCTTGGAGACACTCATGTAGTAATCGGACCTAAAGACAGACGCCTGCAGATTATTCCGCTCCTTTACTCTACGTATTACGAAAGACGAGGCAAACCGTTAAGTGCGAATATTGAAATTGCAATAAAAAAGAAGTGAAGGCCCGCAGACTACCTTAATTAATACTATTGGAGATGTCAATAGACCTGAAAAAAATCCAAATATATAAAGTTCAACTAAAACTAGCCCTTCAGATCAAAAACAATTTAAGCTTTAGCACGCAAAACTATTTACTTATTAGCGGCGATGAATAATTGATTGCTTTTTATATCCGGAGCGACACCTACAGATAATCGTCTGGTCGTCATAATGAAGTCAATCTCATTTTTGTCGAACCGTCGGGGATCGACCAGATCCACTTCCTGTGGAGCGGCTTCTGAAAGAAAGAGTTCATCATAAAGAGTCCCTCTTTCTCCATGAAGTCGGCCAGCTGCTGGCCCCTTGGGTTCCGTTGCCCTATTCCAAATCTCCCATCTTTCAGCTCACTGTTCTCTCTTGTGCCTAGTTTTGCATTGAAGTCTCCCATTAACACCGTAAAGTGGGTTTTGGAGGAATGTATGTCTCTAGAGATATCCTCATACATTTCCTTCACCTCCTCATCGGGGTGTGCCGAGGTTGGTGCGTAAACCTGTATGACCTTCAACGAATACCCTTTGGTGATTCTGCATATAAGGTACGCAACCCTCGTTGACATACTCTCAGTCTTTATAACGTTGTTAACGAGAAACTTGTGGACGATAAATCCGACACCTCCTTGGGACAGATGTTCGCCCTCCCGGTGATAGAGCAAGTTGCCGGGTTCGAGGATTACCGTGTCCTCGCCCTCTCTTCGGACCTCGGATAATCCTTTAATATTCCAGCGTAACTTGTCTATCTCTTCTTCCAGTTCCACGATCTTCTCGTCAGTCCTCAGGGTGCGTGCGTTGTATGTTGCCAGGTCGAGTCGTCTTAGGTGGCAACCGAACCTCCATCGGAGATTCTAAGCACCCCCTGCCCCGCCGTTACCATGGTCGCCAACCTAGCCAGGAATAGCGGGGCCACCGGGGACTGGTGGCCGTCTCTTTGTTACTCTCATCATAGGGGGGGGGGTATTTGCCATAGTTGCCACGCTTTTAGCGGGTTGGCAACCGCAGTTTTTTATTGTAATTTTGATGTTATCAGGAAGATGCTGCTGCCCATCTCCTGCCTGTTTCCCTTTGTCGCCTTCTACGACACCCACGGGAAGATATGGGGTAGTGGATATTCTTAATCGCCACTACACTGCCAAATAACAACATATTCATAACAATATCCCAATCAAAATATTTCGAAAGTCATAAGTGATTCGCGCCGGTGATATCCATTAACGTGAAATATCCGTTGCGGATCTCTCATCATTTTTCATTCTTAATGCTTTATTGCCTGCGACATGCGGGTCAACCTTACAAAATTGATGAGAGTCACATACATTACTTATATTATCTTGTGGACTATCAATCAGTACGTATACTTATAACGTCAAGGGAGCGAAACGTGACTTTGTATTTTTTTTTTTCAAATATTTATGTAGGATTGACATATGTTTATTATATCGAATATAATGATATATAAAATAGCGAGAAGAAAAAGTACATATAGCTGACGTTAAACATCAACGCTCTGGGAAGTCTGTAGTTTGCGATCATATCCATGACGACCCCCATTAGAATCAGATTTGATGGACCACACATCTTCACGAAAGATCATCGATTCCATCCAAGGATGATAAGTGAAGCTATTGAAATTATAAAGATCCCGAATTCAATAGAGAAGGAAGCTGGGCACTACCACTACGATTCCTGTAATGAATATAATGAAATTAAATAAAACTAATTTTACGGACTTTATCGCATTTAATTGTACTTATTTTTAAATTTCCAAGATTTCGGGTGCTTTCCAGCACCCAAGGTCACGGGGTCTGAAGTGATTGACGTAGCGATGTCAGATTTAACCCGTACCTACAGCTTTTTAATTATCAGTTTTGGTCCGATCTATGCAGAATGAAACTACTGTGTCTTGAAGTCTTGCAGTGGTATATTTGGGTTTAGTTTATTTTTATTAATTACAGGTTCCAAGCAGGTGGCAGTACCCAGCCTAATTTCAATAGAGAGGGACTCCATTGTAATAAGGATGTTTTTTTGTCTATTATAATATAATTTTTGTCACACACAATATGTCGTACAAGTAAATTAAAACAATAAACAAAAAAAATTGGCAATCATTGGAGACTACCTACGGTAGTAAAAACTTAAAAGTATGTAATAACAGTGTTTTTTTATTTTTAAATTAATTGTATTGAGTTGGAACCGATTGCACTAAAAATGGCGTCAGTAGGTCGCCATGCCAAACGGTGGCTTCGCCCTTATCATTGCGTTCTGCAACGATCAATATTATTTAACATTTAAATAATAACAACGAAATAAAGAAATTTCATTTCGCTTAAGACGATTGGCGTTTTATTGCTAACACTTCCATTTTATTTGCTCACACTTTTCTTCCACTTTTCCTTATTATTTATCTTGTGGTTTCATTTTGTTAAAATAGAAGTTTTATTTGAGAACAGACAATATGTGTCTTTGATAGTATCGTATTAAACTGTCTCGTTGATCTAGTAGTCGTGAAGCAGTTGCTGATATCCTGGGTTCAAATCCAGAGTCATGCCAAAATAAGTTATTGGATTATTCTGTAAAGAAATTCTCAGTAGCTGAGTCAGGACGTTGGCGGTGTTTTCACCCCATTACCTTGGAAAGTACTTAAAGCCCTAGATTCAGCGACTGATATCTCTCTTCGCTCGTGTCGGATTACCGTCGGATTATGAGAGTGAGGGAATAGAGAGTGCACCAGTGCTTGCGCATACTCTCAGTCACTATAATCCTGTCCAGCGCAGATAACTCGTCCCTGTTCAGACTGGCTACCGTGACCGAAATTCTGTTTGGAGGACAATATTTTGATGGGTTTTAAAGGTCAATCCAACAGCAATGCAATGTATACATTTTCGAGTTCTTACAAATATCGATATCGCGTATATTTCTTGATTTATCTACATTTCCCTGTATCAAATATGCTTGCAGCGGTCACCGTGAGACAGTTTTTTTTATAACGTACATGATACTACATAAGCACCTAGAACTGACATAATATTATGTTCCATCTCAAAAGGGACTACACTTGCTAAGCGTTATTTTTATGTTATTTCTTTTCGTTTTTATATTAGATCTAATAAAACTAAAGTCATTATACCCATAATGACTTTAGTTTTATTAAAACTAACTAACTAAACTGGCCGTATGAGGAAGCTTAAGGTCGCTCAGCGAGCTATGGAGAGGGCTATGCTCGGAGTTTCTCTGCGTGATAAACTTAGAAATGAGTATATCCGCAGTAGAACCAGAGTAACCGACATAGCCCAACGGATTAGTAAGCTGAAGTGGCAGTGGGCCGGTCATATAGCTCGAAGAACCGACAACTGATGGGGAAGAAAAGTTCTCGAGTGGCAGCCTCGTACCAGTAGGCGAAGTGTAGGGAGACTCCCCACGAGATGGAGTGACGACCTGGTAAGACATGCAGGAAGTCGATGGATGCAGGTGGCTCAGGACCGTGCTTTGTGGCATTCCTTGGGGGATGCCTATGGTCAGCAGTGGACTTAGGAAAGGCTGTAATGATGATGATGATGAACTAACTAAACTAAACAAAACCACCCAGTTGAAATGGAGATGCGTGGTCCTGTCCCGGTCTAGACGAACTATACGCGCTGCAACCGTAACAGCTGCAGCGTGGCTCAATCACGGTATAAAAATTACACACAATTGTTACAAACTTTATGAAACAAAGTTTGTATAAAAGCGTTATTATATAATATTAAGGAATTTGTAGATGATAATAACCCCTGGGAATAAGGTGATCACTAAAAAGCTATTTCTAATTTATTTTGTGTGGTTAATTGTGTAACATACATGATTGTAAGCCGTTATTTAAAAAAAAGTCCCGCTGGGTTTCTTGCTGGTTCTTCCCAGGACAGAGGTTTTTTTTTCGAACCAGTGGTAATTAAACAAAAGAGTGAATATTAATAAGTATTATTTATTAATTTATATTGAATAAAAGTCGTAATAAAACACAAAAAAATAACACACAAATTTAAAACGACATTTTCACAATTATTTCTTATGCGGCATCAACGCGCCGGGTATCAACTAGTATCATAAATTTATTACCCAAGTCATTACTTAGCTAAAAATGTTATAAAATATGTAAAATATTTTAAATGTTAGTTGCCATCACAATAAAAATTAAACTAAAAACATAAATTATCGTACATTCCTCCCAGCGGTATAAAAATACGGATAGACATCTAGACCCGGAACTATAATTTTAGTCCTCACACGTAGATTCCGTCTGAAATTCGAATCTGCAACTAAAAACATTAGTAAATTATATAAAATAAATTATTATTACGAGTTATTATTTATTGACTAAGGAGTTAAGTAAAGTAATGTTACAGCCGATATTGTATGTGTGCCGGACGGGCGTAACTCTCCGGAGTAAATGTTGTCGAAGATACTCCGCGAGCCGCTCACGTCCTACACCTATAGGTTCCGGTGGATACTTTCACTACCGCCTTTGTGTATGCTGTTGGAGAACTGTGGACTGAGGTTCAGAATTAAAAATGCACGATTTATAAATTAAAATAGCAAGGGAGTGGCCAGCGGTTCGACTGATTAATTAGTTACGAAATATTATAACTTATTTATTTATTTAACACTGTTTTTCAACTATGATTGTTCACTATATATTTCAAAACACAGATTTAATTAAACACACAGTAATATTAAAATTTCTATTGGGTTTTAAAAATTTCTATTCGTATTTTCAAAATATCTGTTGGTAATATCAAATTTCTATTTGCAGTAACAAGTTTCTATTGGTATTTTCTACTATTTCTATTGGTAATTTTGAATATCTATTGGAAGTAACAAATTTCTATTGGTAGTATCAAATATTTCTATTGGTAGCAGCTGGTTTTCTAACACTACTGACTAGCAGCTATTAATCAACTAAAATTAGTTGAATTTAACACTTTTGTAACTGCGAATATCAGTTACCACTTTTTCCGTCTAGCTAACACTTTTCACTATATGTAACGGCGAAATTTCCGTTACCACTTTTTTCAGCTAGCCAACACTTTTTCACTATATGTAACTGCGAATATCAGTTACCACTATTTTTGGCTAGCTGACACTATTTTACTATATGCAACTGAGAATTTTCAGTTGCCACTTTTTCCGACTATGTGTAACTGCGATTTTTCAGTTACGACCTTTTTCGGCTAGCTAAACTTTTTCTATTTCACTTTAACTTTTCACTGTGTTCTGCTACTAGTCACTTCAGCTACTGCCGGATACTACTGCTTGTTACTGGTAGTTCTTCCTACTACAATGTTACTGTGATTTGCCCCCATAAGGTAGACTTCGGCTATACTCTATAGAGAGCCGCTTGCCAATTTCCGGTTTTGCCCTTTTATTATCAAACATTTTCATTATGTATTTTGCACAAATCGCAATTTTTCTATATAATGCTAATTTTTACATTAACACGCTATACACTATAAAATAGGCATTTTGTTCCTTTATCATTATGTGATAAGGGTTACTTGATATATTTACATTCAAAAAAGTTATTAATCAAAATGTACCTAATTTACATAACAAAAGTGCACATTAAATCTTTAATTTTACTATATTTCTCAAATGCGTTTATTTACACAAATTATCTATTTACTTATTTCAATCTATACACCATATGCTAACTAAATATCGTATTTACAATTCTTTCAGAACATAAAAATATTCTCATTATTTTCATATAAACTATTGCGCAGTTAATTAACTTCTAGAAATTTCCACGATATGCTGCGCTGTGATTGGTCGAAATTTTATTTAATGTTTAAAGTCGTTTATATCAACTTATTATTAAAACGATACTTTATACAAATATATTACGAGTTGTAAACATACTGTAAAACTATATTAAAACACAATTTGTTCGATTTTGTTGCCAATTTCACTTTTTAAAACAATTTAATATTCTTTAATCACTTTTTGCTTAAAGTCTTTAAAACCGTCGCGAACAGTATGTCCCACCGCGCTGCCACGGTCTTCACATGCCGTTGGAATATATTTTTTAATTTCTCAGATCTGCAGGTTTCCAGGTTTCTTCACGATGATTTCCTTCATCACCGAGCACGTGGTAAATAAGCTCAGGGGCTTAGCGCTCGCTGTATATGCGAGCTATGCGAGCAACACAGGTTCGATCCCGCCGACACCAATGAAATTGTTAATTACAATTTTAAGTGCTGAATTACCAAGTCCTCGGTGGTGAAGGAAAACAATGTGAAAATAAATTAAAAAAAGACAAATAGAGTCCTCCAAAACGCATTGACACTGACACTTCATTGCGCTAAAACCCTCTCAGAAATGAGAGGAGCCTGTGCCCCGCAGTGAGAAGTATATAGGCTTTAACTTTAACTTTTTAAAATTTTTTTCAATACCACTATCATGATAAGTACCATATCATTCTATATATGTATTAACAGATTTTACTGACGACTAAGTATAGAACTCACTTACAGGAAGCACAGCATGTACAGTTGTAAAAATAGTAAATAAAAATAAGACAAAACAGTTCTAACATATTACATTAAAAATAAAGAACGATAAAAATGCATTGAACTAACGAAAAATTATTTTATATTTAAAACGAGCATGATCTAAATAGATCATCACTGGGAAAAAAATCCTTTCCAACGCCGAGCAAATCTCGGTCGCCCAACTACCTAAGAATTTAATGCTTATGATTCAAAATCAAGTTTTTGTATAGCAATTTCTTTGATACTGGCGGTAATCAAAATCGGGTTGCTCCCTGAACTATGGAGTTATTAATAATTTATTATATTTGATTAGATAAACATACATTCTTAATAAAAGTTATGATCGTAGCAAAAATACAATATCATGCATTACACAGCAGTTCAATTCCAATAAGAGTATTTAGACTCGGTGAATCATCCAGCATCAAATATTATGGGCCTAAAGTAAACACAAGAAAATATCATACATCATGATTGCAAAGTATATCTCGACAAAACTTCCTCGCTCTCCGAACACAACTTTAGAAGTCTGGCAACACACAAATTAATGATGCCATCGAAAATTATTTACAAGAAACTTTTCCTTGTTCCGGGTAAATCTTAAGGAAATGTTTTGGTATAATCTTGAATACTTTTTATTACTTACTTGAATTTTAATTTGGGTAAATTTCACCACTAATACATATTTATAAAAAAAATTGAATTATTGAATATATAAGATTCTTTAAAACATATAGTTTCACTTGTGAGTGAAATTATGTTTCACGAATGAGGTACGGAAAAGTAATAAATAATTTTTAACTTCTTCCTTTACTTCTCTAATTTTCGGAGTATTGAGATTTTTATAAGAAAACTTATGTGACCAACGAAATTGCAACCCACCTGATTAATTGTAAGTGATTGCTGCTGTAACCTATGAGCACCTGCAACCATTTTCAAATAAAGCCTATATTTGAGTTGTTAATTCTGAGGCCATCTTTTTAGAATAAGAGTGACAAATGAACACACAGTCAACTTGATGGTATGTGGATACTGTCCACTGTCCACTGATCCATAGATATTTTAGCCTATCCTTGATTATTAATCGAATTTCACATGCTTCGTTACCCTTGAGGACTGATATGGAAAGGTTCAATTCCAGTAAAAATGATCTCCGGACTCATCATAGAGAACGTGGTTCCTTTCCCTGTCGAGCCGACCCATTCCTGTTACAACCATAATATTGCTGCAGTCTGGCTCTACCACGTTCAAAGTTAATCGGTAACTGTACCTTATTAGAACAGAGTTCTAAAAATGAGAAATTTCTATAATATTCGATGCATGTGTTTATTATTATGCCAACGAATTTCTTAAAGGCGGCTGTACCGAGTTTCTTAATTCTTATTTTACTAAACTCAGTTAAGTTTTTTTTTAATCATTCATAAGGGTGGAAAAATCGGGACTAAATTTCTAATGTAACTATTTAGACAAAATACTAGTTGTTTCCTTGAAATTGTGATATTCCTAAGTCTGAGTGGACTAAAGGAAAGGAAATGGTAAAATAATTAAATTAAAATTTTCTACTGCAATATTGTTTATAATAATGATTTATTCTATACTAAATCTTAGCAACGTCTTCAAAAGTTATTATGTCGTAGTTTCTTTTTTGAAGCGAGTTTAATTTTGTTTTGTTTAATTATTATTTCTTAAATTACATGTATTTACTCTTTATGCAGTTGTTAATTGGATTGAGTCACTAGTGCCCATGGGAATAAAATGTATTTCAATTAACATATTCGTATCTTCAAATGGCTAAAGAATCGAGGTAGCTCTCGCTGTAAATTTCACCACGCGTAACCGCGGCTGATATTTCCTTAACCCTAAACCCTATCAAAATGGGAGGGAGGCTGTTCAGTAAGCGGTCTATAGGCTGTTGATTATTTCATCTTCAATAAGCTTCCCCCAAGGAATACCACAAAGCACGGTCCTGAGCCACCTGCATCCAGCGACTTCCTGTATATCTTACCAGGTCGTCACTCCATCTAGTGGGGGACGCCCTACACTTCGTCCGCCGGTACGAGGCCGCCACTTGAGAAATAAATAAAATAATAAATAAATAAAAAATACGCCATAACATCATAAAATGTCGCTTTAAGAAGGTTTGAATGAACATACCTCTACATTTCACATTTAACAGAAGGAGACCACTCGTTGAATATATTTTCAACGTACAAGTAAATCATATTTGCATTAGATAGATGCTAGGGTGAGCATGTTTATCTACTGACTTCAAAAAGGAGCCGGTACTCAATTCTACTGTATGTTTTTTTTTAATGTGTGATACCTCATAACTTCTTACAGAATGATTATTTTTTGTTTGAAAGCTGGTGCTTCACATGTGGTCCATTATAAATTTTATCAAGGTCTGACTAATAGTTTTTGAGTTATTCATTATAATTTGTATTGAAGTCGGTTGTACAAGATTTCTAATTTTAAATTATTGAAGTAATGTTTTTGTACAAGCGTAACAGATACGAGGTGGCGTCATAATAAACTTCATCTATACCCTTTAAAATTACCATTCTCAATCACACCAAATCTATAATAATAATGTACTTAAAAACTAAATTTCGTTCACCACGGCGTATCTCAACAGGGACTGGTGGAAACAGGGTTAAAGTGCCCGAGTGTATGCGCAAACACAGGCACTCTCCATTCTATCACTGTCATAGTCCGATGACAGTAATATGATAATCTGATACGACTGGAGAAACATCAAGTGTAGGACCAACGACTTTACGTGCTTTACGATGCACGGGTTCAGGAAGTTGGCGTGAAACACCACCAACTTCCTGACTTTGGGCTGCTACTACAAAATTCTTGAAAGAAAAACTAAATGACTAAGAGAAACTAAGAAATATAAAATAAACATCTATCTCGCATTGACCCCTTTTGAGACCCCTGGGTCGGCTCGACAGGGAAAGGAACCACGTTCTCTATGATGAGTCCGGAGATCATTTTTACTGGAATTGAACCTTTCCATATCATTCCTCAAGGGTAACGAAGCATGTGAAATTCGATTAATAATCAAGGATAGGCTAAAATATCTATGGATTACAGTATCCACATACCATCAAGTTGACTGTGTGTTCATTTGTCACTCTTATTCTAAAAAGAAGGCCTCAGAATTAAAAACTCAAATATAGGCTTTACGATGGTATCATTAATTTGTGTGTTGCTAGACTTCTAAAGTTGTGTTCGGAGAGCGAGGAAGTTTTGTCGAGATATATATATATATATGATATTTTCTTGTGTTTACTTTAGGCCCATAATATTTGATGCTGAATGATCCACCGAGTCTAAATACTCTTATTGGATAGGAACTACTGTATAATGCATGATATTGTATTTTTGCTACGATCATAACTTTTATTAAGAATGTATGTTTATCTAATCAAATATAATAAATTATTAATAACTCCATAGTTCAGGGACCTGTAGAAGTTCAGTGTAAACACAATATGCGAGCAACCCGATTTTGATTACCGCCAGTATCAAAGAAATTGCTATACAAAAACTTGATTTTGAATCATAAGCATTAAATTCTTAGGTAGTTGGGCGACCCAGATTTGCTCGGCGTTGGAAAGGATTTTTTTCCCAGTGATGACATATAGATCATGCTCGTTTTAAATATAAGATAATTATTCGTTAGTTTCAATGCATTTTTATCGTTGTTTATTTTTAATGTAATATGTTAGAACTGTTTTGTTTTATTTTTATTTATTATTTTTACAACTGTACATGTTGTGCTTCCTGTAAATGAGTTCTATACTTAGTCGTCAGTAAAATCTGTTAATACATATATAGAATGATATGGTACTTATCATGATAGTGGTATTGAAAAAAAATTTTAAAAAGTTAAAGTTAAAGCCTATATACTTCTCACTGCGGGGCACAGGCTCCTATCATTTCTGAGAGGGTTTTAGCGCAATGAAGTGTCGGTGTCAATGCATTTTGGAGGACTCTATGCGTCTTTTTTTAATTTATTTTCACATTGTTTTCCTTTACCACCGTGGACTTGGTAATTCAGCACTTAAAATTGTAATTAATAATTTAATTGGTGTCGGCGGGATCGAACCTGGGTTGCTCGCATAGCTCGCATATACAGCGAGCGCTAAGCCCTTAAGCTTATTTACGACGTGCTCGGTGATGAAGGAAATCATCGTGAAGAAACCTGGAAACCTGCACGTCTGAGAAATTAAAAAATATATTCCGACGGCATGTGAAATCCGTGGCAGCGGGGTGGGACATACAATATCGGCTGTAACATTACTTTACTTAACTCCTTAGTCAATAAATAATAACTCGTAATAATAATTTAATTTATAAAATTTACTAATGTTTTTAGTTGCAGATTCGAATTTCAGACGGAATCTACGTGTGAGGACTAAAATTACAGTTCCGGGTCTAGATGTATGTCCGTATTTTTATACCGCTGGGAGGAATGTACGATAATTTATGTTTTTAGTTTAATTTTTATAGTGATGGCAACTAACATTTAAAATATTTTACATATTTTATAACATTTTTAGCTATGTAATGACTTGGGTAATAAATTTATGATACTTGTTGATACCCGGCGCGTTGATGCCACATAAGAAATAATTGTGAAAATATCGTTTTAAATTTGTGTGTTATTTTTTTGTCGTTTTATTGCGATTTTTATTCAATATAGATTAATAAATAATACTTATTAATATTCACTCTTTTGTTTAATTACGACTGGTTCGAAAAAAAACCTCTGTCCTGGGAAGAACCAGCAAGAAACCCAGCGGGACTTTTTTTTAAATAACGGCTTACAATCATGTATGTTACTCAATTAACCACACAAAACAAATTAGAAATAGCTTTTTAGTGATCACCTTATTCCCAGGGGTTATTATCATCTACAAATTCCTTAATATTATATAATAACCCTTTTATACAAACTTTATTTCATAAAGTTTGTAACAATTGTGTGTAACTTTTATACCGTGATTGAGCCACGCTGCAGCTGTTACGGTTGCGGCGCGTATAGTTCGTCTAGACCGGGACAGGACCGCGCATCTCCATTTCAACCGGGTGGTTTTGTTTAGTTTAGTTAGTTCATCATCATCATCATTACAGCCTTTCATAAGTCCACTGCTGACCATAGGCATCCCCCAAGGAATGCCACAAAGCACGGTCCTGAGCCACCTGCATCCATCGACTTCCTGCATGTCTTACCAGGTCGTCACTCCATCTCGTGGGGGGTCTCCCTACACTTCGCCTACCGGTACGAGGCTGCCACTCGAGAACTTTTCTTCCCCATCGGTTGTCGGTTCTTCAAGCTATATGACCGGCCCACTGCCACTTCAGCTTACTAATCCGTTGGGCTATGTCGCTTACTCTGGTTCTACTGCGGATATACTCATTTCTAAGTTTATCACGCAGAGAAACTCCGAGCATAGCCCTCTCCATAGCTCGCTAAACGACCTTAAGCTTCCTCATACGGCCAGTTTAGTTAGTTAGTTTTAATAAAATTAAAGTCATTATGGGTATAATGACTTTAGTTTTATTAGATCTAATGTAAAAACGAAAAGAAATAACATAAAAATAACGCTTAGCAAGTGTAGTCCCTTTTGAGATGGAACATAGTATTATGTCAGTTCTAGGTGCTTATGTAGTATCATGTACGTTATAAAAAAACTGTCTCACGGTGACCGCTGCAAGCATATTTGATACAGGGAAATGTAGATAAATCAAGAAATATACGCGATATCGATATTTGTAAGAACTCTAAAATGTGGACATTGCATTGCTGTTGGATTGACCTTTAAAACCCATCAAAATATTGTCCTCCAAACAGAATTTCGGTCACGGTAGCCAGTCTGAACAGGGACGAGTTATCTGCGCTGGACAGGATTATAGTGACTGAGAGTATGCGCAAGCACTGGTGCACTCTCTATTCCCTCACTCTCATAATCCGACGGTAATCCGACACGAGCGAAGAGAGATATCAGTCGCTGGATCTAGGGCTTTAAGTACTTTCCAAGGTAATGGGGTGAAAACACCGCCAACGTCCTGACTCAGCTACTGAGAATTTCTTTACAGAATAATCCAATAACTTATTTTGGCATGACTCTGGATTCGAACCCAGGATATCAGCAACTGCTTCACGACTACTAGATCAACGAGACAGTTTAATACGATACTATCAAAGACACATATTGTCTGTTCTCAAATAAAACTTCTATTTTAACAAAATGAAACCACAAGATAAATAATAAGGAAAAGTGGAAGAAAAGTGTGAGCAAATAAAATGGAAGTGTTAGCAATAAAACGCCAATCGTCTTAAGCGAAATGAAATTTCTTTATTTCGTTGTTATTATTTAAATGTTAAATAATATTGATCGTTGCAGAACGCAATGAAAAGGGCGAAGCCACCGTTTGGCATGGCGACCTACTGACGCTATTTTTAGTGCAATCGGTTCCAACTCAATACAATTAATTTGAAAATAAAAAAAACACTATTATTACATATGTTTAAGTTTTACTACCTACGGTACTACCGTAGGTAGTCCCCAATGATTGCCAATTTTTTTTTGTTTATTCTTTTAATTTACTTGTACGACATATTGTGTGTGACAAAAATTATATCATAATAGCCTCAAAAACATCCTTATTACAATAGAGTCCCTCTTTATTGAAATTAGGCTGGGTACTGCCACCTGCTTGGGACCTGTAATTAATAAAAATAAACTATACCCAAATATACCACTGCAAGACTTCAAGACACAGTAGTTTCATTCTGCATAGATCGGACCAAAACTGATACTTAAAAAGCTGAAGGTACGGGTTAAATCTGACATCGCTACGTCAATCACCTCAGACCCCGTGACCATGACCGAAACCTTACAAATTTAAAAATAAATACAATTAAATGCGTAAGTACAAATAAAGTCCGTAAAATTAGTTTTATTCAATTTCATTCTATTCATTACAGGAATTGTAGTGGTAGTGCCCAGCTTCCTTCTCTATTGAATTCGGGATATTTATAATTTCAATAGCTTCATTTATCATCCTTGGATGGAATCGATGATCTTTCGTGAAGATGTGTGGTCTATCAAATCTGATTCTAATGGGGGTCGTCATGGATATGATCGCAAACTACAGACTTCCCAGAGCGTTGATGTTTAACTTCAGCTATATGTACTTTTTCTTCTCGCTATTTTATATATCATTATATTCGATATTATAAACATATGTCAATCCTACATAAATATTTGAAAAAAAAATACAAAGTCACGTTTCGCTCCCTTGACATTATAAGTATACGTACTGATTGATAGTCCACAAGATAATATAAGTAATGTATGTGACTCACATCAATTTTATAAGGTTGACCCGCATGTCGCAGGCAATATAGCATTAAGAATGAAAAATGATGATAGATCCGTAACGGATATTTCACGTTAATGTACGTCACCGGTGCGAATCACTTATGACTTTCGAAATATTTTATCTGGGATATTCTTACGATTATGTTGTTATTTGGCCGTGTAGTGGCGATTAAGAATATCCACTACCCCATATCTTCCCGTGATTGTCGTAGAAGGCGACAAAGGGAAACAGGCGGGAGATGGGCAGCAGCATCTTCCTGATAACATCAAAATTACAATAAAAAACTGCGGTTGCCAACCCGCTCGCCAAGCGTGGCAACTATGGCAAATACCGCCCCTATGATGAGAGTAACAAAGAGACGGCCTCAGTCCCAGGTGGCCCCGTTATTCCTGGCTACGGTGGCGACCATGATAACGGCGGGGCAGGGGGTGCTTAGAATCTCCGATGGAGGTTCGGTTGCTACCTATGACGATTTGACCTGGCAACATACAACGCACGCACCCGGAGGACTGACGAGAAGATCGTGGAGCTGAAAGAAGTGATAGACAAGTTACGCTGGCATATTATATGATTATCCGAGATCCGAAGAGAGGGGGGGGGGGGACACGGTAATCCTCGAATCCGGCAACTTGCTCTATCACCGGGAGGGCGGCCATCTGTCCCAAGGAGGTGTCGGATTTATCGTCCACAAGTTTCTCGTTAACAACGTTGTAAATATTGAGAGTGTGTCAACGAGGGTTGCGTACCTTATATTTAGAATCACTAAACGGTATTCGCTGAAGGTCATACAGGTTTACGCACCAACCTCGGCACACCCCGATGAGGAGGGGGGGGGAAATGTATGAGGATATCTCTAGAGCCATGCATTCCTCCAAAACCCACTTTAAGGTGTTAATGGGAGACTTCAATGCAAAACTAGGCACTAGAGAGAACGGTGATCTGAAAGATGGGAGATTTGGAATAAGGCAACGGAACCCAAGGGGCCAGCACCTGGCCGACTTCATGGAGAAAGAGGGACTCTTTATGATGAACTCTTTCTTCCAGAAGCGGCCCCACAGGAAGTGGACCTGGTCGAGCCTCGATGGTTTGACAAAAAATGAGATTGACTTCATTATGACGACCAGACGACAACTGTTCAGTGATCTCTCCGTGATCGCGAGGGTGAAAACTGGTAGCGATCACCGAATGGTTAGTGAAACACTGAACCTAAACGTTAAGTTGGAGAAGTCTCGTCTTATGAAGTCAACGCTCCGTCCCTCTCGTGCTCTGTTCCAAAGTCCCGAAATCTTTCAGCTCGAGTTACAAAACCGTTTTCAGTGCCTAGAAGACTGCAAAGAAGTGAACGATATGAATGACTAGCAACTGTCCATGCGGTTGGAGCTAAGTTCTGCAAGACCCGCCGCAGAAGAACACAAAAACTCTCCTATCACACTCTTAATCTCATGGCTATTAGACGGGAGATAAAGCTACATTCTTCAACAGATCTGACAGCATACAGGCAACTGAACAGACAGATCTCCAAATGCATGCGGCGGGACTTACGCAACTTCAATACGGCTTGTATTTAAGAAGCAATCGAACGGAACCGAAGCTCCAAAATCTTTGCTAGAGATCTGTCTGCCAGAAAGAGCCAACTGCCAAAGCTGAAGACCGAGTGTGGCAGCATCGTTTCTTAAACACCTGAGATTTTGAGTGAAATTGAGAGGTTCTATGGGCAGCTGTACATGTCATCGCTGGGCCACACGCAAGTGTGAGTAACAATCCAAGAGCGAGTCTTATCCGACACTATTCCGAAGATATCCCGTACGTCAGTCTGAGCGAGATTAGAATGGCTCTCCAGCACCTTAAAAAAAGAAAGTCCCCGGGCGAGGATGGAATTACAGTGGAGCTTTTGAAAGCGGGTGGAAAAACGGTACTTGAAGTCCCTCAGAAGCTCTTTAATTCCGTCCTCAATGGTGGCACTACTCCGCAGGCGTGGAGCAGAAGTGTGGTGATCTTGTTCTTCAAGAAAGGCGACAACGCTCTCTTGAAGAACTACAGACCTATTTCCCTTCTGAGCCACGTCTACGTACTGTTTTCGAGAGTCATTACGAATCATCTCGCGCGCAGAGTTGACGACTTCCAGCCTCCCGAACAAGCCGGTTTCCGAAAAGGCTTTAGTACCATAGACCACGTACATACCCTGCGGCAGATTGCACAGAAGACAGAAGAGTACAATCTTCCACTTTGCCTTGTGTATGTGGACTATAAGAAAGCCTTTGATTCCGTCGAAATTCGGGCGGTGCTGCAGTCCCTTCAGCGTTGACAAGTTGACTGTCGGTATATCGAGGTGCTGAAGTGTTTGTACAGTACAGCTACGATGACTATCCGAGTACAGAATCAGAGTACGAAACCTATCCAACTACAGAGACGTGTAAGACAGGGTGACGTTATATCCCCTAAACTCTTCACCGCTGCATTGGAAGACGTTTTCAAGCTGCTGGACTGAAAAGAATGCACTATTAACATCAATGGCGAGTACATCACTCACCTTTGATTTGCCGACGATATGGTCCTTATGGCAGAATCGCTGGAGGACCTAAGCACTATGCTCAACGACCTCAATAGAGTCTCCCAACGGATAGGTCTTAAGATGGACATGGACCTAACAAGAATCATATTTGACGTCCATGTCACACCTATGCCGGTAGTTGTTGGGAGCACTAAGCTCGAAGTTGTTGACGAGTATGTTTACCTGGGAGAAATAGGCAATAAATCCAACTTCGACCGAGAGGTCAATCGAGGGATTCAACTCGGCTGGGCAGCGTTCGAGAAACTACGACACATCTTTTCGTTAGACATACCTCAAAACCTTAAAACGAAATTGTACAACCAGTGCGTGTTGCCAGTGATGACTTACGGATCTGAGACGTTGTCCTTCACTGCTGGCCGTATGAGGAAGCTCAAGGTCGCTCAGCGAGCTATGGAGATGGCTATGCTCAAACTTTATCGGCGTGATAATCTTAGAAATCAGGATATCCGCAGTAGAACCAGAGTAACCGTCATAGCCCAACGGGTTAGTAAGCTGAAGTGGCAGTGGGCTGGCCATATAGCTCGAAAAACGCACAACCGATTGGGAAGAAAGGATCTCGAGTGGCAGTCTCGTACCGGTAGGCGAAGTGTAGGCCGACCCCCCACGAGATGGAGTGACGACCTGGTAAGACATGCAGGAAGTCGATGGATGCAGGTGGCTCAGGACCGTGCTTTGTGGCATTCCTTAGGGGAGGCCTATGCTCAGCAGCGGACTTATGAAAGGCTGTAATGATGATGATGATGATGTTATTATTAACTGGGTTGTTATAAATAAATTTGCTTAGCTCCGCGTTTTCCCATTATAATGGATTTCCGCAAAGTATCGCCTGATTCTATTAATTATGTTAATATTAACTTACAGCCTATTAAAGTCCACTGCTGAATAAAGACCTGCCCCATAGATTGCCTTAAAGGGGGATATTTGCCATAGATGCCTCGCTTGGCAAGCGGGTTGGCAACAGAAGGTTTTTAATTATTAGTTGTTATTAGAAAGTCGCTGCTGCCGATCTCCTGATATGTTTCCCTCTGTCTTCTCTTACAACACGCACGGGATGATAAATGGGGTAGTGGATATGCTTACACTGCCACTATGCGGTAATAATAGTAACTAAGCATTTTGAAAATAGTGATTATAAAAATTAGGATTTTCTTTGCATTAATTACTATCTACAAAATGTCCACTGCTAAAAATATGCCTCCCACATAGATAGCATAGCATTAATATTCGCACAGTTGCTACGCTTAACAGGTGGGTTTGGGATCCGCAGATTTTATTTTTTATTTTGTGAAGATGCTGCTACACCTTTTCGGTATTAGTTTCCTTCTGTCGTTTTACATGACACCTACCATATGGTATTGCTTAGTGTTTTCTCTTACGCTGTGTGATATCTGAGATATTAAAGGTGTATGGGTGATCGTCATAATTATTATCCCACAAGAAGTCTACTGCAGAACGAAGGCCCCTCCCAAAGACTTCTGATTTATCTGGATCCATTGACAACGATAAGAGTCTGCCACTTAAGAACGTTTTGCGTAAAAATATTAATAGGATATTAACCTGATGGATTTTTAGCTGACTGCAAATTTCACTTGTACCAAGATCCCACAAATATATAATGGGCATCTAGAATAGTGAGTGTCACATATCACTCACCTTTTTCTTTATAAAGTGTTTAGGAAGACAAACGAGCACAAAGTTTACCCAATGATAATTGGATGTTGGCGCACATAGACTCACCATACAAAACACATCAGCAGTATGTTACCTTTTTATATCGGTATACTTTTCAAGCGTGATTTTTAAAATTCATTGAAGTCTGCAATCTGTTGTCCCCAAATATCCTCGCAAAAGAACACCGATTCACACAAAAATGATTTGAATTGTTATTGAAATAAAAAAAAAACATATTTAAACAGAGAAAGTGGCTGGGTGCTACCATCTGCTAGGGATCCTATAACTTAAAAGTTAAAGTTACAGCCTATATAAGTCCCAAAGCTGGGCACATCCCTCCTGTCATATCTGAGAGTTTTAGGGCAAGGCAAGCCCGGCGCGCTGCCTCAATACTTGTTGGAGAACTTCATACGTCTTCGCAATTTTTATTTTTATTATTTTTCAGACATGGTTTCCTCACGATGTTTTTCTTCACCGCCAAGCACGTGATAAATCAGCACTTAAAATTGCAATTAACAATTTCATTGGTGCTGGTGGGGATTGAATCCGGGTTGCTCACGTACTGTGAAATTTACACCGTGCGTTAGGCCCTGAGCTACCACGGCTCAGGATCCCATATTTAATAATATTTAATATGAAACTAAAGCATACTACGCAAGACTTCAAGATACTGTAAGCTCGTTCTGCGTAGATCGTACTTAAAATAAATTGGCAAAAGCTGAAGGTAGCCAGGCTAACCATAACGTCGGGACGTAAAACACCTCAGTCTCTCGTGACTATGGGTACTGTTAAGCACCCGAAACGTCAGGAATAACAGTAAGTTAAATTAAACGCGATAAAACACGTTAAAATTATTAGTTAATCATCGCAATAATGATATGATTATAATCTGTAATTAGTCTAAGAATGAATTTGCTTGACATTTTACATGATTGATAGTAACGTTATCATGACAATTTATTTTATGTATTTTGAAAAACTTCTTAAGGCGCTACTTGAGGGTATCTCAGAGCTTTTTACAGACGAAAGTAATTTTCAGTAAAATCTAAGACCCGTTTCCGCATTTACAAAGGCAGTGACTGACTACATTATTTCGAGAGATATGTCTGAAAATTTTATGAAGTGACAAACATAGTGGCAATACTATTCTGTTTATTCATAGTTCATTATTTACACATCATCATCATCATCATCATTACAGCCCTTCATAAGTCCACTGCTGAACATAGGCCTCCCCAAAGGAATGCCACAAAGCATAGTCCTGAGCCACCTGCATCCATCAACTTCCTGCATGTTTTACCAGGCCGTAACTCTATCTAGTGGGGGGTTGCCCTACACTTCGCCTACCGGTACGAGGCTGCCACTCAAGAACCTTTCTTCCCCATCGGTTGTCGGTTCTTCGAGCTATATGGCCGGCCCACTGCCACCTCAGCTTACTATGCTATGCTACTAGGCTATGTCGGTTACTCTGTTTCTACTGGGGATATCCTGATTTCTAAGTTTATTACGCAGATAAAGTTTGAGCATAGCCATCTCCATAGCTCGCTGAGCGACTTTGACCTTCCTCATACAGCCAGCAGTAAAGGACCACGTCTCAGATCCATAAGTCATCACTGGCAATACGCACTGGTTGAACAATCTCATTTTTAGGTTTTGAGGTATACCTGACGAGAAGATGTGGCGTAGTTTGCCGAACGCTGCCCAGCTGAGTTAAATCCGTCGATTGACCTCTTGTTTAAAGTTTGACTTACCTAGTCGGACTATTTGTCCAAGGTGAACGTACTCTTCAACAACTTCGAGCTTAGTGCTCCCAACAACTACCGGCATAGTTGTTACATTGATATTAAATATGATCTTTGTTTTGTCTATGTTCATGTTAAGATCTATCCGTTGCAAGACAGTATTGAGGTCATTGAGCATGGTGCTTAGGTTCTCCAGCGATTTTGCTATAAGGACTATTTCGTATTTCAACGAATTTCGACGGAATCAAAGAATTTCTCATAGTCCATATACGCAAGGCAAAGTGGCAGATTGTACTCTTTTGTCATCTGTACAATTTGCCGAAGGATGTATATGTGGTCTATGGTACTAAAGCCTTTTCGTAAACCGGCTTGTTAGGAAGGCTGGAAGTCGTCGAGTCTGTATGCGAGGTGATTCGTAATGACTCTCGAAAACAGCACGTAGACGTGGCTCAGAAGGGAAATTGGTCTGTAGTTCTTCAAGAGAGCGTTGTCGCCTTTCTTGAAGAATAAGACCACTCCACTTCTGCTCCACGCCTCCGGAGTAGAGCCACCATGGAGAACAGAATTAAAGAGCTTTTGAAGGACTTCAAGTACCGGTTTTCCACCCGCTTTCAGAAGCTCCTCTGTAATTCAATCCTTACCTGGCATCTTGCCGTTTTTAAGGTGCTGGAGAGCCATTCTAATCTCGCTCAGACGGACGCCCGGGATATCTATAGAATTGTTTCGGATAAGACTTACTCTTGAATCAATACATAGACTTTCGTGTGGCTCCAACGACGTCGTGTCAAGCTGCCCTAGAACCTCTCAATCTCACTCGAAATTGAGATTTTTAAAATTGAGGTGTCCCGGAAACGATACTGCCACATTTGGTCTTTAGCTTTGACAGTTGACTCTTTCTGGTAGACAGATCTCTGGCAAAGACTTTGGAGCCTTGGTAACGCTCGATCGCTTCTTCAATACAAGCTGTGCTGAAGTTGCGTAAGTCCCGCCGCATGCATTTGGATATCTGTCTGTTAAGTTGCCTGTATGCTGTCAAATCTGTTAAAGACTACAGCTTCATTTCCCGTCTAACAGCCATAAGATTAAGTGTGTGATCGGATAATTTTTGTGTTTCTCTGCGGCGGGTCTTGCAAAACTTAGCTCCGACCACATGGACAGTTTCCACGAGCTTGTCATTCATATCGTCCACTGCATTGCAATTTTCTAGGCACTGAAAACACTTTTGTAGCTCGAGCTGAAAGGTTTCGGGACTTTGGATTAGAACACGAGGGAATGGAGCGTTGAATTCATTAGACGTGACCTCTCCAACTTAACGTTTAGGTTCAGTGTGCCTCTCACCATTCAGTGATCGCTGCCGGTTTACACCCTCGCGATCACTGAGACATCACTGAACAGTTGTCGTCTGGTCGTCATGATGAAGTCAATCTCATTTTTAGTCGAACCGTTGGGGCTCTACTAGGTCCAGATCCTGTGGGGCCGCTTCTGGAAGAAGGAGTTCATCATAAGGAGTTTCTCTTTCTCCTTGAATTTTCCCTATTTTGATATTCCATATTTCCCTACCTTCAGCTCACCGTTCTGTTGTGCCTGGTTTTGCACTCAAGTCTCTCATTAAAACCTTATAGTGGATTTTGGAGGAATGCATAGCTTTAGATATATCCTCATACATTTCTTCCACCTTCTCATCGGGATGCGCCGAGTTCGGTACGTAAACCTGTATGACCTTCATAAGTATACCGTTTGGTGTTTCTGAGTATAAGGTACGCAACCATTGTCGACACACTCACAATCTTTACAACATTGTTAACGACTTGTGGACAATAAATCTGACACCTCCTTGGGACAGATGGTTGCCCTCCCGGTAATAGAACAAGTTGCCGGATTCGAGGATTACCCTGTCCTCCCCTTCTCTTCGAACCTCGGACAACCCTATAATATGCCAGCGTAACTTTTTTATCTCTTCTTCCAGCTCCTAGATCTTTTCGTCAGTCTTCAGGGTGCGTGCGTTGTATGTTGCCAGGTCGATTCGTCTTAGGTGGCAACCGAACCTCCACCAGAGGTTCTTGGCCGCCGTCAGCATGGTCGCTACCGTAGCCAGGAATAGTGACTTTCATCATGGGGGGATTTTTGCCATAGTTGCTACGCTTGGCGTGCGCGTTGGCAACCGCAGTTTTTTATTGTAATATTGCTGTTATCAGAAAGATGCTGCAACCCGTCTCCTGCCTGTTTCCCGTTGTCGCCTCTTACGACACCCACAGGAAGATATGGGGTAGTGGATATTCTTAAACGCGGCAACGCAATATTACACAATACTATTTAAACACGCCAACAATAATTTTGTTAGAATTTTCTAGAATGTTAAAAGTTTAAAGATTGTAAAATAAATAAGAAGAATAAAATTAATAAAGTAGAGATATATGTTTAATGAAAAATAAATAAGGAAAATGAATAAATACATAAAATACATAACACACATAAATTTTTATTAACCGCGCGGAAACGTGCACTCATTTTATTTCACAAAAACCCATTATTTTTGTTAATTATTTAAAAAGAAAACGTAACGGTAGCTTCCAGACCCGGAAACATTATTAGGCCATACAAATATCTGTTGTGTGCGGGATTAGAACCCGCTGTCTTAAGCGTGCTAAGTCACAAAAAGAAATACAGTAGTATGTAATAAAATTAAAAGAAAACGATTATTTAATATTAATTATTCTAAAATGATTAACTTATATTGCAAAATAATATAGTCGAGATTTTCCGTTTTTCCCAAAGTGAAGGATAATTACGCTTAAAGATATTATGATCATCATCATCGGCATCATCACTGTAGTACTATAAACTGACGTGTTATTGTAGATTCATCTTAATATGATGAGTTGAGCTAAGTATCCACTCGCATTTAGACAGACTGACGCTGCGCAACTGGAGACGGGACCTGAGGCACACCACACTATGAGCCAATTCGTTGCCGCAGGCCGAGCCATATTTTGTCGGTTTTTTAGGCAAACTCAAAGGAACTTCAGTCTGAGCCTTGCGTTTAGTGGAGACGGCCGTGTCGCCTCAGGTTGTAATTCGTAATGGAGATTTACAACGATACTGCAGTGCTCACTTCCACGCTGAACTCTATTGCAATATAACTGTTTTATCCACCATCGGTGCTTCATCTTTTGTTTTTTTATATTCTCTTTTTTTAATAGTGCTAGTGACTATTAAATCAGCAGCTACTCTACGCGCGTCTGGTGTCATGGCGCTATTGCTCTTGACTGGATTGCTCGCCTCACTTTGATCCGCAACGTGCCTCGACCCTCTGCCTCAAAGTAAGCAGCCTCAGTCTGTCTAAAGTGGAGGCTGCTCGGCCTGAGGCTGCTCAAATGGATATACAGCTTAAGAAATAACACCGTATAGTGGCGGTGGAAGAAGGTCAATATTATCCTGTGGGTGTTGTATGAAGCGACAGAGGGAAATAAAACTTGAAACGGCAGCATCTTCCTGATAAAAACTCAAAATTATAAAAAACTGCCGTTGTTAACCCGATAACAAGGCGGGGGAACTATGCCAAAAATTTCACTTATGAGGCTTCTAAAGTTATCTATGGGGTAGCCTTGTGTTCATCAGTGGAATTTTTATAGGCTGTTAATGATGATGATGGTGATAAGAAAGAAATTCCGTACAGTTGTAAAATAAAAAGTAAATTTACTTATATATTTAATTTATTTATATAGAGGAGGCGTATACGTTCTAGACCTGGATACAGGCCTCCTCTAATGGGATCTGATTTAAATGAGGTCCTCATGAGAGGATTTTAAGAGAAGTAATTGTTCGCTTCGGTGTCACAAGGCGCGTTGGCAAATTTCAAATGTCTTCGAAATAGTTTTTTTTTTTTTTTCGACATACAGGTTTCCTTACGATGTTTTCCTTCTCCGCCAAATATGATGAGTAGTTAAAACTGCAATTGATAATTTTATTGGTGCCGGCCTGGATCGAACCCGAATTGCTTGCTTGAGCGCTTAGTCTTTGAGATGCCACGGCTCTGAATAATCGATGAATGTATTATTTTACACCAATCAGGAATACTATAATCAATTTGTTAACTGCCTTAGAATGCTATTTAAAAATATATATCATACATACACATTTTCATAGATAATAGATACGAGTACGTACATACATAAATTGTCCAACTATCAGGCTATAAATCTCTCTACGCAGTCCGCATGAATTCCATTTGAAAAGCAATTTTGTTAAAAGCCTGACTATTAATTTTTGCTGCAAAATATTAAACGCGTATCGAATTTTCTGTCAAAATGAAGCAAAATTTAGTTCTTCATATAGAGTTCATTGGACAGCTACGTAAGACATAAAGACATAGACATAATAAAAACATAGAATCTTATAAATTTATCAAAGTGTTTTTATTCAAAACTAGCGATCCACCTCGGCTTTGCACAGGTGATTACTGCATCTTGACTACACCTAACGGGTCCAATTGTAAACCTAAACTCAAACACACACAAAAAATTATAATAATCGGTCCAGCCGTTCTTAAGTGATGATATCTTTCATAAAATGCTACAATTGATTATTATTATTATATAGATAAATCTTAACAAAGCAATTTTTGAAAGCCATAAACCTACGGCATCACTTCTACAAGTCCCTACTATGTGATACTTTGGGTGAGGAAGCGGCAAGAATCTCACAAGTAGACTGTTTCTCTTAGCAGTTACAATGTTCTTATATAAAGTATATATACCTACACAAATCAAGAAAATGTAACAAAGAATTAAACAAACAAAAAAATAAAGGATTCATATGTTTGAACTAATCATAAACTCGTCATTTAAAATAATCTTTTTTCAATAGAATATTTTCAAATGTTCTATGAATTCTGAAAAAGCAATTTAGTATAATTACAGGGAATTCTGTTGTAAATAGTAATTATACATCTACCCAAAAATGAGTTTATTATATGAGGAGCCTGTACTTTGAAACAGCATGTTAAGATTAATACGCGGATTGAAATCACTGATTTTATCAAAGGTATTAAAAAGGTTTTTTAGATAAATCTTGTTATAGGAAATGATAGTAAAATTAAATAATTGTAGAAAGGATATGGTCTCAGACACATACACATCACTAAACACTACTTTCAATACACCTTACACCCACCTACAGCCTGACCGAGCCTTGGGGCGGCCTTAGCTTCGGATACAGGTACGTACTATATTTTTTCTAGCCTTCTCCCTACAGTTTAGTATGATAGGACATTCTTCCATATGACCATTTGGACCTGACCCGCGTCTACCCGTCGAGCAGGCTGCTATGGGCCCCAGCCAAGGCGATCTTTGCAGGGGCAGCTGCGGGCCGAAACAATGTGAATATATATAAAAACAGATATATATATATATATATATATATATATATATATATATATATATATATATATAAATAGCACTTTTATTAATACAAAAATAATTCCATGCATATATTAGTTTTCTTCTTGAATAGTTGGCATAACATAATGTTAATACTTACCTCAGATCTGTTAATTCCAACCCCGTTGATGGGGTACGAATTAACAACTGACTTTTTGAGAAATAATGTTCCATTTAAAGAAAGAAAGAAAGAAATAAGTTTATTTGGCACATAAATTATAACAAACAAAAAAAATAATCAAATAGAACAATTTTTTAACTTAACAATAATATTTAAAAAAGATATAATAAGATAAACGTAATATATGCACCAAAATGGTCTCCACTCAGCTTTAAGTCACGAATTGAAGATATAATTACATCAATTCATAACGCTGATTTTCAGTGGAGCCAGGAGTATGAGGCAGATGACAATAAACAGCAAGAGAAAAAATATTAACAAAAATACAAAATAAAGGTAAAATAAAATAAAATGAAATGAACAAATCTGTCAAAATTCCATGTACCAGTGATACATTTATAGTGTAGTAATAACAAAAGGTGGTATATATACAGAAAAATAAAATAAATTGTGTGTGTGTGTGTGTGTGTGTGTGTGTGTGTGTGTGTATGTGTGTGTGTATGCGTATGTGTGTGTGTGTATGCGTATGTGTGTGTGTGTGAGAGAGAGAGAGAGAGAGAGTGGATGTGTGCATGCGTACGTGAGTGAGTGAGTATGTGCGTGCATTAGTGGGTGCATGTACGGTGGTAGCATTGAGAGTGTATGAACCATACCATTTATGCCTATTTACTGGATTTTTGTGCTGAAATCAGAAACTTTTTTAATAAAGTTTTGAAAGTGGCAACTGATTTACTATTTCTGATCGGTGGGGGTATGTCATTCCAGCACTTAGTGGCAGCAAAGCGGAAACTGCCACGGAAGGCAGCTGTGTGATGCTTAGGGTATGTGAGTCGTGATGCTGTCCTAACTGCACGCTGCGAGAAAATGAGCTTTTGGTACAAGTATGATGGTTCCCCGGTATTTATTACTCCAAAAAGCAATGACGCAAGGTGGAGAGTACGTCTAGTGGCCATACTCATCAGGTCGTGTCGATTTAAAAATGGGGTTATGTGTGATCTCTTAGGGATTGTGAAGCAGAAACGTGCACAGGCGTTTTGAACTCCTTGTATTAATCTTTTGGTTCTAGCGAGCAAACACTCATCAAATACTGTATAAGTTAGCTTCGACAGAATGACTGCTTCACACAACCTAATGCGCATGTCCACTGTCAAATACTCTCTTATCTGGTACAAGACTTTGAGTCTATAGAAACAGTTACGCATGGTTTCTTGTACATGACCCTCAAAACGCAACCTTCCATCCATAACGAGGCCTGAATTCCGAGCTTCCAATACACGTTCTAAAGGATTACTCTTGATGTTAATTTGCGGATTGAAAGTTAGAATAGTATTTGTCTGGTTTTGCGTTCCCAGTAACATATACTTAGATTTAATGGGGTTTAATACCAGATTATTTTGATCACACCAATCGGCTATTTGATTCAAATCTGAATTGATTTTTGTTAGTGTAATATTTGTGTCACTGGGCTTAAAAGACATGTACAATTGAAGGTCATCAGCATATATAAGATAACTACAGTTTTTTATGGTGTTCACTATATCTGAGCTGTATAATATAAAAAGTATAGGCCCCAAAATGGAGCCTTGAGGTACACCTCTTGGAACTGGCAACGTGGTAGATATACATTCTGATCCATTGTTTTTATTTATTTTAACAAATTGTGTACGACTAGTGAGGTAACTTGCAAACCATTTTATTGTTAAATTATCAAATCCGTAATAAGCCAGTTTTGATAAGAGTAGAGTGGTGTTAATAGTATCAAAAGCTCGGGAAAAGTCAAGCAAAACTAACAGAGTACCCTCTCCAACATCTTGTGCAGACAGAATATCATCCACTACATCCATCAGAGTGGTTGCAGTGCTACGAGATTTTCTGAATCCAGATTGCTTTTTAGGCAGAATATTATTAGCCTTTAGATACTCCGTCATTTGTGTACAGACTACTCTTTCCAGAATTTTTGACATAAAGGGCAGGATACATATAGGACGAAGATCCTTGTATTCATTTGGATGGGGCTTTTTGGGAGTCGGTTTTACTAAAGCTACTTTCCATTGCTTTTGGAATACACCTGTTTCAATAGATTTGTTTATTATTCTGGTAATAACTGTTAATGTTCGGGGTAGAGTTAACAATATCATGTTCAGAGTAATGCCATCATGACCTTGTGCATTTATTTTAAAAGATTTTATTATATTGAGAATAGCTGTTTCATTAACAGTATTAAGCTTAAAAGTGTTAGGCCCAAATCTATCAAATTCACAGCTAGTTAAACGTGATATTGTAGTGTTATGCTATTTACATATCATTTTACACTATTTTAAATTCATTTTTCCATTCTGTTTTGATTTTCTGCATTCACCTCAAAACTGGATATTTTGTCTTGGATTTCTATGGTAATCGGCACCAATATTTGGGAGAAATATAATTAGCTTTATGTTATAGGAGTATTATGTTTGACTGATACTAATATCACACAGCTGAGCAAAGCTTTACTTTACTAGGTGGTAGGACTCTTTGTCTGCATAGGAGTCTATCTGGGCGAGTTCCAGCAGTAACTGTGACCGGAGACCGGAAAACACCAATGAGTATATAGAGAGTATCGACGGATTCAACTCGGCTGGGCAGCGTTCGGGAAACTACGACACATATTCTCGTCAGTTATACCTCAAAACTTGAAAACGAGACTTTACAACAAGTGCGTGTTGCTAGTGATGACCTATGGAACTGAGACGTGGTCCTTCACTGCTGGCCGTATGAGGAAGCTCAAGGTCGCTCAGCGAGCCATTGAGAGGGCTATGCTCGGAGTTTATCTGCGTAATAAACTTAGAAATGAGGTACTTAACCGCATTAGAACCAGAGTGACCGACATAGCCCAATGGATTAGTAAGCTGAAGTGGCAATGGGCCGGCCATATAGCTCGAAGAACCGACAATCGATGGGGGAAAAAGGTTCTCGAGTGGCAGCCTCGTACCGGCAGGCGAAGTTTAGGGCGTCCCCCCACTAGATGGAGTGACGACCTGGTAAGACATGCAGGAAGTCGATGGATGCAGATGGCTCAGGCCCGTGCTTTATGGTATTGCTTGGGGGAGGCCTATGGTCAGCAGTTGACTTGTGAAGGGCTGTAATTATGATGATGATGATGATGTTAGAGAGAGTATAAAGAGCAAGTACAGTAACAGGCAGTCAGACATTCCATCTTAGTACTCAGAGGTGCCAACAAATCTGTAGCTTCATTTGGTTGAAGTTGTCTGTAGGCGTCAATGAACTGCAGTAGCCACTTACCATCAAGACGACTATAAGGTCGCTTGTTACTTAAGTTTATTTAAAAAAAAACTTGTATAAAAAGGAATAATATCTTCGGCCTCGGGATCATATTCTTCATTTATTTTTCATGAAGAGAAAAACCTTCTTTTCCTTTCCATGAAAAATAAACGAAGCAACTTCTCATGGCCCTACTGACCATGTCGTTATACAGGCTAAAGTTCTACTAATGTGTGTGGTGCTTGCGTGGGAATATTTCCCACGTGCACTTTCTTAACTCCCTACAAATAATTTACTGCACTCCTTGCCCTAAATTACCTCTCTTATTTTGTGCACAAACTTGATTCATTCGCGTTGGTAGGTGAACAGTAAATCCGCCAGCTATATCTGTAGGTGTCGCTCCGGATATAAAAAGAAATCAATTATTCATCGCCGCTAATAAGTAAATAGTTTTGCGTACTAAAGTTTAGATTGTTTTTGTTCTGAGTTCGGCTAGTTTTAGTTGAAATTTATATATTTGGATTTTGTTCAGGTCTATTGACATCTCCAATAGTATTAATTAAGGTAGCCTGCAGGCCTTCACTTCTTTTTTATCGCAATTTCAATATTTGCACTTAACGGTTTGCCTCGTCTTTCATAATACGTAGAGTAAAGGAGTGGAATAATTTGCAGGCGTCTGTCTTTAGGTCCGATTACTACATGAGTTACTCCAAGGCAAGAGTGAATTGGCTTTAGTTAAGCCTAAATAGTTCATTTTACAATCTAAAGCTTCATCACCACTTACCACCAGGTGGAATTGTAGTCAAGCACTGGCATATAATAAGAAAAAAATAAAGTTATTTTTTTTTAAATTTAAGACGTTTCGTCAGTGTTAATTCTAGAAATAAGCAAAATTTTCGGTCTGACCGTTGACGTAGTAGTATTTTAAAGTGTAATGTTTTTTACTCAAAATGGTTGGTAAATATAAATTCGATACAAATAGATACTTTCAAAAATATAGATATGACACAATTTCTATATATAAAAGTGAATGTTTCTTTGTCCCGTACGTGTTCTATATCATTTATCAAGTCACTTACGATGTCATTTAGTTAGTTGTTGTCTGCACGCCCGCAAATGTGTATGACAAAAATTTTGTATTAGTTTGTTTAACTGTTTGTTTTATATGCGTTCCTATACTCGTACCTACAATTTAAATAAATAAAAACCGGCCAAGTGCGAGTCGGACTTGCGCACCGAGGGTTCCGAACAAATCTGTAGGTATATAAGTTTAAAATTATTAAAAATATTTTTATTATATGATGTAACTAAAAATGTATGCTTTTCGCAATTTTTCCTTTATCTGTGCTATAATAAATTGCTTTGTACCAAATTTTAAGATTCTGAGTTCACGGGAAGTACCCTGTAGGTTTTGATTCCCTTGCGAATGTCGAAAATTTGCGTCATAAACGGCTGTATATTTTGCTTCCGTTGGCTTAGAAGTTTGATTTTTTCACAGCTCAAAGGAACAGTAGACATGAGTATTTGATATGAATTTCAGCTTGATGCCTTCACGCGTTCTTGAGAAAAAGGGTCTTGACAGACAGAGAGAGGGACAACAAAGTGATCCTATAAGGGTTCCGTTTTTTCCTTTTGAGGTGCGGAACCCTGAAAACGACGAAAATTCGGTGCGTTTATTTTGCGCATGCCTGTGAGTGGTTTTTCTGTCAAAAATGGTTATTGCAACACATACAAGGCACACCTAATTTAATAAAATTAAGTAGTTAATAAAATTAAATGTTAACCACAGATGCAGACGGTTACAATTGTGTTTTATTTTTTAATGATCCGGAACGCTTATAAAATCAAAACTAATTATTTAATGTTTAGTATTACATTTCTTATAAAAGTAATTATATTCGCAAACAAATATTCCATCACTTTTTCATGACAACACATATTGAATTGGTTTCCAAAACTTGTTGTAAAACATGTTTTGTTCTATACATTTTCAAAAAATTGTATCTAATTGTTTTATGTGAAATTATTAATCTTATATTACAAAAAATTGAAAAATATACAATACCAAAGACTATATAAAATAACTTAAATTATCATACAGTCCTACTCCCTGTGGTATCGTGCCTAGAACGCTGGCTGCATTTCCTCGCTAATTGGCTGTGGCCTTTAGCAAATTCACCGCACGGACCCACGGACCGACAGTCTCTAAGCCAAAGGGCACAAATATGTAGTCATCTCTCAGAGACTCACATTTGCACCACTTACTTAGTTCTGCTGTCCCTGATGCCGTCCAGCTCTAAACGAGTTACCCCTGAGATGAGAGGCTGCCAAAGTGTATAAGCAAGTAACACCCCACACCAGGGCTTTACCTCTCTCCCAAGGGACCAATGTCATAACCGTCGGGTCTCTTGCCATTGTCTCTAAATATCCCTCGAGGCCCTAAAATAGAGGGGATATTTATAGAGACAAGAGCTCTTCGAACGTGTTTCTTTTGTTGTTGAAGTGTTTCTTTTGTTTTTTCAAGTACATCTTTTATGTGAATATTTCAACAGTGCAAACTCACGGTAAGGAGAAAACTTTCAACAAATTCAGACAACCCCGCTGACTGTGTCGCATAAATGAATGAATAAATATACTATACATATATTACACCAGAAAACGAAAAGATTTTAGCCTAAGAAATACAGTTAGTACATTATTTGATTTGTAACTTTTTACAATGAGTCATGCTTAAACTAATAAATGTTAATACATACATACATACATATAATCACGCCTCTTTCCCGTAGGGGTTGGCAAAGACCACTTCTTTCCAATTGCTACGATCCTTACATACTTGTTTCGCTTCGTCCACTTTCAAAATTCTCTTCATACATGCTCTACGGTTTAGGGTGCTCTTGACCTGGCCTTTTTTCAAGACGTAGCTGATTTGGTCTTGAAATGTCCGCCTAGGTGGTCCCTTCCAACACTTTCATTCACAATCGTTCTTCATTCATTCTCTCGACATGGCCAACCATCTCAGCATACCTTTCTCAATTTTTGTCACTACATCTTCTTTCAGACCAAAAATGTTAATCTTACCGCCCAAAACTCTCTCTTTTCTACCCAAGATAAGCTGGTAGAAAAAGCTATAACAAGTATTGATAATGAACTTAGTTGAGATGATCATAGTGAGAAAACTATTAGGCCATTGTTATGAAATTACTGTACTGTCATCGTTTCTTAATTACCATTACAGCCTATTAAAGTCAACTGATAAACATAGGCCTTCTCAATAGAATGCCTCGTAAGAGCCATATTAGCCATAGATGCCACACTTGACGGGAAAGGTAGGTAGTTGTTATTAGGCGCTGCTGCCCATCTCCTGGTTGTTTCCCTCAGTCATCCCTTACGAAATCTATGATATGGGGCTTGGATATTCTAACACTGCTGCTACATGGTTGACATTGCTGTTTTGCGGCATCAAAAGGTAGGAGGGTGGTACCTACTCAGACGAAAATCTGGGCAGAAAAGGAATCTTACCATCAAACGAAGATGGAAATGCCTCTCATTTACTCATGCCTCTACACCACCGTACATGCGATCTAGGATATATGATATTTTTTAATATAATTATTTCCTAGATAATATCTGAAAGTTTTTGAAAATTCCATTATAATCATACATACATAGACAAACAAGATAATATAACCGTTACAGTTACTGCCTATTAAAGTAAATTGCTGAAATTAGGCTTTCGCCATAGAAAACATCATTTCCTATAGATATAGAATAAGCCAGCGTAAAATGGCAGCTTGATACGGCTGTGTTTCGTATGGTGAATGTAGAGAAAAGAGAAAAAGAGGCATTCCTTATTAGTCCTCAAGGGTGACGACGCATCTGCATTTTGTTTCTTTAGTGAGGATAAATGTAGATGTCTATGGGTCACAGCAACCACTTACCATCAGGTGGACTATGTGCTCGTTTGTCACCCTATCCTATAAAAAAGTGGTAAGTAAAGCGTGAAATAATTATACTTGTTTAAATTCCTTTTTAGGTTATTCATATATGTACACAGTTATTTAAAATTGTTATCATTCAAAATGTTTCTTGAAAATAATTGACGGTTAAGTTAAACCATTCCGACAGAATGCTTCATTGAATTATTTTCTCTCGACGCGGTCTTTCACCTCTTTCCTTAAGGAACATAAATTGGAACACATGGTTACGTTTGAATAGGTAAAAAAGCTGCGTTGTGGAAGCTATTAGGAATACTGGCATCTTTCCGTTATTCCGTTAAATACCAGTCTATTCTAATTTCTGTGATGTAAATGCTGTTAGCCTATGCGGCTCTTACTGCTTAGCTACAGTATAGCTACCAGTGCAACTCACACATCCTTTTTATGCTCTATACAACAATGTTTAAAAAAAAGGAAAGTTAAATAACGGACGGATGAAAAATGTACGTGTGGCGTCATTAATCTGAAAAAGAAACAATCAAAAATTAATAATCTGTGACGATTAGACGTATGACGCTTGCGCCCGGCTTTTGTTTTTTTTTTTGCGTTTTGCTTTGGACGTTTTTCTTCCTTCTCATGCTAATAACTTCTGTGCTATGTTTTGTGCTAAATTATAAACAGTATTTTATATGTGAACTATTCTATTTGTGAAAAATTGTATTCGTGAATTATTGTAGCTGTGAACTATAGCATATATGAAATATTTAATTGTGTGAACTCTTCTGCTTATAATAAACTTTTATAAAAAGTGATTGGTGAGTAATTTATTAAGAATCTTCCCATATCACTTCACTGGTGACCCCGCTTGGACTTTGTACTGCGAGAACCCAAACGTAAGCAGAATCCAAAGTTATATTTAAATAACAATATTCTAAATAAGATGGCAGAGAAACAAGCTAAACCCTCCCAATCATTATCACGGGAAACACGTAACGAAGAAGAGTCATTTACACCATCCGATATATGTCGTGTCGGTGTCCGACTGCCACCGTTTTGGGCTGAAGAGCCTGCTGTGTGGTTCGCACAAGTAGAAGGGAATTTTGCACTATCCGGTATTAAAGAAGACGAAACAAAATATTATTATGTAATTGCACAATTAGACCATAGATATGCGGCAGAAGTCAAAGACATTATAGTTTCACCACCTCAAAAAGATAAATACGAGAAACTTAAAACAGAACTTATCAAGAGGCTCTCAGCATCTCGAGAAAAAGAAGTGAAGCAATTGTTAATGCATGAGGAACTTGGAGATAGGCGTCCGTCACAATTTTTACGACATTTGCAACATTTAGCGGGCCCTAACGTCCCAGATGACTTTATCAGGACAATATGGACTAGTCGCCTCCCAAACAATTTGCAAACCGTAATTGCATCACAGCCTGACTCAACTTTGGAAGCACTGGCTGCCTTAGCCGATAAGGTGCACGAACTTGTTCCGGCATCTCCACACGTAGCTTCAATGGATGCAGCACCAGGATCTTTACTTGACACAATGTCGAAACAGATCGCGGAACTTACTCGTCAAGTGCAAGCATTATCCTTCCGAAATAAAAGGAAATCACGGTCGCAAAATAGAGACAACAAACGAGACCGCAACCATAGTCACAGTCATACTCGTAATCGGTCTCAGTCAAATTATAAAAGGTTTCCATTTTGCTACTATCATTATAAATTCGGCGATAAGGCTAATAAGTGCGTTAAGCCTTGTGATTACCAACAGGGAAACGATCAGGGCAGTCGTTAGTGGCGACAAATGATTGCCTCAGTTCATCCGGTCGCCTGTTTGTCACGGATCGCAGAACGAAGATGCAATTCTTGGTCGACACTGGAAGCGACCTTTGTGTCTTCCCGCGCACGGCACTTAAACAACGACGACCTCGAACATCTTATGAACTTTTTGCAGCAAATGGAACTCCCATACCCACCTACGGCTATGCTCATCTCGAACTAAATCTGGGACTTCGACGAGATTTTTCATGGCGCTTTGTAGTAGCCGATGTAAACAAAGCAATCATCGGAATTGATTTTTTATCATTCTACCATATCGTTGTCGACTGTCGTAACCGTCGGTTAATAGATAATAGTACTTCGTTGCAAACACCTGCTGAGCCTGCTACAGCTAATGTGATAGCTTCTGTTAAAACCATGAGAGGTAATTCAAAGTATGTTGAATTACTACGTGACTTTCCGGAGATTACCCGACCGTCAGGTGTACCGCAAGATCCTAAGCACAGTACCGTCCACTTCATTCGTACTAAGCCAGGACCACCTGTGTCTTGCAATCCGAGAAGATTATCACCAGAAAAACTGAAAATAGCGAAGCAAGAATTCGAGGCAATGATAAAGAGTGGAATAGCACGTCCATCTGAGAGCCCGTGGTCTTCTCCGCTCCATCTTGTACCAAAGAAAGATAACGGATGGCGGCCATGTGGCGATTACAGAATGTTAAACGCACAGACAATTCCAGATAAATATCCCATCAGGTACTTACAAGACTTCACCCATTACATATCGGGTTGTACAATTTTTTCTACGCTAGACTTGGTGAAAGCGTACAACCAGATACCAGTTAACCCAGATGATATTCCGAAGACAGCCATCACCACACCATTTGGTATGTTCGAATTTCCATACATGAGTTATGGTTTAAAAAATGCGAGCCAAACCTTTCAAAGGTTTGTAGACGAGATAACACGAGGACTTGATTTTTGCTTCGTGTACCTGGATGATTTTCTAATATTTTCCCAGGACGAAGACAGCCATCTTGATCATCTTCGCCAAATCTTTGAAAAACTTAAGGAATTTGGTATGGTCATCAACACGAGCAAATGTGAATTTGGTAAGAAAGAAATCACCTTTCTAGGGTATCACGTCTCAGCCAACGGTGTTAAGCCTTTAGACAGTAAGGTTCAAGCCATCAAAGACTTCCCCACTCCGAAAACCGTACGAGAACTTCGGCGTTTTCTAGGGATGCTAAACTTTTATCGCCGATTTATCAAAGGAGCTGCTGAAATTCAGGCACCATTAAACTCTTTGCTGACGGGGTCCGTAAAAGGATCACGTTCCGTGGATATATCGGGAGAAGCCCTACATGCTTTTGAGCAGTGCAAAACTAGCCTCTGTCAAGCAGCATTCTTGGCACATCCAGATCTAAACGCAAGATTAGGTTTGGTAACCGACGCCTCAGATAAGGCAATCGGTGCCGCCTTGCAGCAAGTAAAGAATGGATCATGGCAGCCACTTGCATTCTTCTCTAAGAAACTGAAACCAGCCCAACAGAAATACTCGCCATACGACAGGGAACTTCTTGCTATATACGAGTCAGTGAAATACTTTAGACACATGCTTGAAGCAAGACATTTTACTGTTTTTACTGATCACAAACCAATCTGTTATGCATTTCACATCAGAAAAGATAAGTGCTCACCCCGCCAGTATCGTCATCTCGATTTTATATCACAGTTCACCACCGACATCCAACACATCTCTGGAAAAGATAACATAGTGGCTGATACGCTTTCAAGAGTGGAAGAATTAGCTCAGCCTATTAATCTAGTTACCTTAGCCAAAATGCAGGACGTGGATACGGAACTGAAAGAAATTCTGAAAGGTGGGACATCACTTCGATTAGTTAAGGTACCAATACCTGGCACGAAGACAGACCTATATTGTGATGATGGAACTGGAAATCAAAGGCCTTACGTACCTCAAAACTTAAGGAAGCAAGTCTTTGACAGTTTACATTCGCTGAGCCATCCTGGGGTCAAAGCTACAACAAAGATGATAACAGAACGCTACGTTTGGCCAGGAGTAAAGAGAGACTGTCGTGAATGGTCGAAAACGTGTCACCCCTGCCAGCGTGCAAAAATAACACGTCATGTCTCCGCACCTTTAGGCACATACAAATTACCACCTGCCAGATTCCAATACGTCCATATAGACATCATTGGACCTTTACCTGTATCAGATGGATATCGCTATTGTCTTACAGCAGTTGATAGATTTACCAGATGGCCTGAGGCAATACCCTTATCAGATATCACTGCTGAAACTGTTGCAAAAGCAGTTCTTAATGGCTGGATCTCGCGTTTTGGGTGCCCTGCTGAAATCATCACAGATCGAGGAAGACAATTCGAATGTTCCTTATTTAAACATCTATCCAATCTAATCGGATTTCAGCATAAGCGAACTACATCTTACCACCCAGCGTGCAACGGTATGGTAGAAAGGATGCACAGACATCTGAAAGCCGCTATTATATGTCACAATAATCAACGATGGACAGAATCATTGCCATTAGTATTACTGGGTATGAGAAATGCATTGAAACAAGACCTTCAAGCATCACCCGCTGAGTTACTTTATGGTGAATCACTTAGGTTACCAGGAGAATTTCTGCATTCCAACAACAGCGAAAGTAGCAGAGATATAACGGATTTCTTATCACGCTTAAGGCTAATAATGAACAATATTCGTCCATCACCTGGAACACGTCACGGTAGTAAAAAAGTATTTATCTTTAAAGACTTACCAAATGCGACTCACGTTTATGTCAGGGATGACTCTGTAAAAGGTTCACTGCAACCAGCGTACTCCGGTCCCTTCAAAGTGCTGGAAAGAGGAGACAAGATTTACAAATTACTCATGAAAGGCAAAGAACAAACGGTCTCAATAGATAGAATAAAACCTGCCTATATACCCTCTGACGCTTCAGCATGTCGAACACCACCTGCAAAGAAAAAAGAAGAGTATGAGAAAAGTTGTACACGCTCAGGACGCAGAGTTAAATTACCTGATTATTATCGCCCATCATAGATGGTCTCTGGGGGGGAGTGATGTGGCGTCATTAATCTGAAAAAGAAACAATCAAAAATTAATAATCTGTGACGATTAGACGTATGACGCTTGCGCCCGGCTTTTGTTTTTTTTTTTGCGTTTTGCTTTGGACGTTTTTCTTCCTTCTCATGCTAATAACTTCTGTGCTATGTTTTGTGCTAAATTATAAACAGTATTTTATATGTGAACTATTCTATTTGTGAAAAATTGTATTCGTGAATTATTGTAGCTGTGAACTATAGCATATATGAAATATTTAATTGTGTGAACTCTTCTGCTTATAATAAACTTTTATAAAAAGTGATTGGTGAGTAATTTATTAAGAATCTTCCCACATCACTTCATACGGATATTAGCTAGTTTATAGCTTTTGTACATGTTAGAGCCATGTTGCACCTATTTTATGGTTGTAGCACGAATAGGTCGGCTCGACCAGGGAAGTGTAGAGAACAGGAGACCCTTTTTACTGGATACGAGGTATGTCATCTTAGTCCTCAGGGGTGACAACGCATCTGCATTTTGATTCTTAATCGAGGATAGATGTAGAGGTCAATGCGCCACAACATCTACTTACTACCAGGTGATCTGTGTGCTCGCTTGTCACCCTAATTTTATAAATAAACTAGCTGTTCCCCGCGACTTCGCCCACGTGGAGTTATTTTTCGCGGAACCCTAAAATAAAAGTAACCCAAATTATTCCTTATAACATCAGCTATCTGCCAGTGTGTATAAATATTGACAAATATTGACATGACACTAACGTCACTCAATTGTTTTGCCTTCCCGGAACCCCTCCACTAACACTTAAGCTTTATAGTATTGTATTAAAGTTCAAATTGACTTTAAAGTATTATTACGAATCTTTTGTATATAGAAAAGTGTTGTTTTTAGACTTTTTCAGGCAATTTTTAAAATTTTTCTCTCCGTAAGAAACATCTTTGTACTTCAAGGAATATTATAAAAAAAAATTAGCGAAATCGATTCAGCTGCTCTCGAGATTTGCGCTTAGCAACACATTCAGCGATTCATTTTTATATTATAGAATTATATCTCTTATATGTCATCAGTAATTTCAACTCCAAGTGCAATAAATTGTAGACAGAAGCTTCTTAAAATTATAAAATTCTGAATTTTGGGTGGTATGTGTATGATTACTACGTAAAAGAAATCCTGGATCATCATTATTTTCATCATCATCATTACAGCCCTTCACAAGTCCACTGCTGAACATAGGCCTTCCCCAAAGAATGCCACAAAGCACGGTCCTGAGCCACCTGCATCCATCGACTTCCTGCATATCTTACCAGGTCGTCACTCCATCTAGTGGGGGGACGCCCTACACTCCGCCTGCCGGTACGAGGCTGCCACTCGTACCGGCAGGCGAAGTCCCTTTCTTGCCCATCGGTTGTCGGTTCTTCGAGCTATATGGCCGGCCCATTGCCACTTCAGCTTACTAATCCGTTGGGCTATGTCGGTCACTCTAGTTCTTCTGCGGATATCCTCATTTCTGAGTTTATCACGCAGAGAAACTCCGAGCATAGCCCTCTCCATAGCTCGCTGAGCGACCTTGAGCTTCCTCATCCGGCCAGCAGTGAAGGACCACGTCTCAGTTCCGTATGTCATCACTGGCAACACGCACTGGGTGTACAGTCTCGTTTTCAAGTTTTGAGGTATACCTGACGAGAAGATGTGCCGTAATTTCCCGAACGCCGCCCAACCGAGTTGAATCCGTCGATTGACCTCTCGGTCGAAGTTGGACTTACCTAGTCGGACTATTTGTCCCAGGTAAACATACTCGTCAACAACTTCGAGCTTAGTGTTCCCAACAACTACCGGCATAGGTGTGACATGGACATTAAACATGATCTTTGTTTTGTCCATGTTCATCTTAAGACCTATCCGTTGGGAAACACTATTGAGGTCATTGAGCATAGTGCTTAGGTCCTCCAGCGATTCTGCCATAAGGACTATATCGTCGGCAAATCGAAGGTGAGTGATGTACTCGCCATTGATGTTGATACCGTATCCTTTCCAGTCCAGAAGCTTGAAAACGTCTTCCAATGCAGCGGTAAAGAGTTTCGGGGATATGACGTCACCCTGTCTTACACCTCTCTGCAATTGGATAGGTTTCGTACTCTGGTTCTGTACTCAGATAGCAATCGTAGCCCTACTGTACAAGCACTTCAACACTTCGATATACCGACAGTCAACTTGGCATCGCTGAAGGGACTGCAGCACCGCCCAAATTTCGACGGAATCAAAGGCTTTCTCATAGTCCACATACGCCAGACATAGTGGCAAATTGTACTCCTCGGACTTCTGTACAATTTGCCGAAGGGTATGTATGTGGTCTATGGTGCTAAAGCCTTTTCGGAAACCGGCTTGTTCGGGAGGCTGGAAGTCGTCAAGTCTGCGCGCGAGACGATTCGTAATGACTCTCGAAAACAGCACGTAGACGCGGCTCAGAAGGGAAATCGGTCTGTAGTTCTTCAAGAGAGCGTTGTCGCCTTTCTTGAAGAACAAGACCACCGCACTTCTGCTCCACGCCTCCGGTGTAATGCCACCATGGAGGACGGAATTAAAGAGCTTCTGAAGGACTTCAAGTACCGGTTTTCCACCCGCTTTCAGAAGCTCCGCTGTAATTCCATCCTCGCCTGGGGCCTTGCCGTTTTTAAGGTGCTGGAGAGCCATTCTAATCTCGCTCAGACTGACGTCCGGGATATCATCGGAATAATGTCGGATAAGACTCGCTCTTGGATCGTTACTCACACTTGCGTGCGGCTCCAACGATGACGTGTACAGCTGCCCATAGAACCTCTCAATCTCACTCAAAATCTCAGGTGCCCCGGAAACGATGCTGCCACATTCCGTCTTCAGCTTTGACATTTGGCGCTTTCTGGCAGACAGATCTATAGCAAAGACTTTGGAGCCTTGGTTCCGCTCGATCGCTTCTTCAATACGAGCTGTATTGAAGTTGCGTAAGTCCCGCCGCATGCATTTGGAGATCTGTCTGTTCAGTTGCCTGTATGCTGTTAAATCTGTTGAAGAATGTAGCTTCATCTCCCGTCAACAGCCATGAGATTAAGAGTGTGATCGGAGAGTTTTTGTGTTCTTCTGCGGCGGGTCTTGCAGAGCTTAGCTCCGACCGCATGGACAGTTTCCACGAGCTTGTCATTCAAATCGTCCACTTCATTGCAGTCTTCTAGGCACTGAAAACGGTTTTGTAACTCGAGCTGAAAGGTTTCGGGACTTTGGATTAGAGCACGAGGGGGACGGAGCGTTGACTTCATTAGACGAGACCTCTCCAACTTAACGTTTAGGTTCAGTGTGCCTCTAACCATTCGGTGATCGCTGCCGGTTTTCACCCTCGCGATCACTGAGACATCACTGAACAGTTGTCGTCTGGTCGTCATAATGAAGTCAATCTCATTTTTTGTCGAACCGTCGGGGCTCGACCAGGTCCACTTCCTGTGGGGCCGCTTCTGGAAGAAAGAGTTCATCATAAAAAGTCCCTCTTTCTCCATGAAGTCAGTCAACTGCTGGCCCCTTGGGTTCCGTTGCCCTATTCCAAATTTCCCTACTTTCAGCTCACCGTTCTCTCTTGTGCCTAGTTTTGCATTGAAGTCTCCCATTAACACCGTATATTGGGTTTTGGAGGAATGCGTGGCTCTAGATATATCCTCATACATTTCCTCCACCTCCTGATCGGGGTGTGCCGAGGTTGGTGCGTAAACCTGTATGACCTTCACCGAATACCGTTTGGTGATTCTGAGTATAAGGTACGCAACCCTCGTCGACACACTCTCAATCTTTACAACGTTGTTAACGAGAGACTTGTGGACGATAAATCCGACACCTCCTTGGGACAGATGGTCGCCCTCCCGGTAATAGAGCAAGTTGCCGGATTCGAGGATTACCGTGTCCTCCCCCTCTCTTCGGACTTCGGATAATCCTATAATATGTCAGCGTAACTTGTCTATCTCTTCTTCCAGCTCCACAATCTTCTCGTCAGTCCTCAGGGTGCGTGCGTTGTATGTTGCCAGGTCGAGTCGTCGTAGGTGGCAACCGAACCTCCACCGGAGATTGTTAGCACCCCCTGCCCCGCCGTTACCATGGTCGCCACCGTAGCCAGGAATAGCGGGGCCGCCGGGGACTGGGGGCCGTTTATTATTGTCATTGCTCATGGGGGGTATATTGCCATTGTTGCCACGCTTGGCGAGCGGGTTGGCAACCGCAGTTTTTTATTGTTATTTTGGCTATTATCAGGAAAATGCTGCTGCCCATCTCCTGCCTGTTTCCCTTTGTCGCCTTTTACGACACCCACGGGAAGATATGGGGTAGTGGATATTCTTAATCGCCACTACACGGCATCCTGGATAAAATCTAGTATATAACATATTTAAACATTGCTGTGAGCTTAAGAAGTTATGTTGTTTTCAAACCTCCACGCGGGTAAAACCGCCGGTGGAAGCTAGTTTTTTTTTTTTTTATATATAGGAGGGGGGGCAAACGAGCATGCGGCTCACCTGATGGTAAGTGACTACCGCCGCCCATGAACAACCGCAACACCAGGGGAATTGCAGATGCGTTGCCGGCCTTTTAAAAAGGAGTAGGCTCTTTTCTTGAAGGTCCCTAAGTCGTATCGGTCCGGAAAAATCGCTGGTGGTAAGCTATTCCACAAGGAAGTTGTGCGAGGAAGAAAACATCTTCTAAATCGCACAGCGGTGGACCGCCAATCATCCAGATGGTGTGGATGGTAACGGGAGTTCTGCCGCGATGTGCGTTCGTGAAATTTGGCGGCTGGGATTAATCCGAACAATTCCTCAGAGCACTCCCCATGGTAAATGCGAAAGAAAATGCTAAGAGATGCAACATCTCTTCGCAGTGCCAATGAGTCGAGCCGATCGGAAAGGACTCGGTCGTCGACGATTCGAGCCGCTCTGCGCTGGATGCGGTCAAGTGGAAGAAGCTGGCACTGGGGAGCCCCAGCCCAGAGATGGGAACAGTATTCCATGTGAGGCCGAACCTGCGCCTTGTAAAGTTGCAGGCGTTGAGCCGGCATGAAATACTGTCCCGCTCTGCTGAGCACGCCAAGCTTTTTAGAGGCCAATTTGGCCTTTTCTTCCAAGTAACCACAAAACTGCACGCTACTCGATATGTCGACGCCAAGGATTCCGATACTGGCTGAGGCAACAAGGGGAGTACCTTGAAACTGAGGAGATACGACAAAGGGGTTCTTTTTAGCGGTAAACGCGCAAACTTGTGTCTTATGAGGATTAAACTGGACTAGATTTAGTCGCCCCCAATCCGAGACTTTGTCCAGCAAAGACTCGACTTCAGACACAAGTTTGTTCCGGTACTCGGTGACGTTTTCCCGAGAAATATTGGCACGGCCGGTGTAGAGAGCATCACCAGTGCTGTCATCCGCATAGCAATGAATGCTACCGGCTTGCAACATATCATTGATATGCAGAAGAAGCAGCGTTGGTGATAGCACGCAGCCTTGTGGAACACCAGCGTTAATAGGCTTGTAGTCGGAGCATGCACCATCTACAACGACCTTGATGCTCCGATCTGCAAGAAAGCTGGTGATCCAATTTCATAATTTCTAGGGAAGCCCATAGGAAGGGAGCTTCGAAAGAAGCGCTTTGTGCCAAACCCGATCGAAGGCCTTCGCAATGTCCAAACTAACGGCCAATGCCTCCCCCTTGGACTCTACTGCCAACGCCCATCTATGAGTTAAGTAGACCAGAAGATCACCAGCTGATCGACCCCGACGAAAACCGTACTGGCGGTCACTAATCAGCTGGTGATTGAGGTACCGCATGAGGTGGTAGTTTACAACGGATTCCATTATTTTGGAGAACAAGGGGGTAATGGCGATAGGCCTGTAGTTGGACGGGTCTGAGTGGTCGCCTTTTTTAGGGATCGGGTGGACAAAAGCTGTCTTCCATGATTTCGGGACTACGGCTAGGGAGTAGGAGTACCGGAAAAGACGCGTTAGAACCGGTGCCAACTCCGGAGCACACGTCCTCAGCACAATTGGGGGGATTCCGTCAGGCCCACTCGACTTGTGGATGTCAAGGGAGAGGAGTGCTCTGCGAACCGAGCGCTGTGAGAACTGCACATCCGGCATGTAGCACTCACACCGCGGAATGGTCGGCGGTGTGTTCCCCCCGTCATCAACAGTCGAGTTGGACGCAAAAAGGGAGCCTAAAAGGTCGGCCTTCTCTTTTGCGTCGTGGGCCAGTGAGTCGTCCGCCCTGTTCAGAGATGGTAGTGATGGCTTACAGAAATTCCCTTGGACAGCCTTGGCGAGAGACCAGAATGCACGGGTTCCCGAAGGAAGGCGTACTAGTTTCTCGCCAATTCTGCCTATATGCTCTGACTTTGCCTTGGCAATAACTCTTTTGAAGGACCTGGAGGCGAAGTTATACTTCTTTTTGAGCGTGCTGGTGTTTACATCCCGAGTCACCGAAGCCGCAGCACAGGCTTGATAACACTCCTGCTTACTGCGTAATGCAGTCTTACAGGAGCGACCAAACCAAGGCTGAGATCTGCCTCCGATGGGTACCACAGATGATGGAATAAATAGTTCCATTCCCTGTAGCACCACATCAGTGACAGAGTCAGCAACAGCGCTGGGATCGTCCGGCGAGAAGCAAACCCGCCCCCATGGGTAGGAACCAAAGAAAGACCGCATTCCGTCCCAATCCGCCGACCTGTAATGCCAAACACGGCGGCAACCTGCAGAACGCAACCGCGAGGGGAGCGTGAGTGGCACCACACTCCGGATCAGACAATGGTCCGAAGAGCCAAGAGGGGCATCGACGGAAACCTGATATCCGTCCGGATGAGAGGTCAGCAGAAGGTCCAACAGGGAAGGTGTATGATCCTCAACATCTGGAATCCGCGTAGGCGATGTAACCAGTTGTGTCAGACCATATGCCAAGGCAAAGTCATAAACAGATCTCCCCACATGATCGGTTAAACGTAAATCGAGCCATGCGGCATGGTGGGCGTTAAAATCGCCAAGGATCACGATCTCTGCGGATGGGACCTGTTGTAGCAAGGAATCTGTAGCCATTTGGACGTGGTCGATGAGTCGGTCTGTTTCGGCATTACCGCTATGGGACCTATAGAGGCACACGTAGACGCGCGGATGGTCGTCGCTGTCTACGCGTAGCCAAAGGATGGACAGGTCCGAACCTTCAAGACTGCCGAGGCGTCGAGAACAGATGTCCTCTCTGAAATACACGCAAACTCCAGCCCGAGGCACAAAGGAGTGCTCCAATTTGTACCTCGGGTAGGAGAGATACGAAGTATCAGCCGGAGAGGACACCTGCGTCTCGGTCAGAAAGAGCAAGGCCGGCTTCGCCGTCTCAAGATGGTAGTGGACGGCGTTTAGGTTCGAGTGAAGTCCCCTGATGTTGCAGAAATTCACGGATAGCGTGGCAGGGGTCGCCTTGGTCTTGTTGCTCAGTTTGCCCCGAGCAATTATTGTGTTGAGCGGAGTAATGTAATCATTACGTTGATTACTATTATAATTAGTAATAATATAAGAAGTAGCAATGCCACATCACTTAACGCGTTACTTAATTGATGTGTTGCTTGTTCTTAGCCAGTAATTAGTGCATACCAGATCAGTTCAATACTCAATCGCGTAATATCTAAAAATTGATCTTCACAAAGAAGACTCACAACATTATCCAGCGCTCAAAACTCGTTCAAATAATCAATCACCGAATCTACTTTTCTCTGGTTGTACGAGCTTTATATACGTAGGTTTAATGAAAAGTTTTAAATCAAGAATATTAAACGAAGTTTTCAGAAATTGCTTCTTATCATGAATTTATGGCTGCTTAACTACAGCTGAAGTTACTTAAGTAATATCAGTCCCGGCAAAGTATTTGCACGGGGGGAACTGAAGGAACTTTTTCGAAGATTAGTCGTGTAGAAGAAGGTTCATTTTAACGGTTAAAGTATAAAATGCGTATACGTAAAAGTTAAAGCGTTATATTACACCATTTTTTATTTAATTGTGAAATTATTTTCCTTAGATATCATTTGAAAAATAAATAGAATACTAAATAAATAATCAGAAGTTCAAAGTAAATTTTTCTTAAACCATTCTACGACATAATATGAATTTTTTTTTTATAAGATCGAGTGACAAACGGGTACACAGTCCACCTGATGGTAAGTGGTTGCTGTGGCCCATAGACATCTACATCCATCCTCGTTTGTGAATCAAAATGAAGATGCGTTCTCACCCGTGAGGACTAAGATGGAATGCCTCTTATCCAGTAAAAAGGGTCTCCGGTTCTCTACACTCACCATACAAAACACAGCAGTGTTAAGCTGCTATTTTACGCTGGTATTCTGTGATAGCGTGGTCCTTCCCCGGTCGAGCCGACCCATTCGTGCTACAACTATACTACCTACTAATATGGCTCTACCACGTATAAAATCGGCGTATTTAATTTCTTTGATATAAGAAAATAAACTTACTTTGTCAAATGACATTTTATTTAAATCTACTAACTTTTCGATATGAGGTTCCTCTGATCGGTGTAGAAACGGCGAAAGAAACTAACAAAACGTAAATATTATGTCTTTTATACGTGGCAGGCCACGCTGCAGTTATATTCTGGTTTGTAGCACGAATGGGTCGGCTCGACCGGGGTTGGAATACGCTCTAACAGAATACCAGCGTAAAATTAGAAGCAAATGCGGCTGTTTTTCGTATGGTAAGTATAGAGAACCGGAGACTTTTTTTACTGGAAACGAGGCATTATATCTTATTACTCACAGGCATAACAATGCATCTGGATTTTAGGTTCTCAATCGAGGATAAATATCTATAGGCCACAGCATTCACTTACCATAGGGTTGACTCTTTACTCGTTTGTCCCCTTAGTCTATAAAAAATGACAAATGAGCACACAACCCACCTATTGTTAACCTGGTGCTGTGGACGGTAGACATCTATATTTATCTTTGATTAAGAATCAAAATGCAGATGCGTTGTCACCCCAGAGGAATAAAATAGAATACCTCGATTCCAGTAAAAAGCATCTCCGGTTACCTATACTCACCATCAGAAACACAGAAGTATTAAGCTGCTGTTTTACGCTTGTACTCTTTGAGAGGTGGTTTTAATCTAGTCGCGCCGACTCATTATATAGCAGTATGACTCTCTCTCTCTACAACAAAAGATGTGTAAACTAGATTTTTATGTTGCATAAATGTTGGTTATGTCTGGAATTTGAATATGAACGCCAACACACATTGATGAGGGCGGTAGATCTATTGGTCCATTATCCTCTTTTAGAAATAAGAGAAGTCTTTAATATTTTTTTCTGGGTCTCCGATTCGCGGATTTAAACATTAAAGAGCACGCGATTGGATAATGTCTTCCAGACCGAATTCTGGTCTCGGTGTCTAGTCCCAACGGAGATTATTCATCTGAGCAAGACGGGATTGTATTGACCAAATGTATGCGCAAGCACAGGTGCGCTCTTAGTCCCTCACTCTTATAATATTCAGATGGGACGGAAAGTCGACACGACCGGAAAGAGAACAGACGCAGTACCAACGGCTTTACATGCTTTCCGAAGCACGGTGGTGAAACACCGCCAACTTTCTAACTCCGGACTGCTAGAGAATTTCTTGACAGAAAGATCTAATAACTGATTTTGGGTTGACTCGGGATTCGAACCTGGGACCTCGTGATCAGCAATAACGTTTACGGCCAATAGACTAAAGTGGTAGTCAAAAAAATATTAACGGATTGGTAACTGCACTTTTTGGAACGAAGTTTTTACTTCGGACGGTACGTATTTAGCGGATGGAAGTTAGGCGAGAAAAAGTCTAAGATTTGTTCCGTCACAGCCCCTTCTGACGTAGTGTAGACGGCCTTGGTAGGTATGAGGGAGTGAGATAGAATAATATCCATCCTCGCACTTTTTCTTATCTTGCCATGAAATAAATATTATTTTATTTTAAATGACGCTTCGTTTAAATAAACGCTGGTAATTCATTTATTTGTATTTGTTAATCAATATTATAATAATACATTTATCAATAGTACGAGTAATATACTACGAAAGGCACTTCGTTCCAACCGAGTGTTCCACGACACTCAGGCATATTTTTTTTATTTATATTTGTTGTTACAACGGTCATGAATGTGGTGTGAACTTTTATTACACCCGAAAAACAAGATATGTATAGTTTGCGTTACAATATTATATTTGCTAGAACTTTTACCCAGAACTTGAAGTTTCCTACATTTAATAACCTGTTTAATAAATCACTTCCCCTAAGAGCTTTCAAGAAACTACTTGATCAGTGTCTGCTTTGAAAATAAGTCGAGGAGAATGTTGCATATTTCTGCATTTAATTTTGCCCGTTATATTAAGAGTATTCAGGAAAAAGATTGCATAGAATAAAGGGTCGGAAATTGTGCAGCACTAATAAACTGCGAGTGCAGTTACTGCTGAACTGTCCTCTACTATAAATAATTTATTTATAGAAGAAGGGTAAACGAGTATGTAGCTGATTTGATGATAAGTATCGATCGCTGCCCATGAACAACTGTAGCAACTTTTAACTATAGAGTACTAATCATCGTCTGACAAGCCGCCCGCGGTCGATTTTTTATTTTGAAATTGCGGCAACTTATCGCACCGTGCGCTCGTGCCAACTCAATGTTGACCGTGACGCAGAGGTGAGTATTCGCGTGCTCAGCGGTGATACACCAATACCGAGATATTATTGTCTATGTGATGGAGGCGATCATTAGTATTAAAGGTAGGTTTTTTACTATTGACTTATGTTACATTTCAGAAATTTTCTTCCTTTATTCACTTTTATAAAGTATAAAATACGTGTTTTATTTGATAGATGGACGAGGATGCCTATGACAGTGAGACCGAGCATAATTTAGAAGTCGTTAAAAATAAAAGTTTGACTTTGACTTAGTAGAATAGTTTTTCAATCTTTATATATTATACTGTAGTTTTTTATATCAAAACAATGGTCGTAGGTTAACATGAAATTTTTATGATATAATCCCTTAAGACAGACGTTCGGCCAGTCTCCACCCTTTCGTTGTTGACTTACCACGCATTAGAACCAAACGGTTGGCTTCATCGTTCATCATGCGTACAGCAAAGGAGTGGAATAAGTTGCCAGCATCTGTGTTTCCATCTGAATATAATGTGGGTGTTTTCAAGGCAAGAGTGAATAGACATTTGTTAAGTCAGTGCGCTTCACCATCTTAAGCTACATTACTACTTACCATCAGGTGGAATTGTAGTTAAGCGCTGGCTTAGAATAATGTTACGAGCTTGAGATTCGAGACAGTTAAAAACTGCCGAATGAATTACCAAAATTGACACTGTAATTTCAGAACACTTATTACAACTTATAACCAAACTAATAACAAAACAATTGTACTACAGATCACTTTAATTCGCAGTTGTATCACTTCGAAGTATTCACTTATATCGCCAATTCAATACTGACTCGGTCGCGATCTATACCGGCCTTTTTTTGGGCCTCAGATAGTTTTCAGAACCTTCTACTGTAGAAACATCTAGAATGTTCGAGCACATATTATCCGTCCCGATTGACTAGGTGTCGATAGTTCCTGAAAGTTCTTCCATAAAAATTTCTAGAATGTTCTTGACTCTCCTAGTTCTGCTACTCGATACTAGAGGGCGCTAGTAGTATTAATTGTGGCACGCAACAATAATATAAAAAAGACTGTTTTAGAAAGCTTGGTACTACATTTGAGACTGATTTTAAGACAAATAAGAGTATTTAAGATTTAAATTAAGGTATAATGCTTGTTATAGTGTTAAAGTTTCGTTAAATTTTAATAAAACTTTAATACTAAATACTTGTATTATTTATAAAGTACTCTCCGAGGCGATCATTAGTATGAAGTAGTTATTTTATATTAGCACTTTAGGGTTAAAAATGTCTAAGTCCGTTTCTTGTTAGGCCGAACATGCACCTTGTAATGAGAATCCAAAAATTCAAAAATATCTAAAACATTTGTTGTGGGTATCGTAAGACGTAAGTATGGGAAACCCCAAAAAATATTGAAATTAATGAACTAACTAGTAATGGCATGTATTCAAAGTTCGATACTTCTGCTAATGGGGTTGTCAATCGCCTGACAAGCGTGGCGATTAAGGCGAATCTCTACAACAGAAGAGGCCCGTGTGTAGTATTGAGTTTTACGAATAAAGAATGCATCCAAAGTTACGAAGAATCCAGAACTCTGAATTTCGTGGAAAATAAATCTCAAATGATTTAAAATGAAAAATTTTGTACAACCAACTTCAATATAAATTATTAAAAATAACTCAAAAATATTTGGTCAGACCTTGATCAAATTTATATGGGACCACACGAATCGCTTTACTTAGAAAAAAGTTATAAAGTAACACACATAAAAAACATACAGTCGAATTGAGTACCGTCTCCTTTTTGAAGACGGTAGAAAAGTGTAAGTAATTGAATTCTTTTGTTTTGACGTGGCCTTTCACATCTGTCCTCAAAGAATATAAACTGGAACACATGGTTACGTTTAAGTCGGTAAAAAAGCTACGTTGTGAAAGCTATTGGGAATACTTTTTAAAATATTTGTTATTTTGTTAATGTCATTTCATAATCTCGGAAATGAGACGAAAACTGTTCTTAGCGGTAGGGTGTATACAGAATGCAGGTTTAATATTTTTATATTAATTATAACTTAACTTTACATAGCTCAGGTAATAAGCGCTGGCCTCAAACTTTCACAATTCATATAGACGGGGATTGAATACGGCTTCCTCACGTACTCATCGTGAGGAAGCCGTATTCAATCCCCGTCTATATGAATTGAAATTGTAAAATTTTATTTCTTGTAAGTCGTAAAGCTACGCTTTAGTTTTTTTATAGCTGTAGCACGAATGAGTCGACCCATCCGGAGAAGGATCATGCTCTTAAAATACCAGTAAAGAGTAGCTTAATTCTGCCGTGTTTCGTATGGTGAGTATAGAGAACCGCAAATGCTTTTAACTGGTAACGAGGTATTTTATCTTAGTCGTTAGGGGTGACAGTGCATCTACATTTTGATTCTTAATCGAGAATAGATATAGGTGTCTATAGGTCATAGTATACACTTACCATCAGGTGGACTGCGTGTTCGTTTGTCACCCTTAAACTATTAAAATATTATAAAATAATACTTAATTAAAATTAAGGATAAACGGACTCATATTCCACCTGATTATAAGTTCCTACTGCAGTCCATAGACACCTGCAGGTAACTTCAGACAAAGCAGGCTACAGATGCGTTGTTACCTCTGATGACTGAGATATAGCCTGTAATTATATTGGTTCTCTATATCCTTCAGACCGGAACAAATCAGTGCGAGCACTACTATTTGGCAGCAAAACAAATTAGAGCCTATGAGGCATTCAATTTAAATCCTCAGGGATTTTGTTAAATAACTGCTTTGATGTGCTAATCGTCGTTGAATATATCAAAATATGTGTAATTCAAAACATTCATAAAAATAATAATAAATTCGAAACCTAATATTATTTATGAGTTAAATTTAACGCAAATATCATTTGAAACATGTGTAACCAAATGAAATTATTTGGCTTAAAGCGTAACTAACTCGGATTACATTTATTGCAGATGAACATTATGCTACAAAATATTTTCAAGTATTTATTGGGCATAATAATAACCGGAATATGAATAAAAAATCTTTAAAATTATCGTGTTTGTTTATTATTTTTATTTTAACTTATATTTATTATTTATGTTTATTATATTTTTATAATAGTGGGCCGTGAGGAACGTCCAGGCAATGGGGAGAGCCCCTAGGCCTGATACATGCAGTGCTACTAGCATGCAGAAGAATACAACGTAGACGCCTACACATCGTTTGTAACAGCGCAGGTTCAGCCTCACATGGTATACTATTCTCATCTCTGGGCCGGGGCTCCCCAGTAAGAGCTTCTTCCAGTTGACCGCATAGAGAGCAAATCAGGTCAAATCGTCGACGACCGAGTTCTCTGTAATTGGCACGATTCACTGGCGCTGTGCAGCGATGTTGCAAGCCTTTAAAGTTTCTATCGTATTTACGATGGAGAGTCCTTTGAGGAATTGTCTGGATTAATTCCAGCCACCAAATATCACCAACACACATCTCGACAAAACTTACGTTACCATCTACACCATTTGGATGTTTGGCGGTCCACTACCGTGCGATTTATTAGGAGTTTTTTAGGAATCTTTTATCATCGGTGATTTTTATGGACCGGTTATTAAAAGGCCGGCAATGCACCTGCAAAAATTGCCGGTGGTAAACAATTCCACAGTAAAGTTGTACGAAGAAGAAAACTCCTAGTAAAACGCACAGTCGTGGACCACCAAGCATCCAGATGGTGAGATGGTATCGTGAATTTTGACGCGATGTATGTTCGTAAAATTTGACGGCTGGGATTAATCCGAACAATTTCTCAGAGCACTCCCCGTGGTAAATGCGAAAGAAAATGCAAAGGGATGCAACTTCTCCTCGCAGTGCCAATGAATCGAGCCGATCGGAAAGGACTCGGTCATCGACGATTCGAGCCGCAGTGCCGAAGGAGCTGCCACTGGGGTGCCCCGACCCAGAGATGAGAACAGTATTCCATGTGAGACCGGATTTGCGCTTTGTACAGCTGAGCACGCCAAGCTTTTTAGAAGCCAATTTGGCCTTCCCTTCCAAGTGACCACGAAACTGCACACTATTCGATATGTCGACGCCAAGGATTCCGATGCTAGCTGAGGCAGCAAGGAGAGTGCCTTGAAACTGAGGAGATAGGACAAAAGGGTTCTTTTTAGCGGTAAACACGCAAATTTGTGTCTTCTGGGGATTGAATTGGTCGCTCCCAATCCGAGACTTTGTTCAACAAAGAATCGACTTTAGACACAAGTTTGTCCTGGTACTCGGTGACATTTTCCCGAGAAAAATCGTCACGGCCGGTATATAAGGCATCAACAGTGCTGTCGTTTGCATAGCAATGAATGTTACCAGTAGGCAACATATCATGGATATGCAGGAGAAACAGGGTCCACACAAACCAGCATAGATAGGCTTGAAATCAGAGCATGCACCGTCTTATACGACCTTAATGCTCCAATGAGTAAGGAAACTGGTGATACATGCACAATTTCTCGGGAAGCCCATGGAAAGAAGCTTCGAAATAAGCGCTTTGTGCCAGACTCGATCGAAGGCCTTCACTTTGTCCAAACTAACAGCGAATGCCTCCCCCTTAGACTCTACTGCCTCCGCCCATCTATGAGTCAGGTAGACCAGAAGATCACCAGCTGATTGACCCCGACGAAAACCGTACTGGCGATCACTAATCAGCTGGTGATCCTCAAGGTACCTCATGACCTGGCAGTTAATAATTGATTCCATTATTTTGGAGAACAAGGAGGTGATGGTGATAGGCCTGTTGTTGGACGGGTCTGAGCGGTCTCCTTTTTTAGGGATCGGGTGGACCCAAGCTGTCTTCCATGAATTCGGGACTACGCCTTGGGTGTAGGAGTACCGGAAAAGCCGCGTTAAAATAAGTGCCAACTCCGAAGCACACGTCTTCAACACAATGGGAGGGACTTCATCAGGCCCCCTTACTTGCTGACGTCCAGGGAGAAGAGTGCTTTGCGAACCAGGCACTGTGTAAACCGCACATCCGGCATGGAGCATTCACACGGCAGGATGGTCGACGGTGTTTTCCCTCCGTCATCTGGAGTCGAGTTGGACTCAAAGAGAGAGCTTAACAGATCGGTTTCCTCCTTTGCAGCATGGGCCAGTGAGACGTACTCTCTGTGCAGAGATGGAAGAGATAGCTGACAGAAGTTCCCTTGGACAGCCTTGGCGATATACCACGGGTTCCCGAAGAAAGGCGAACTAGCTTCTCGCCAAATCTGCTGATGTGGTCAGACCTTGCCTTGGCAATGACGCTTTTGAAGGACCTGAAGGAGGGTTTATACTTCTTTTTAAGAGCGCTGGTGCTTACATCCTGAGACGTTGATGCATTAGCCCGGTAGCACTCCTACTTATAGCTTGATGTTTTTTTACAGGAGCGACTAAACCATGGCTGGGATCTGCCTCCGATGGGCACCACAGAGGATGGAATAAATAGTTTCATACCCTGAAGTACCACATCAGCAATAGAATCGGCAACAACGGTGGGATCTTTCGGCGAGAAGCAAACCCATCCCCAAGGCTAGGATGCAAAAACAGACTGCATTCCGTTCCAATCGGCCGACCTATAGTGCCAAACACGGCGGCAAGCTGCAGATAGTAACTACGATGGGAGCGTGAGTGGCACTGTACTCCGGATCAGACAATTGTCCGAACAGCTCAGAGGGGCATCGACGGAGACCTGATATCCGTCCGGATGAGCGGTCAGCAGAAGGTCCAGCAGGTAAGGTACACGATCCTCTACATCTGGGATCCGCGTAAGCGAAGTAACAAGTTGTGTTAGACCATATGCCAAGGCAACGTCATAGAGAGATCTACCTGCATGATCGGTAGAACGGGAACAAAGCCATTCCAAACCAAACCAACCGTGGTGGGCGTTAAAATCACCGAGCATCACGATCTCTGCGGATGGTACCTTTTGTAGCACGGAGTGTGCAGCCATTTGGACGTGGTCAATGAGTCGGTCAGTGTCGGCATTACCGCTATGGGACCTATAGAGGCACCCGTAGACGCAGGGATGGTCGTCACTGTCTACGCGCAGCCATAGGATGGACAGGTCCGTACCTTCATGACTACCGAGGCGTCGAGAACAGATTTCCTCTCTGAAGTATACGCAAACACCAGCCCGGGGCACAAAGGAGTGTTCTAATTTGTAATCCGGGTAGGAGAGATATGAAGTATCAGCCGGAGAGGACACCCGAATCTCGGTAAAAAAGAGCAAGGCCGGCTTGGTCGTCTTGTATTATGATGGTATTGGTTGGATTGAAGTCCCCTAATGTTGCAAAATTCACGGATAGCGTGACAGAGATCTCCTTGGTAAGTAATCTTTACGTCTTTTATCAGTGACCTCTCTTCTGTAGGGCAATTTGAAGTGCTGTTTTAGTAACGTACTCATAACGAATAACTGGCTCACTGAGAGGACATTATAGGATTTATATAAGACATGGGACTGAAATAGGATAGGGCAGAATTTTGCGACTTTTAATGCAGCTCTTTGAGCGCGTTCCAGTGGTAGTAGTGTAGTTTTAGCTGATCCTCCCCATGAGGTTATACAAAAGGTGAGAATTGTTTGACATAATGCGAAATATACTTGCTTTACTACCTTAATATCAGCAAAAGGACGAATCTTTTTAAAAACAAACATTATTTTACGAAATTTATTGCAGTTCTATGAGGTGTTCTATGTAGTTTTTAAATGTAAGAGTAGAATTTATAATTACCTATTCCAAGGTATTTAATACTTTTTGTATTAAAAATAACTGGGCAGTGCACAATTAGAATCTGTGACTGAGCAACATTTATGTGCATAAATTTCAAAAATGGTTATAATATGCTGTGTTGAGCTGCGCATAAAAAATGAATATAATTGGTTTTGTCCGTATTCAGTGTTAATATGTTATGTTGGAGCTGTTTATTAACCCTGTAAGTTAGTGAGCTTATGGGCAAAATTTTGTTTATAAATGCAATTAAACACTTCTCTTTCGCTAAGGGCGGCAGGTATACCTAAGACTATGATCTTTGGTCTTCTTTTATGGTGCTCTTCAACCTTTAGCCCGGATCTACTAGGCTGGGTAGTTTTTTTTGCTTCTCAATGTTGTACTTTGTTTCAGTGTTGATAATAACGCCTCCAATTTTAGTTTTACGCAGTCCTCTTACGTGCAATTTCAATTGTTTGGGGCATATATTTTTCGGACAAGAGCTTTTGTATCTCCACTAGTTTTTAATTTATTCTCCGGGTAAATTTCAATAGAACTGAATGTTTTGGTGCGCAAGTAATTATTTTTGTTTGTCTTGATCATATCAGCTAAAGACATTTTTTCTAACGGTGGTGTGGTGCAGCTTTCTTCAATAGTTTCCATAAGAAATTTTCTGAAATCATTATGGCACTCCATTAGGTTTTGTTTTACTCAGTGCTTCAACCAACGTGTGCATTAAAAGCCTTTTGCTTCAATGATTTGTAGAATACTGCCATCTGACAGGCTGCATTACCGACCTTTCGCGATATAGAATTGATTCTCAGCTTTTGCTGAGCAATATGGCAAACTTCATTAAGGCACTGTTCGATTGAGGTTATCCAATTTCTAATTTCACTGGTGGCTAAAAATGCAATGGGGTCTGCAGCATCGTGGTGAGATGGTTGAGGCGTGCTGGGCGGACTCCGAGGTGTAATGGTGATCCGGTTGAAAGGGCTATTTTCATATGTATTAGACATGATTTCTCTCAAATGTATTTCATTATAATTTGTTATTTACTACTGTAAAATCACAACTTAGCATAAATTGTCCAATGGTCTACTAGGTCACAATTTCATTAAAAATATTTAAACACTTGTATAATTGGTAATAGGCACGACTGCTCGATTCGAGCTCTGTAGGCGCGATCACACTTACGGAGCTCGAATTGATATCTACTAAAATTATACCATCATATAATATTTTTGATATCACCCTCGTAATTAGTCATATAGTTTAATATTGGCATTACATGGAAAATCTATTCTATTTAAATATTTGTATCTTTAATGTTAATAAATTCAGGTGTTACTTTGCGGACATCAATTATATTAAAGTCCTTCGTAAGTTTAAGTATATAAAAATTAAATTGATATATTCTCATAATAAGCAAATAAATTTTTAAAGACCTTAATCTTTAATCTTGTATTACTTGATAATGACAATTTAAAAAAAACTTATTATTATTATTATAAAGTGTAGTTGTCTTTGAGCCACAGCATCCACTTACCATCAAGTGGACTGTGTGCTCACTTGTCACCCATAATCAATAAAATAAAAATATTATTATATAATTATTCAGAGTACTTACGAATAACTTACGTATTATTAATTCAGTAACAACTTTATCCAACCTTCATCCACCTAATGACATCGAAACATCTTATTCCGCTAACGCAGCTCACGTCACTATGAAACATAATTAAAACATATTAATAAATTTACAGAAGGGAAGCTCTCGGCTTGTTTGTTAGAAGCCACTTATTAATTTATTTATTTTCTTTGATCTTGGAACTTTTTGAAAAGTTTTGTTTGTAATTAATCTTTTTTCTTGGTCATTTTAACAAGCAACATTTTGGTAAATTTTTCATGTATTTATAAATTTAAAACTTTATACATAGGCGGACTCAATACCTGACGCTTTCTCTACTAGAGACAGAAAAAGTAGGTGTATTAAAAAAAAACTTATTATGAGAACACAAAATTAAAATAACTAAAGATTATGAATACAAGGAGTTATAATCCATAAATATAAATGGTACATCACAAAACTATAAAATAAACGTAAATAGGTATGCATATAACTAAACTATGTATATACATATTTTGTAAATACACATAGTCATATTATATTATCTTTGCTATTATGAAGCTGAATGACAGAGTGAGAAATTGTTTAATAAGAGAAGAGTGTGGTTTGCAAGATGATGTTGTGACCAGGATTAAGAAAGGAATGCTTCGGTGGTTTGGCCATGTAGAAAGAATGAATGAGGAAAGAGTGACAAAGCAAATTTATGTTGCAGAGGTGAACGGCACAGTCGGGAAGGGCGAAAGTTTATCGACCAAATTGGCGATATATTAAAAATGGGCCAAATCAAGAGTACCTTTAACCGACGAGCGTGTATGCGTAGGTATATGGATGTGGAGGAAGCGAGAGAGGTGTGTGAGGATCGTGCCAAATGGAAGTCCATAATCTCTGCCTACCCCTCTGGGTGACAGGCGTGAGTGTTTATGTTATGTTTTTTTTATGTTGCTATTAAAAATCGTGGACTCATCTGTTAGTGATCGTATAACTTTTGAAAGATCTTAAGCCGCGTATCCACCAAAAATGTTGACAACATTTATGTTTCCAACTGTTTACAACTCAACAAAATTTACCAACACTTGTTTCCGATGTTGCCGACAAATGTTTCCAACAAGCGTCTCCACCGAGGGAACAAATGTTTGCAACAAGCGTATTCCTTTGATGTTGCCGCCGAAAATGGAAACACGGTTCCCGACATTGTTTCCAGTTGTGTTGCCAACACTAGGCAATTATGGAAACATTTATTACCAACACATGTTGGCAACACAACAGTTGGTAACAAAACTTTGGTAGAGACGCGGCTTTAACCAATTGACCAACACTTCGCCTACCGGTACGGGGCTGCCACTCGAGAATCTTTCTTCCCCATCGGTTGTCGGTTCTTCGAGCTATATGGCCGGCCCATTGCCACTTCAGCTTAATAATCCGTTGGGCTATGTCGGTCACTCTGGTTCTACTGAGGATATCCTATAGTTTATCACGCAGAGAAACTCCGAGCATAGCCCTCTCCATAGCTCGCTGAGCGACCTTGAGCTTCCTCATCCGGGCAGCAGTGAAGGACCACGTCTCAGTTCCGTATGTCATCACTGGCAACACGCACTGGTTGTACAGTCTCGTTTTCAAGTTTTGAAGTATACCTGACGAGAAGATGTGCCGTAATTTCCCGAACGCTGCCCAACCGAGTTGAATCCGTCGATTGACCTCTCGGTTGAAGTTGGACTTACCTAGTCGGACTATTTGTCCCAGGTAAACATACTCGTCAACAACTTCGAGCTTAGTGCTCCCAACAACTACCGGCATAGGTGCTTAGGTCCTCCAGCGATTCTGCCATAAGGACTATATCGTCGGCAAATCGAAGGTGAGTGATGTACTCGCCATTGATGTTCATACCGTATCCTTTCCAGTCCAGAAGCTTGAAAACGTCTTCTAATGCAGCGGTGAAGAGTTTCGGGGATATGACGTCACCCTGTTTTACACCTCTCTGCAATTGGATAGGTTTCGTACTCTGGTTCTGTACTCGGATAGCCATGGTAGCTCTACTGTACAAGCACTTCAGCACTTCGATATACCGAACATTTCCAGACTAGACTCGATTAAGATTGGATGAACTCAAAATTTGACTTCTCTGTGTTGATTATATTTACGTCTTAAATGTAATAGATATAACAAACAAGTAGGACGACTTGACGAGATTTTTACAAACTGTATAACTGAAGTCTATGTTAGTACTGCTCAAAAACCGAGCGTAGACCGGCACCGGCACCGGCGCAGTGGAAAAACGAAGCCACGGCGCCGTGCCGGTAAATGGGAAACCGCCCATTGACATGAATTTGCCATCACAATGTCACTGTTCTGCGTATATTACACCTAGCATCAACGACATTGTATAGCCGGTTTCCCAGCGCGACTTTTTTTTAAACATAATTTCACTTAACAATAATTTAGTTTATAACATTTTAAATGAATTTTCATGGAACCAGCATGGTAGCGATCACCTTATTCCCAAGGGTTATTTTCATTCATGTAATCCTTGATATTATAATAACCCCTTTTGTACAGTTTTTCTTTTATAAAACTTTTAAACTTGTTTATTGACAAACTTTGAACATATTCGGGGATTTAGTTGTAAAAGCGTTTACATTGCCCCATAAATGAATAACTAATTCTGTGGAGTCTAGTAAGTGGCATTACAAGCTTATGTTTGTTCCTAGTGTTTAAGGTATGAACATCCTTATGCTTATTAAAGCTTTTTATGTTTTTATGTACATACATTACATTTTCATAAATATATTGCGATGCCAAAGTTAATACGTTTATTTCTTTAAACTTTTCTCTGAGGGACTCTTTACAATTTAGATTATAAATTGCCCGTACGGCTCCTTTTTGCAAAACAAATATAACTTCAATATCAGTCGCATTACCCGATAGCAAAATTCCATAAGACATTACGCTATGAAAGTAACTAAAATACACTAACCTAGCTGTCTCAACATCTGTGAGACTTCTAATCTTTCTTACAGCATATGCTACAGAACTAAGTCTGCTTATAGATATATGGGGGCCCCATTAAAGTTTCGCGTCAATAGTAATACCGAGAAAAACAGTGGTATCCCCAAGACTCAACTCCTGCTCATTTAAGCGCACATTGGTTTTCGAATGTTTTACATTAGGTATTGTAAATTTAATACATTTTTTTTTATAGGAGAGGGGGCAAACGAGCATGCGGCTCACCTGATGGTAAGTGACTACCGCCGCCCATGAACAACCGCAACACCAGGGGAATCGCAGATGCGTTGCCGGCCTTTTAAAAAGGAGTACGCTCTTTTCTTGAAGGTCCCTAAGTCGTATCGGTCCGGAAAAATCGCTGATGGTAATCGATTCCACAAGGAGGTCGTGCGAGGAAGAAAACATCTTCTAAATCGCACAGTGGTGGACCGCCAATCATCCAGATGGTGTGGATGGTATCGGGGGTTCTGCCGCGATGTGCGTTCGTGAAATTTGGCGGCTGGGATTAATCCGAACAATTCCTCAGAGCACTCCCCATGGTAGATGCGAAAGAAAATGCAAAGGGATGCAACATCTCTTCGCAGTGCCAATGAATCGAGCCGATCGGAAAGGGCTCGGTCGTCGACAATTCGAGCCGCTCTGCGTTGGATGCGGTCAAGTGGAAGGAGCTGGCACTGGGGAGCCCCTGCCCAGAGATGGGAACAGTATTCCATGTGAGGCCGAACTTGCGCCTTGTAAAGTAGCAGGCGGTGTGCCGGCATGAAATACTGTCCCGCTCTGCTGAGCACGCCAAGCTTTTTAGAGGCCAATTTGGCCTTCCCTTCCAAGTGACCACGAAACTGCACGTCACTCGATATGTCGACTCCGAGGATACCGATACTGGCTGAGGCAAGAAGGGGAGTGCCTTGAAACTGAGGAGATACGACAAAGGGGTTCTTTTTAGCGGTAAACGCGCAAACTTGTGTCTTCTGAGGATTAAATTGGACTAGATTTAGTCGCCCCCAATCCGAGACTTTGTTCAGCAAAGACTCGACTTCAGACACAAGTTTGTTCCGGTACTCTGCGACGTTTTCCCGAGAAATATTGGCACGGCCGGTGTATAGAGCATCACCAGTGCTGTCATCCGCATAGCAATGAATGTTACAAGTTAGCAACATATCATTGATATGCAGAAGAAACAGCGTTGGTGATAGCACGCAGCCTTGTGGAATACCAGCGTTAATAGGCTTGTAGTCGGAGCATGCACCGTCTACAACGACCTTGATGCTCCGATCTGCAAGGAAACTGGTGATCCAATTGGACAATTTCTCGGGAAGCCCATAGGAAGGGATCTTCGAAAGAAGCGTTTTTTGCCAAACCCGATCGAAGGCCTTCGCAATGCCCAAACTAATGGCCAATGCCTCCTCCTTGGACTCTACTGCCTCCGCCCATCTATGGGTCAGGTAGACCAGAAGATCACCAGCTGATCTACCCCGACGAAAATCGTTTTGGCGGTCACTAATCAGCTGGTGATCCTCAAGGTACCGCATGAGCTGGCAGTTAATAATGGATTCCATTATTTTGGAGAACAAGGAGGTGATCGCGATAGGCCTATAGTTGGATGGGTCTGAGCGGTCGCCTTTTTTAGGGATCGGGTGGACAAAAGCTGTCTTCCATGAATTCGGGACTACGCCTTGGGAGTAGGAGTACCGGAAAAGATGCGTTAGGACCGGTACCAACTCCGGAGCACACGTCCTCAGCACAATTGGGGGGATTCCGTCAGGCCCACTCGACTTCTGGATGTCCAGGGAGAGCAGTGCTTTGCGAACCGAGCGCTGTGAGAACAGCACATCCGGCATGAAGCACTCACACCGCGGGATGGTCGGCGGTGTTTTCCCCCCGTCATCAAGAGTCGAGTTGGACGCAAAAAGGGAGCCTAAAAGGTCGGCTTTGTCTTTTGCGTCATGGGCCAGTGAGTCATCCTCCCTGTGCAGAGATGGTAGTGATGGCTTACAGAAATTCCCTTGGACAGCCTTGGCGAGAGACCAGAATGCACGGGTTCCCGAAGGAAGGCGAACTAGTTTCTCGCCAATTCTGCCTATGTGCTCTGACTTTGCCTTGGCAATAACTCTTTTGAAGGACCTGGAGGCGAAGTTATACTTCTTTTTAAGTGTGCTGGTATTTACATCCCGAGTCGCCGAAGCCGCAGCCCAGGCTTGATAACACTCCTGCTTACTGCGTAATGCAGTCTTACAGGAGCGACCAAACCAAGGCTGAGATCTGCCTCCGATGGGTACCACAGATGATGGAATAAATAGTTCCATTCCCTGTAGCACCACATCAGTGACAGAGTCAGCAACAGCGCTGGGATCATCCGGCGAGAAGCAAACCCGCCCCCATGGGTAGGATGCAAAGAAGGACCGCATTCCATCCCAATCCGCCGACCTGTAATGCCAAACACGGCGGCAACCTGCAGAACGCAACCGCGAAGGGAGCGTGAGTGGCACCACACTCCGGATCAGACAATGGTCCGAAGAGCCGAGAGGGGCATCGACGGAAACCAGATATCCGTCCGGATGAGAGGTCAGCAGAAGGTCCAACATTTTGTCTTATTGCCGTTTAAGAGCAAATTGTTGGCGTTAAACCAATGTACTAGTTTCAATAGAGCATTATTTACATCGTCATATTTAATTGACTGCCGTTTCAGTTTGAAAATTAAAGAGGTATCGTCAGCAAATAATACAATATCGTGATTGTCCCCTACAAGATAAGGTAAGTCATTAATATAGATTAAGAACAGGAATAGGCCAATGACCTCAATAGTGTTTCCAAACGGATAGGTCTTAAGATGAACATGGACAAAACAAAGATCATGTTTAATGTCCACGTCACGCCTATGCCGGTAGTTGTTGGGAGCACTAAGCTCGAAGTTGTTGTCGAATATGTTTACCTGGGACAAAGATTCCGACTAGGTAAGTCCAACTTCGACCGAGAGGTCAATCGACGGATTAAACTCGGCTGGGCAGCGTTCGGGAAACTACGATACATCTTCTCGTCAGACATTCCTCAAAACCTTAAAACGAAATTGTACAACCAGTGCATGTTGCCAGTGATGACTTACGGATCCGAGACGTGGTCCCTTACTGCTAACGTATGAGGAAGCTCAAGGTTGCTCAGCGAGCTATGGAGAGGGCTATGCTTGGAGTTTCTCTGCGTGATAAACTTAGAAATGAGTATATTCGCAGTAGAACCAGAGTGACCGACATATCCCAACGGATTAGTAAGCTGAAGTGGCAGTGGGCCGGCCATATAGATCGAAGAACCGACAACCGATAGGGAAGAAAGGTTCTTGAGTGGCAGCCTCGTACCGGTAGGCGAAGAGCAGGGCGACCCCCCACGAGATGAAGTGACCACCTAGTAAGACATGCAGGTAGTCGATGGATGCAGGTGGCTCAGGACCGTGCTTTGTGGTATCCCTTGGGGGAGGCCTATGTTCAGCAGAGGATTTATGAAAGGCTGTAATGATGATGATGTTGGGCTGCTGTACACACCATCGTTGGAGCCACACGTAAGTGTGAAAAACGATCCAAGAACAAGTCTTTTTTGAGACTATTCCAATGAAATCCCAAACGGCAGTCTGAGCGAGATTAGAATGATTCACAAGCACCTTAATATCGTCAAGGCAACGGATAATGTATTTATGGCAGTATCAGCAGCAGAAGAGCAGCACAATGCTCAATAACCTCAATAGTGCCTCCCAATGGATAGGTCTTAAGATGAACATGGACAAAACAAAGATCATGTTTAATGTCCATGTCACATCTATGCTGGTTGTTGGGAGCATTAAGCTCAAAGTTGATGACGATTATGTTTATCTGGTACTAATAGTCTAACTAGGTAAGGTTCAACTTCGATCCAGAGATCAATCGACGGATTCAACTTGACTGGGCATCGTTCAGGAAATTTTGACACATATTCTCGTCAGTTATACCTCAAAACCTGAAAAAGGAGATTGTACAACCAGTACGTGTTGCCAGTGATGATTTATGGATCTGAGATATTTTCCTTCACTGCTGGCCATAGGAGAACGCTCAAGTTTGTTCAGCGAGCTATGCAGAGGGCTATGCTGGGGGTGTCTCTGCGTGATAAACTTTGAGATGAGGATATCCGCAGTAGAACTAGTGACCGAGATAGCTCAACGGGTTGGTAAGCTGAAGTGGCAATAGGCCGGCCATATAGCTCGAAGAATCGACAGCCGATGGGGAAATATGTTTATTGAGTGGCAGCCTCGTGTCGGTAGGCTAAGTGTAGGGTGACCACCCACTAGATGGAGTGTCGACCTGGTAAGATATGTAGGAAGTCGATGAATGCAGTTGGCTCAGATTCGTGCTTTGTGGCATTCCTTGGGGGAGGCCCATGTTCAGCAGTGGAATGGAGATGATGATGAATATGTTAAATCTTCAATGAATTTCCATTTATGCCATAAATATAATTTTCGTTTTATTATTAAACTATACCAAATAAGCATGAAACAAATAAAACACCTATAAACAACAACAAAATTCATTATTATGACACAGTATATTATACGTGGTGTAACACTTTTTACTGGAAACGAGGCATTCCATCGTAGTACTCAGGGTGACAACGTCTGCATTTTGATTCTTAATCGAGAATTAATTTAGGTGTCTATGTGCCACAGCATCCCGCTTACCATCATGTAGAATGTGTGCTCGTTTGTCACCCTTATAATATTTAAAAAAATAACTACACTGTAACAGTACAGTACAGTGTATTGCGACGGCAGAACGAATAGATCGGAACACACTCCCACAGAATAACAGCGTGAAATAGCAGCATGACTTATGTTGCCATATTTATTAATATTTACGATTAGTGACGTGAAACGAAGATCTTTTAACTTGTAACGATGCATCCTAGTTTTCAGGGGTGACGACACATTTGCATTTTGATTCTCTATTGAGGATAGGTGTAGGTGTTTATGAGCCACATCATCCCTTTTTCGTCAGGTTGACTATGTGCTCGTTTGCCACATTTACAACGTACTAAAGTCTGAAATTTACATACGATATCTGGCTTGAATTTGTTCCGAAACACTAGATAAATACGATGCTTGTATAAAGGTTATTTGTGGCAACAGTAAGTGTTAGCACGTTGGGTGTTTGCCAGTTCTACTCGGTGCTTGTGTGGCCTCATACAAATTGTGTTAACATGTGCGCCTTAGTAACAGTATCTACATAGGTTTACTAGGTGATAGGTTTACTGGGTGGTCGGACCCCTTTACTGTTTTGAATTTCGTGTGCGTTGTTATTTATTACTTTTTTTAAGTAGCAGTGCATTTTTACTGTTATATTTCGATTGAAATCGCTTTCTACGTCTCTTTACCCTTATGTGTGATAATGATAAATATTATATACAAACTTTCTTCAATTATTTTAATTTTCTAAGCATAAGTAGTAAGCAGTAATCATTTTTAATAACTTTCCAAACTATTACTATTGAAGACATAATAGAGGATGTATATCCGCTACCTTTGTCAAGCATAAAAAAGTAATCATAACTCATTGATATAGCGTTCAAGCATGGTTTTTAATTTTATATACTATAAGGTTAGTACACGGGTAACATACGTAGATAATGTGATTTTATCGTGAAATAAGTGTGGTGTAAGTTCACCGTCTAAAATTATCAACTTAAAAATCGTAAAAATCATATAATAAAATATATTAATGAGTAAACGTTATTGCCTATTAAAGTCTACTACTGAACATAGTCTTCTCGCAAAGATTGCCTCATAGAAAGACATTTGTCATAGTTGCCATGCCTGGCAAACAGGTTCACGCAGTTCAGCAGGAAGAACAATATTCAAGAATAGATCGCACCAGAGTGTTAAATAGTATGATTACGGTTGAAGACTTTTCAAAATCTTTTGAAATTGTCTTTTTTGGGGGACAAGGCTGCTCGCGTCTGTAAATAAATATAAGATACTTGAAATCTGACACCCTACATGTGTCCCCCAGGTAGTGATAAACGAGCAGCACCATTTCCATTCCGGTGGTAGGTTTCGGCCGCTGGCTTTTCGGTTACCACCCACCAATACAAAGTCTTACCGCCAAATTACTTTGTCGTGTTTCGGCATGATGCCGTTTGTCTGGTGAAATCTGTATCGTCATATTCTTCACCTGATTACAAATCCCAAGGTGTTCAACGAATATTGCGGTATAAGTCAGCTAATTGGGATGAGATGCGACACTTTTTGTATCTTATTCTTGGCGGGAGGTCTGTTTCTTTTCTGCGGATCCGTCGAGCTGCGCGGTTGCGATATCTACTAAAATACCTGCAGCATAGCTCTACCACGTATAAGTTCATTCAGCATTATTGATTGCAAATCCTCTGAAACTATTGGAGTAGTAACTAATCTGACTTTGCAATTAATATTGGCTACTAAGATATCCAAAATACGATTATTATTATTTTTAAATATACTATGCTGATTAAAATTATTAAAAGAAAGAAATTTAGTTAGTCCATTAACTGTCTACGATGAAAAGTCTCCATGTAACGTCACATCAGCATTACTATTATTTGATCAGAAAGCGTTTGGTATGTTGAAATCTCATAATATAATGAAGTAGTCATCAGGGTAAGAGAGAACTTCATCAGAGATATATTCGTAAAAGTTTGCCAACACACTTTGTGAATTCGAAATTGTGGGAAATAACAGCAGTATAATATGTAGCATCGTGTATGACGTTCAAATGAAATAGAAATTCGAATCACGTCAACAGTTGGATTTGTTGATGGAATGTATTCAATGTTGGTAACTTGGTAACTTACGACTCATTGCAATCAGAACTCCTTCACCGATTGTATCACCTCTGATTGTATAGTTACAATCGCTTCTACGTACGTAATATCGTGCGACAAATAGTTTTAAGTCAAATATATCCTAACGTAACCAAGTTTAGGAGAAACTAATTATAATATACTCATGATATAAGACGTTTCTGAAAAGCAATTCAGTCTTAGTCCGTAGACCCCGAAGGTTTTGATAGTAAATTTTAAAAGTATAAATTAAATAACATAAAATTAAAACTAACACCGTATGTGTTAAGGTCACATGCCACATGAAAATAAGTTTATCATACATAACATTTAACACAAAATATAGAACTACTAAAAGTATTACAAATAACATTTCATAAGCCGTAATGTAATTAAAATAATAACTAATAACAATAATTTCTTTTTTATTTTGAATAAATCCGCCGTATTATTTAAGTGTAAAATAGGACTAGACTCAGATTTTCTAACAATAATACTACCGGTTTTTACTCATACAAATCTATAGTAATTATCTTTAGCCTTAGTTTTCAATTGACGCAATATTATTACATCGCTACTACACTTTATATTGATGAGTGCAATCCAAATATTTATAATTTGTATACGAAATATATAATATTCAGATTCATATATAAGTTACGTCTTTGTGGCCGTGTTGTTTGTTTTTTTTAATATCAATTTACTTGTCAACTGATATTTACCGCCATGATATATATCGTCGTCGTAAGTTGAGGACTTTGTGAGCTTTGTTTCTTTATAGTTCGTTAGTCGTCAGTGCAAATAGTTAACAAGACGTACATTAATACATTTATGTAGAGTTTTAGCATCAAAAAGCTGCGACCGTGGTCCTTCCTTGGTCGAAACAAAAGTTGTGTATCGCTAGCAACGCAAAGTCGGGAATTTGTATTTGAAAAAATCCAAAATTAGGGGCTTTTTAGGTGCTAATTAGGTGCCAAGTTTAAAAATTAGGTGCTCTAAAATGTTCACCGCAACGAACTGTTGAAATATGCGTTGCTAGCAAAACGTCTCCCTAGCAACGCAATGAAGTTATTAGATATACGATAAATATTTTATTTTTATCTGGGGCGCCTTGTTATTGCCTATACTTGCAGCACCTAATTAGCACTTAATTCCTTGATATTAATATTTATCGTATATCTAATAACTTCATTACGTTGCTAGCGAGACGTTTTACTAGCAACGCAAATTTTAACAGTTCGTTGCGGTGAAAATTTTAGAGCACCTAATTTTTAAACTTGGCACCTAATTAGCACCTAAAAAGCCCCTAATTTTGGATTTTTCCAAATACAAATTCCCGACTTTGCGTTGCTAGCGATACACAACTCGAAACAAACTGTTCGCGCGATTATTTTTATCGAAATAGGGTGACAAACGATATATGTGGTGTAGCCATGCTGCATGTATATCAGTAGTATAGTTGTAGCACGAATGGGTCGGCTCGACTGGGGAAGGGCCACGCTCTCACAGAATACCAGCGTAAAATGGCAGCTTGATACTGCTGTGTTTCGTATGGTGAATGTATAGAACCGGAGACCCATTTTATTGGAAAACAGGCATTCCAGCTTAGTCCTCACGGGTGACAACGCATCTGCATTTTGAGTCCTTATTGAGGATAGATGTAGATGTCTATGGGTCACAGTAATCAATTACCGTCAGGTGGACTGTGTGCTCGTTTGTTACCCTATCCTATAAAAAAAACGAGCACACAGTCCACCTGATAGTAATTGGTTACTGTGGTCCAAAGATATCTACATCAGTTGTCGAGTAAGATTCAAAATACATATATATATATATACGTTATAATACTTTGTCACCGCTGAAAACTACTTTTTTTATATAATTAGGGTCTCAATGGATCTCAATAACTGTACACCAACCATACAACATAGCAGCATTAAACTGCTATTTTACGCATATGCCATATGCACCATATTCATAGCTGCTGTGTTTCGTATGGTAAGTGAGAGAGTCCTCAGGGGTGACAATACATCTGCATTTTGATTCATAATCGATGCTAGATGTAAGCGTATACGGGCCATAGCATCTACTGACCGTCAGGTGGGCTACGTGCTCGTTTGTTAACTTTATTCTATTAAATTCCATAATTAATCAGAACGTCTTTGTGTTTTCCTTTTATTACTATGTTATTGTGTAGTGGCGATGTAAGAATATCCACTACCCCATGTCGTCCCGTGCGTGTCGTTAAAGGTGAGAGAGGGCAACAAATCAGAGCATGGGTAACGACTAAATTTCAAAAACTGCGGTTGCCAACACGCTTGCTAAGCGTGGTAACCATGGCAAATATCCCCCCTATGAGGCAATCTCGTATGTGGGCGGCTATGTTCAGCAATGGACTTTAATAGGCTGAAACGGTAAAGGTAACTATTAAGTAGAGTAGTGTATCATTAACTTTTTTTAAATAAATGGAGTTTTTCCGTTCGAAGGACTTTTTGAAATAGTTTTATATTGAAAAAAAAAAGACAGCCCACGACTTTATTTCAAAATCGTAAATAACAATCGCATTGAAAAACCGAACTTCAAGTGCTCAAAGCACTCAAATTGTACGTGACTAGACTACGAATACAGTTCGGTGTATTCACAATCCCAGATTCCGCGTACGGCGTTTTATTTCGTAATGTAATGTTTATGACTTCTCAATTTCAGACAGAAGATAAAAATTGAACGACTTTTTTGTGCACTCCAACGTACGCTTTTTAAATCGTATAGTGGTTTTATCTCAGTTCAGAAGGATTGTTATAATACAGTCATTTAATTTTAAATTAGAACTCAATGAATATTTATACATTTATATTCATAAAGTTACTAAATGAAATATTACTTCTAGGGAGAGGCACGGGGCTTTTATTAGAGCTATGTTTTTTAATTTCCATGTAAAAATAATTCGAATAAGTTACTAAATGAAATGGTACTTATAGGAATAGAAACGGGGCTTTTAGTAGAGCCATGCTGTAGCTGTAATATTAAAGTTGATCTGGTCTGTGAGCCACAGTATCCATTTACCATCACGTGGTCTGCGGTTTTGTTGGTCAAATTGTTGACCTTACCTGAAAGCTTTACGAATTCTTAAATCTGAATCTAAAATAATAATCATACGCTCACCAAACTTACCTTAATCCAAAGCGGCGCCATCCTGGTGGCATAAAAAGTCATAGAAGACATCATTACCTCAGTTTGTTAAATAAAAAATTTGAAGGAAATAACAAAACTTATGTCTTGATATTAGACTTTCTTGGGAAACCTCAAAATGTTTTGTTGCAATATTATTTGCTTTTTCTTGATCAAAGATATGAAAATATTGTTAGTAATATAAAAGAGAACGCCCACGACTGTTTCATCTTTTGCCTAATATTATGAGTATGAAAGAATAATACTTACAATATATTATAAAATACTTTGCTTTTGTTTGACCTTTTTATTTGCATTGTACTGATTGCCTCGAGCCCTTTTTGTCAATCTTATAGATAATCATAACACAACCTTTTTGGTCCTTTGAGCCGGATCCATATCTTCTTCGTTAAACAATCCGTGCCTTGCTACAGTTACCTTACTACGGCTACTGAATTACTTTCTTATAAATCTCTGATGATTTAATACTATAAGTTTAAGCACCACTCACTTCGATTTTTCCAATTTCAATAACCAAGGGCCATGCTGCAGCTAAATATATAAGTAGTATATTTCTGGCACGAATGGATTGGCTAGACCGGGGAAGTACCATGCTCTCACAGAACACTTGCGTAGTAAAATAGCAGGTTAACGTTGCTGTGTTTCGTATGGTGAGTGTACAGAAACGGAGACTCCTTGTACTGGAAACGAGGCATTCCATCTTAGTCCTCACGGACAACGCATTTGCATCTGTGATCGAGGATAGATGTAGATATCTATTGGCTACAGTAACTACTTACCATCACGATACCCTTAGACGTACCTTGGCCTAGTAATCTTATCTATATCTTAATTATTTATTATATTTACGCAAACACTACACATTTAAATAAAACTAATTTTACGGATTTTATCGCGTATATTAACTTATTTTATATTCCCGACGTTTCGAGCACTTTACAGCACCCATGACCACGGGGGTCTACATTAGATTTGATAGACCACAAATCCTCGCTAAAGAACACCGATTCCTTCCAAGGACGATTCGCGAGGCTATTGAAATCAAAAAACATCCTAATTTAAATAGAGAAGATGGCTGGGTGCTACCATCTGATTGGGATCCCATAATTAATAAAATTACATCCCGAACAAAGCATACAACTGCAAGACTTCATGATACTGTAAGTTTATACTGCGTAGATCGGAACAAAAATTAATCATTTTTGAACTGAAAGTAGCCGTGGTTAACTATGACACTGGGACGTCCTACACCTCAGTCCCCCCCCCCCCCCCTCCCGTGACCATGGGTGCTGAAAAGTGCTCGAAAGGTCGGGAATATAAAAAAAATTAATATACGCGATAAAATCCGTAAAATTAGTTTTATTTCTCTATATCTTAATCTAGTAATAATAATAAATTAATATATTTCTGTGATTTAAGTATAAATTTCTCTATACTTACAGCACAAGATTTATGTGGTAGGACTCCTTTTGCGCCTGGGGGTCCGTCTGGTTAGGCACCAACGTCTTACTTATTCCTAAAATACCTAGAAATAGGTAAGAGAGTGGTACCTAGGTGGACTCTTAGATAAAAAGCGTTTTACCACATCTTTGACCTATTTAATTTATTTAATATGAATAAAGAAGTAGATAAGTTACTTCAGATGCAATCACTTATCGCAGTTTTGTACTGAACATTCAAACACAGTGAGAGGTATCATAGAAAAAATTTTATTTCAGATTGGTTAACTAACTTTTTCTTTCTCCTTTAATGACTTAATACGTTAGACGGGGAGAAAAGTTTAGATCCCATGAACTTGAAAGTTATGTGATTAACTTAATTTGTGAAGTGATGAGTAATAGAGTAGGCTTGGAGTGTTTATTTTAAAAGTGTATTTCATTTTGGAAGTAATATTTTGTAATATTGTTTATATACAAGTGTGAATAAAAAATTACAAATATAATTGCGTAATTGTAATTTGTCCTTTGATCAAAATCTTTTTTTTATTAAAATTTTATGTAGGTATTTGTTTCTGCATGATTACAGCATAGTGAATTGAATTTCACTATGCTGGCTAGATATATTATCTTTTTCGCGAATAAGCTTCTTCTTTATTCATAATAATTTATCATCGTTATAGCTTATTCAATTTCGATGCTGAACATAGATCTACATAGATTGTTTCATTGGGGAAATATTTGCGCTAGTTGCCTCGCTTCTTACCGTTTAGTGACGGCGTAAGAGAATCTTCTACACAAAATCCCTTGAGTGTCATAAGAGGCGACAGATAGAAACTGAAACAGGAGGTGGGTAATAACACCTTCCTGATAATCTTACCAATATTATGACTAATTGGTGCTTACTTATTTAGGGCAATTCCTTATCTCTTTTAAAGGGACTGCAAATTGACGATTACGATAATGTAAAATGGGTTGATTATTCTGCTATTTATCAAGCCCCAAGTATTTTGTTATTCATGAGATATGCGCCGAATAGTGACTATCACATTAGCGCAACAGTTCGATGAGTCTCAACCACACACGTGTAGTGGTGTTTATAAATTGTGGGAAAAAAAAACTTGATGCACAAACTTTTAGACACATAATTGAAGTAGTTATATCGCAATGGTGAACTTTATACAACTGTTGGCGTATAAAAAATTGCTATCGGTAGGCCAGGTTTAACAGCTGATGATATATATCTAGTGGTCATATAGACGTTCAGATAGTTTCCCTTGGAATGGGTTGCCGCTTTGTCGTGGCAGTAGTTCAATAGCCGTGGCGTGGTCACCCATGGTGAACAAAGAGGAACCCAGTTGGCCGGCCCAATCACTTATCATTTACAATCAAGTGGACTGTGTGCTCGTTTGAGACTGTCTGACACAACGTCCATCATTTGGCTACGCGTAGATAGCGACACCATCCGCGCGTCTACGGGTGCCTCTATAGGTCCCATAGCGGTAATGCCGAAACAGACTGACTCATCGACCACGTCCAAATGGCTACAGATTCCTTGCTACAACAGGTCCCATTCGCAGAAATCGTGATCCTTGGCGATTTTAACGCCCACCACGCCATATGGCTCGGTTCAAGTTTAACCGATCATGCTGGGAGATCTGTTTATGACTTTGCCTGGCATATGGTATGACACAACTGGTTACTTTGCCTACGCGGATTCCTGATATGGAGGATCATACACCTTTGTTGGACCTTCTGCTGACATCTCATCCGGACGGATATGAGGTTTCCGTCGATGCCCCTTTCCGTTCTGAAGATTTTTCAAAGCAAAGTCAGAGTACATAGGCAGAATTGGTGAGATACTAGTTCGCCTTCCTTCGGGAACCCGTGCATTCTGGTCTCTCGCCAAGGCTGTCCAAGGGAATTTCTGTAAGCCATCACTACCATCTTGTACGTGGTAGAGCCATGCTGCAGCTGCGTTAGTAGTATAGTTGTAGCAAGAATGAATCGGCTCGACCGGGGAAGGACCACCTCTCACAGAATACCAGCGTAAATTAGCAGCTGAACACTGCTGTGTTTTGTATAGTGAATGTAGAGAACCGAAGACCCTTTTTACTGGAAAAGAGGCAATACATCTTAGTCCTCACGAATGACAACTTATCTACATTTTGATTCGCAAACGAGGATATATGTAGATGTCTATGGGCCACAGCAACCACTTACCATCAGGTGGACTGTGTGCTCGTTTGTCACCCTGTTATAAAAAAAAAATCTCTGCACGGGGCTCACTGGCCCAAGCCGAAAAACACAAAGCCGACCCTTTAGGCTCCCTTATTGCGTCCAACTCGACTCTTGATGACAGGGGGAAAACACCGCCGACCATCCCGCGGTTTGTGGGCGCCATGCCGAATGTGCTGTTCTCACAGCGCTCGGTTTGCATAGCACTCCCCTCCCTGGATATCTAGAAGTCGAGTGCGTCTGACGGAATCTCCCAATTGTGCTGAGGACGTGTGCTCCGGAGATGGCACCGGTCCTAACATGTCTTTTCTGGTACTCCTACTCCCAAGGCGTAGTCCCGAATTCATGGAAGACAGCTTTTGTCTACCCAATCCCTAATAAAGGCGACCGCTCAGACCCGTCCAACTATAGGCCAATCGTGATCACCTTCTTGTTCTCCAAAGTAATGAAATCCAATATTAACTGCCAGCTCATGCGGTACCTTGAGGATCACCAGCTGAATAGTGACCACCAATACGGTTTTCGTCGGGGTGGATGAGCTGGTGATCGTCTGGTCTACCAGATCCATAGATGGGCGTAGGCAGCAGAGTCCAAGGGGGAGGCGTTGGCCGTTAGTTTGGACATTGCGAAGGCTTTGATCGGGTTTGGCACAAAGCGCTTCTTTCGAAGCTCCCTTCCTATGGACTTCCCAAGAAATTGTGCAATTGTATCACCAGCTTCCTTGCAGATCGGAGCATCAAGGTCGTTGTAGATGGTGCATGCTCCGACTACAAGCCTATTAACGCTGGTGTTGCATAAGGCTGTGTGCTATCACCAACGCTGTTTCTTCTGCATATAAATGTTGCTAACTGGTAACATTTATTGCTATGCGGATGACAGCACTGGTAATGCTCTATACACCGGCCGTGCAAATATTTCTCGGGGAAACGCCGCTGAGTACCGGAACAAACTTATGTCTGAAGTCGAGTCTTTGCTGAACAAAGTCTCGGATTAGGGGCAACTAAATTTAGTCCAGTTTAATCCTCAGAAGACACAAGTTTGCGCGTTTACCGCTAAAAAGAACCCCTTTGTCGTATCTCCCTAGTTTCAAGGTACTCCCCTTGTTGCCTCAGCCAGTATCGGAATCCTCGGAGTCGACATATTGAGTGACGTGCAGTTTCGTGGTGACTTGGAAGAGAAGGCCAAATTGGCCTCTAAAAAGCTTGGCGTGCTCAGCAGAGCGGGAGAGTATTTCATGCTGGCACACCGCCTGCAACTTTACAAGGCGCAGGTTCGGCCTCACATGGAATACTGTTCCCTTCTCTGGGCTGGGGCTCCTCAGTGTCAGCTCCTGCCACTTGAACGCATCCAGCGCAGAGCGGCTTGAATCGTCGACGACCGAGTCCTTTCCGATAAGCTCGATTCATTGGCACTGCGAAGAGATGTTGCATCCCTTTGCATTTTCTTTCGCATTTACCACGGGGAGTGCTCTGAGGGATTGTTCGGATTAATCCCAGCCGCCAAATTTCACGACCGCACATCGCGGCAGAACTCCCGATACCATCCACACCATCTGGATGATTGGCGGTCCACCACTGTGCGATTTAGAAGATGTTTTCTTCTTCGTACAACTTTCTTGTGGAATCGATTACCATCAGCGATTTTTCCGGACCGATACAACTTACGGACCTTCAATAAAAGAGCCTACTCCTTTTTAAAAGGCCGGCAACGCATCTGCAATACCCCTGGTTCCCCTGGTGTTGCAGTTGTTCATGGGCGGCGGTGGTCACTTACCATCAGGTGAGCCGCATGCTTGTTTGCCCCCTCTCCTATAAAAAATATGTGCTCGGCGGTGAAGCGGTGAAATGTACATGTATCAAAAATTAAAAAAAATATATTTCGAAGACATGTGAAGAGGTCTGAGCCCAGATGTGGGACATATATAAGCAGTAACTTTAAGTAGCTTTAGATACTTTATAAGGTTTTTTTGTATAAGAAAGGGCAAACTAGTTTGAGGCTCACGTGATGGTAACTGACTAACACCTCCCATGAACAATTGCAGCACTTGGGAAATTGCAGGTGAGTTGCCAGCATGTTAAAAAAGAGTGGGCTATTTTTTTAAGAGTTCCAAAGACGTATCGCCCCGGAAAAATCGCTTGTGGCAGCCGATGCCAAAGCAATTTTTCAAAGCAAAGATTTTTCAAAGTCCCAACAATTCCTCTGCGTCGTAAATGGGATAGAATATGGAAATGGATGCATCATTTCTTCGCAGCGCCAGTGAGTCAAGCCTATCAGAAAGTTGACGATTCAAGTCACTCTGCGCTGGATGTGGTCACGAGTAAGGAGCTAGCAGTAGAATGCCTCAGCCCAGATAATTCTTATGTGCATAAATAGCGAATTTAGAATTTATATTTCAATGAATACGGCCTAAATGCTATTTCTTAAAAGGATAAAGCAGGCTATAGCGTGTAAGGATATAGTATAGCGTCCTGTAAATTTAAGTTTACTAAGAGTAATAAAAATAAATAAAAGTTTATATTTAAAATATTTTTTTATAAATTGTAAAGCTAAGCGGCAGCTATAATATTATGTTTGTATCACAAATGGGTCAGCTCGTCCGGGGAAGGACCACGCGTAAAATAGCAGCTTAATACTGCTGTGTTTTGTGTGGTGAGTGTAGAGAATCGGAGACCATTTTTACTGGAAAAAGAGGCATTCCATCTTATTCCTCAAAGGTGACAACGCATCTGCAATTGGATTCTAAATCGAGGATTGATTTAGATGTCTATGGGCCAGATCATCAACTTACCATCAGATGGACTGTTTGCTCGTTTGCCACCCATATTCGGTAAAAAAAGAACTCTTTTGGTTATGAGTTTATATAAATGCACAATGAAATTTTAAGGCGACCGAGCAATATCCATAAGCAGATTTATATTATGCTATAAAGCGTGGTACAAAATAATTTTAAAGTTAATATCGCCATTTGTTCTCAAATATGCGAGATGAAAACGATTCTCACACGCCCCAACAGTCCACCATATCGTGCATAGAAGCTGTGGCTCATAGACATCTACATCTATCCTCTATTAAGAATCAATATTCAAATGTCTTTGCTGCGAAAAACTATGATAAAATGCCTATGAGTAAAAAATCGCAAATTCTTGTCACTCAACTTCGACAACACATATTTCGCTGCTATTTAATGCTGGTATTCTGTGAGAGTTTTTTCATTCTGCAGCTATAATCATCTAAAGCGTGAATCTTTTACGTGGTAGAGCCATGCTGCAGTTATTTAATGGTTGTAGTTCGAATGGGTTGGCTTAATCGGAAGAGGACTACGGTCTCACTGAATTGTAGTGTGAAGTAGCTGCTTAGTGCTGCTGTATTTCATATGGCGAGTGTAGAGAAACGGAAACTCTTTTTACTGGAAACGAGGTATTCAATTTTAGTCCTCAGGTGTGACAACGCATCTGCATTTTTATTTTTAAACGAGGATAGATGTAAATGTCTAGAGGTGACATGATCCACTTAAAATCAGGTGAACTGTGTGCTAGTTCGTTAATAAAGTGTCAAGCACGTATTTATTAAAAACTGTTACGATATTGAAATTTCCAACCATTTAAATACTCGTATTTTTATTATGTAGAAAAAATGAAACATTCCAATATAACGGTAAGACTATAAAACACGTAGCATATAGACCTCAAAGTCAATTAATGACACCTCTCGTAATTACGCACCCACAGACACTTATAATCTTCCATTAAATTATAGCACCTGCAGACACTTTAGTCAGAGACGGGTATAATTCTCTCTCAAGTAACGAGGGGATTAAGACAGTGCGGCGTATCGAGCTTAAGCTAAAGCGTGCGAAGCGAAATATTCCCTTTTTTCCTTCTTCATAATAAGGATAAAATATGAGATAAAGAAGGATGAAATATGAACACACAATCTGCTGTTATAGTAAGTGGATGCAGAGGCACACATACTACTCATTAGGGAACATGAATAAAATAGGCGACTCACACGATAGGCAAAATTGTATATATAAATGATAAAAATACAAAATTATTTGGCGACGATCGTGTCGCGAGCTATCGGCGAGTGCAGGTCTTAGGCGCGGTGGTGAGAAACCCCCCCGTACTTCACATACTCCCCGCGAACACCGTCGGTGCTGTCGTAACGGCGCCAACATTCTCCCGGCGCTGGAAAGCTTAACAGTTTTCCACTATGATCATTAGGGAACATGAATAAAATAGGTAACTTACACGATAGGCAAAATTGTATATTTAAATGATAAAAATACAAAATTATTTGGTGGCGATCGTGTCGCGAGCTATCGGCGAGTGCCGGTCTTAGGCGCGGTGTTGAGAAACCCCCCCGAACTTCACATACTCCCCGCGAACACCGTCGGTGCTGTCGTAACGGCGCCGACACATACAACGTCGATAAGGAACCAATATGCGGGTTTGTCGCACTCTTAATGATTAAGATAGAATGGCTGGATGGAGTATTATAGTAGGTAGCTGCTGGGCGTAAATAATAAGAGAGTACGCATTAAGATATACTTTTTACTAGAGTATGACACACGACCACACAGTCCGCCTCATGGAAAGTGGATGCTGTGGCCCATATACATCAACATTAACCTCGACTAAGAATCAAAATGCAGATGCGTTGTCACACCTGAGGACTAATATGAATGCCTTGTTTCCAGTAAAAGGGTCTCCAGTTCTCTACACTCTATGTAACACTCTGCAAAACAAAGCAACTGGTATTCTGTGATAGCGTAGCCCTTCTCTGGTTCAACCGACCCATTCGTGAGATAGACATAACACAGCTACTGCATAACTCTTCCGCGTATACTACTGGCTTCGATATACGCCCCGCATATTGTAGCAATTTGGTCGATAAACTTACGTCTAGGGCGTCCCTTGCGACTCTTAGTGTCTAACTTTATTTTAAAAAACTTTGTGTCAAATTATTTACGTTTGGCTTTTATTTATACCTACTAATTGTATACATTTAACCTAAAGGTATAATAATTTACCAACTTTGTTGCGTATCCTATATATTTCGAAGTCTACAGAGTCGTGATTCGAGCTCTAAAAGGTTATCCGTGTCAAGCCTCTAATATTATACGCGATATTGATATTGTTTCAAGTAAGCGCAAATTGAGAGCTACTGAAATTAAGTAACCTTTGTTGAAATTTAGGTTTGGTACGGAGTGAAGACCCGATGAAGCATGCAGAGCAGCGCTTCTCAAACTTGTATAAAACTGGTTTACGGATTTTATGACGTTTTTTTAACTTATTTTTTTATTTTCGACGTTTAAAGAGCTTTGCAGCATCCATCACGAGGGAGGAGTGAGGAGGTGACCAACCATCTGTGCAGATAATTAAATTGAACGCGATAAAATCCGTAAAAGTAGTTTCATTTCGCAGTCAGCCATCGCAGTCTATTTCACCTGATGATGCGTCGTTTTGTGGCAGAACACATTTCATATTATACACGTTGGTATGTCTTACCTAGTGTAGTGGTGTTAAAAGTAGTGATGTGGGGATTAGTGGTGACGGTGATAGACCACGCAATTAATGGAGGCTCTCCAAACTAGGCATATAAATTTAACTATGACGCGATTTTTTTTTTGATTAGGTTCTTAATCAAAGCTCGCAACCTTACGTACAAGATAATTAATTTTTATTTGACCTACTACCATTTACACTCTAACTATATAATCAGTGGAATGTATAATTTTTTATATAATTTTACAGTATGTTTACACTCCAGTTTCAGTTCTTACCGAATAATTGTAAGTTCTGATTTTATACGTGTACTACAATGAAGGAAAACAACATATGTGAAGAGTAAAATATTTGGAGTACATGTTTTTTTATAGAATAAAGTTGACAAGCGAGCACATAGTCGAACAGGTTGAAAGTGGATGCCGAGGTCAATAGGCATCTACATTTAACCTCAATTAAAAATCAATCAAAATGCCTTGTGACCCATTCGCGCTACAACCATAATATAGCTTCAGCGTGGATTATTATGTACAAAACATGTGAAGAATGCAAACATGCAATGGAGCAATGCGGCAGACTTATTGCTCTATTAAGCTCTTAGATATGAGAAGAGGTCTGTGCCTGAAATGTAGGCTCAGTACCACTTTTATTGAAATCAATGGAATGTTGCAGAGGTACTAAAGTGGTTAAGCATTTTCTTTCAACTGCTATGGAGTCAAAAGAGACATGCGAGCACACAGTCTACCTGATGGATGCTGTGGCCCATAGACACCTACATTTCCTTCTCCTCGCTCTTCGACTAAGAATCTCAATGTATATGGATTGTTACGAGTCAAAACCTAGATTGAATATCTCATTACCAGTAAAATGGATCTGGTTGCTGTAAGTTCGTTATCGGTTCGCCTTTGACCATGTTTTCCTCTTTCATAAAATCACCTCCTTCCAGTTGCCGGATTCGTAATTTTCATCGGGAATATACAAGTTAAATTGCTATCTATTACAGACTATTCGATTTACTGTCCAAGAGACGAGATAAGGCACAACACCAGTGTCTGTCACGTAGAAACAGAACCGCTCACTATTGATCTGATTGTAATATCTGGATTATCTGTTTATACCTTTAGTTGATTATAAAACATGTTGACGTTAGGCAAACGAAATTTTAGAATAGAATAGAATAGAATGATTTTTATTCAATATGGATTATTACATAATACTTATTGAAAGTCATTATTTTATTTACCACTGGTTCGGAAAATACCTCTGTACTGGGAAGAACCAGCAAGAAACCCAGCGGGACTTTTTTTTAAACATAATTTCACTTAACAATAATTTTGTTTATACAATTTTAAATGAATTTACATAGAACCAGCATGGTGGCGATCACCTTATTCCCAGGGGTTATTTTCATTCATGTATTCCTTGATATTATAATAACCCTTTTTGTACAGTTTTTCTTTAATAAATCTTTTAAACTTGTTTATTGACAAACTTTGAACATGTTCTGGGATTCTGTTGTAAAAGCGTATACATTGCCCCATAAATGAATTACTAATTCTGTGGAGTCTAATAAGTGGCATTACAAGCTTATGTTTGTTCCTAGTGTTTAAGGTATGAACATCCTTATTCTTATTAAAGCTATTTATGTTTTATGTACATACATTACATTTTCATAAATATATTACGATGCCAAAGTTAATATGTTTATTTCTTTAAATTTTTCTCTAAGGGACTCTTTACAATTTAGATTATAAATCGCCCGTACGGCTCTCTTTTGCAAAACAAATATAGCTTCAATATCAGTCGCATTACCCCATAGCAAAATTCCATAAGACATTACGCTATGAAAGTAACTAAAATACACTAACCTAGCTGTCTCAATATCTGTGAGACTTCTAATCTTTCTTACAGCATGTGCTGCAGAACTAAGTCTGCTTGCTAATTTAGATATATTTTTAATTTCCTACTTCGAGAAGTAAAGAGTTTTTATTTCATTTCATTTAATTATATATTAGTTATACTCTCAACTTTTTCGCATTGTATTTAAACAATAAAAACCTAACATTGATTTTTAATTTTTGGGCAAGTATTTCAATTATTAGAAAACCATTAAACTCGAATTAATTGATATTATGTTGGAAACTTTGTGCGGGGATGTGTGTGATATGGAAAAAGATTTTAATTAAAAATTAAAAATCTATTAATTTTCCATATAAAAGTATAAGAAAGGGGTCAAATTTAAATATCTAGTAGAAACACAAAAATCCGGGTATAAAAAACTGCCATTAGAGCTATTCTTTTATACGATTGTGAAGCCTGGACACTAATTACAGAAGGAAGAGACAAACGTCTTAGTAGCCAAGAGGAAGATCCTCAGAAGAATGTTTGGCAAATTTCAAAGGAAACAGCAGCTGGATGGTCCGGCCGAGCAAACTATCATTGGAGAAATAAAAGCTCATCGCCACCGCTGCTCGGTCGTGCAGAACGAGTGGGAGTGGATCGGTATAGTTATAAATTTGCTCTATTTTGGTCGGCGCGCTTGCGCGCGTTTTTAGCTTAACACATATAAGGAGACCCTGCGCAGGACAGGGAGTAGTGCGTTCTCCTGTCGGAGGCCAAAATCTACTTTGTGGTTACTGAAACTTTATGAGATAAAATATAAAGTGTAAGGATTTTTTGAGTAAATATGCAAACCAAAAGAGTTTTATTTGAAACTTTTTATATATTTCTCTTCTCAAAGAGTTATTTATATATATAAACATAAATCACTTAATTTCTGTATTTCTGTTCTAAATATAGCCTAGTCATGATTTAAGCCTGGAAATAACCCATCATAATAATACTGAACACAAAAAGGTAGAAAAAACAACAAAACAAGTTTTTGCGAGACAACAGCTCGTTAAATTAGAACAGGCAACTGGAACTGTTTTGTCGAAGCAACAGAAATAGGTCGAGCAGGTACCTTACCTAGTATAGCCCACTACTATCAACGCCTGTGAATGACCTGCATGTGAACTACCGCTGCTCTGTTGAGGAAAAAAAATAAAAAAATATATAACATCTGAATTTAGCCTTGCGTTTAATTACACAGAAAGCAAGAGCATTAAGTGGCTGTATACAAAATTTCCGCAAAAGAAAATTTGGGCGAGATTACGGTGTGCAAGTTGTGTCAAGTCAAGACAGTTTAGATAAGATCAAGGCTAAGGCAAATGTCGGTCGTTACGGCCCATTTAAACCTTAGCTGCTTAATACGAGCCGTTGAAGATAAGGATTGAATTCGGCGGTAATATATCACGGAGATTGCTAGCGTATTTTGTAACGACAATTGTTGTTTTATTTCAATTTTATATTACCCCGTGGATGTCGTAAAGGATGACAGAGGCGTATGAAACCAGAGATGGGCAGCAGCATCTTCGTGATAAGAACTCAAAACAATAAAACTCTGTTTGCCCACTCGCCTGCCAAGTGTCACAACTATTGCAAATTTTTCCCTTAAGAGGCTATCTGTGAAAGAGGCCAATGATTTTATCGCGTTTAATTTTACCTATTTTTAATTCCCGACGTTTTGGATGTCTCACTTTATTTTCTTTGCGGCACCCATGTCCTCAGGAGTGTCCGATGGGTGCTGCAAAGCGCCCGAAACATCCGAAATTTAAAATAAGTGAAATTAAATGCGATAAAAGACGTGAAAATGGTCTTCAATTTTATTATTTGCAAACAGCTTAATGAAGTTATAACCTGATGCTTTTAATAATGTAAAAAGGTCAAAACATTAAACCGTTTAAATATACCTCGTACGGTCTGCCAATTTCGGGTATGGTAAAGCCATTGAAAATTTTATAGTTTGGTAACATTATTGTGACTAGCAATTTGTTGGGGATTTATTTTAGTACCAAGGGACTTACTAATAAACGTGCTTGTCTGTTGAGTATTGAATATTTTAGAGGTTCCAATAGACAAGAGAAAGAAAGAAAGAAAACAGCATAACTCAAATTCTGATTTTATTTTATATTTAATTGTATTGGAACAAGAGGAAAAGTTTAAAATATTCCGCCTTTGAAAGACATTTTTTTATAGAATAAGGGAGACAAACGACCACACAGTCCACGTTACGGTAAGCGGTTGCTGTGGCCCAAAGATATCGACATCTATATTCGTTTGCGAATTAAAATGCAGATGCGTTGTCAGCCGTGAGGACTAAGATCGAATGCCTCTTTTTCAGTAAAATGGGTCTCTCACCATATGAAACACAGCATTATGCTGCTATTTTACGCTGGTATTCTGTGAGAGCGTGGTCCTTCCCCGGTCGAGCCGACCCATTCGTGGTACAACTATACTATTAATATAGCTGCAGCATGACTCTACCACGTAAAAACCATGATGACATGACATGATTATACTACCGTCATACCATATCATCCCGTGGGTGTCGTAAGTGGCGACAGAGGAAAACAAATCAGGAGATGGGCAGCAGTGTCTTCCTAATAACGACTAAATTAAAAAATAAGATGTGGTTACCAACCCCGCTTGCCAAGCGTGGCAACTATGGCAAAAATCACCCTATAAGGCAATCTATGGGAGAGGCCTTGGTTCAACAGTGGTTTTAACAGGCTGTAACCGTAATGTCTTTAGCATTTTGCGTAAATTTAAAAAAAAGCAGCTGTCAGTATTTAAAATTCACTATTGGAAGCTGTCAATAGACAATAGCCCCGTTAATAAAAAAGTAAAGTAAAGCAAATTTACATAGGCTAATTACAAAATTTTATAGTTAGGCAGGGAAATTTCCTCCGCGTTGCGCCAACGGTCTTCACAGATCGTTGATTTTTTTTTAAATATCTTAGACATGTATATTTAACCTATTTCCCTCATACCTTACCAAGTGTTCACTCCATCAGGTGGGGGAGTCACCCTCCACACTACTTACTTGTACGAAGGTACCACTCAAATACTATTGTTCTACGTCGGTTACCGGTTCTTTGAGTTTTATGGCCGACCCAGCCACTTCAGCGTATTAATCATCTGAGCTATGTCTGTTTCTGTTGAGTAAATTGTCATTAAGGATTTTATCACGCAGAGAAGCTAGAGACCATAGCCCATTCCATAGCTTGCTAAGCGACATTATTTTCCACTTACAGGTAGCTAACAGAGAAGGAATACGACTCAATTCGATATTATGTCATCACTGGCAAAACGTGCTAGTTTGTACTCTTTTTTTTAATTTAGTTGAAAATTGTATATTAATATAATAAAAATAGCAGTGTAATATATTATTACTCAATTTCGTCCATGGGACACCCGGGACGAAATTGGGTAATAGAATCTCGAGGTACGAGGTGATATGGAGACGTTTCTAAAGTTATTTTTTTATTGTACTCCCATCTTAGCTTATCAACGTATACTTTAAAATAATCAAAAATATAGTTTCAAAGAAAAACAAAAGATATTTCGCAAAAAGGGATGAGATACATCGCAAATAAAACTATAAAATAAGGGTTGAAGACGTAATTATTGGAATACTATCGAAACCCTTTCAAGATGTCGTTTAGATAATATTAACGGTTTCCAGATCTGATTCACGCTAAATTTATTATTATTAATATATTATATATCAAATTCTACGTACTAGTTTAATTTTTATATATAACTAGCTAGTACCCAGTGCGTTGCTGCCGCAGAAGAAATGACTGTGGAAATGTCGTTATAAATTTAGAAGAGTTCATTTAATTAGAAATCATAACAGATTAGTTGAAATCGAATTTAAGAGCAGTGGTAGAGCCACGCTGCAGCTCCTGCTGTCGCATGGATGGGTCGGCTCGAACCGGGCAGTACCACGACCCAACAGAATACGAGTACTAACATAAAGTAGAAGCTTTGCTTCTGCGTTTTACTTGGTTAGTGCAGGTGGCCGGAGGCCTAATCACTCCCCCTCCCTCTCCTTAAATAAAATGGTAGCGGAATTCAAAAAAGGACTACCCCAGGAGCGTACCAGCACCACCATCTAGAGACGGCAAAGCCAGCCTTGCTCTTTTTGACCGAGACGCAGGTGTCCTCTCCGGCTGATATTTCTTACCTGTCCTACCCGTGGTACAAATTAGCACACTTCTTTGTGACCCGTGCTGGATATTGCATACACGTCAGAGAGGATATCTGTTCTGGATGCCTCAGCAGTCTTGAAGGTACGGACCTGTCCATCCTTTGGCTGTGCGTAGACAGCGACGACCGTCTCCGCGTCTACGGGTGCCTCTATAGGTCCCATAGCGGTAATGCTGACACAGACCGACTCATCGACCATGTCCAAATGGCTACAGACCACGCCGAATGTCTCGGTTTACATTTAGCCGATCATGCGGGGAGATCTTTTTATGACTGCCTTGGCATATGGCCTGACATAGCTGGTTACTACGCCTACGTGGATTCCAGATGTGGAGGATCATACAACTTCCCTGATGGACATTTTGCTGACCTCTTATCCGGACGGATATCAGGTTTCCGTCGATGCAACTCTTGGCTCTTCGGACAATTGGCATTACAGGTCGGCGTATGCGGACGGAATTCGGTCTTTCTTTGCATTCTACCCATGGGGCGGGTTTACATTATGCCGGATGATCCCAGCGCTGTTTCTGACTTTGTAACTGATGTGGTGCTAAAGGGAATGGAATTATTTATTCCATCACGATGGCACCCATCGAAGGCAGATCTCAGCTTTGGTTTGTTCGCTCTTGCAAAACAGCAATACGCAGTAAGCAGGAGTATTATCAGGCCTGGGATGAGGCTTCGTCGGCTCGTGTTGTAAACACCAGCGTACTTAAAAAGAAGTATAACTTCGCCTCCAGGTCTTTCAAAAGAGTTATTACCAAGGCAAAGTATGAACACATTGACAGGATTAGTGAGAGATTAGTTCGCCTTCCTTCAGAAACCCGTGCATTCTGGTCTCTCGCCAAGGCTGTTCAAGGGAATTTCAATAAGCCATCACTACCATCTCTGCAAAGGCAAGATGACTCACTGGACCAAGCCGCAAAAGAGAAAACCGACCTTTTGGGCTCCGTTTTTGCATCCAAGTCGACTCTTGATGACGGGGGGAACACACCGCCGACCACCTCGCAGTGTGAGTTCTCTATGCCTGATGTGCGATTCACAAAGTGCTCAGTACGCAAAGTATTCCTCTCGCTGGACATACACAAGTTGAGTGGGCTTGACGGAATCCTGCCAATTGTGCTGAGGACGTGCGCTCCAGAGTTGGCACCGGTTTTAACGCATCTTTTCCGATACTCCTACTCCCTATGCGTTGTCCCGAATTTATCAAAGCCAGCTTTCGTGTACCCGATCCCGAAAAAGTAACCGCTCTGATCCGTCCAACTACAGGCCTATCGCCATCGCCTCCTTGTTCTCGAAAATAATGCAGTCCATTATTATCTGCCAGCTCATAAGGTACCTTGAAGAGCACTAGCTGATTAGTGATCGCCAGTACGGTTTCCGTCAGGGTCGCTCAGCTAGTGATCTTCTTATTTACCTAACACATAGATAAGCGCAGGCGATCGAGTCTAAGGGGCCTCCCCCATTGATCGTTAGTTTGGATATAGCGAAGACCTTCGATCGGGTCTGGCACAAAGCGCTTTTTTATCGGATACGAGTGTCAAACAAGCACACAGTCCACCTGCTGGTTCTTACCAGCAGGTGGACTGTGTGCTTGTGCTGTGTCTATGGGCCACATCAGGCCCATAGACTTCTTCTATCCTCGATTACGAATCAAAATGCAGATACGTTGTCATCTGTGAGGACTAAGATGGAATGCCTCTTTTCCAGTAAAAAGGGTCTCCGTTTCTCTACACTCACCATACGAAATACAGCAGTGTTAAGCTGTTAAGCTGCTATTTTACGCTGGTATTCTGTGAGAGCGTGGTTTTTCCCGGTCGAGCCGACCCATGCGTGCTACAACTATACTATTAATATAGCTGCAGCATGGCTCTACCACGTATAAACTTACGGTATTGCGTCTTGTGATGGATCTGCGGGTATGCTGCGTCTGATTTGACGCATCATGTAGGTCTGGTCGATGGAAGTATGCGGGTGGTGATGTCTGCTGGGATTATATGGGGAAACTTGGAATAGTGTAAGCCCGATGATAGCCATATTGATGCTTGTTCCGTACTCCAGCATTACGTCTCTGCGATGTTTGGTTGTCGGGCCGCTATACTCAATGGCACTTACTGTGACTTGGTTTAACTCACAACCTAAGTAGCTTTACTCAAGTAGGATGCCTTCATTACAGGGCTGCAGACTGTTTGACCTCCATGATGTTTTATATAACAACATAATAATATATCTCTATACATGTCTCACCTTTAAATTATTGAAGGCAACTTGTTGGTGGGTGAGACAAGCATGATCGAAAAATGCATATATTCAACTTCAGTGAGACAAACCCCTTCTGATGGCGAATTATTACTATTACCTTATAACTGCCCATTGACTATATTTGCCATTGTATTTGTTGGTAGAGCATATGTGACGACCTCGTGCGGGTGGTAGCTGGAGGAAGGATTTGAGGAAGCTTTCAAGGCTGCGACCGAAAGCCATGCAACGTGCCACCACATTCCCTTGAGGTGAGCGAAAGACTCATGACATACTCTGCGGCTAGTTAGCTGTGCTGATCATGCAATTGGTGGTGATGCCTTTCACTTACATCACGTCAGCAGAAACGGCGGTCTGGCTGCTGGTGGCGCTCACGGAGGGCTTTTTATAACCAGTGTGCCTATTATTGCCTAATCCGTGTGGCGTACATTCACTGTGTCTGGATTTGATCGTATTCCTTATAACGTTTACACGCATGTGCAACTTTGGTCGATGTTTGTTCTTACGCACTACCAAGAGGCCAAGCCCTCTTTTACTGGTACGCAAGTTATTTTGCTGAGGATTACGGTCTGGTTCCCAACTTAACGTCCCCTTTGGAGGGAGAGCAATTGTTGGTGGGCGCTCAACGCACACGACGTGTGTGGAGCCGTGTACCTCCCCCAAATTTTTTTAAATGTTGGACAGCGAAGCCCTTGTATCTGGTATTTGATAAAAATATTGTGGGCTTTTTCCAAGCGGGGAGGGATTGAATGATGTTAAACTGATACAGACCTGGTAAGATATGCAGAAAGTCGAAGTAGAAGTCGACTTGTGAAGGGCTGTGATGATGTTGATGATGATGATGATGAAGCTGATGATGAAGCTGATACAATTAGAAAAGGGATGATTTAATGTTCTTAACCTTTTTTGAGCTCTGTCTTCGTGAACGGGGTCAACAGTCCACTGTACTATTCCAGTTGGTGTGACTTCACCGTTACTGTTATAGTCCATGAAAAGTCCACCTGTAAACACAGCTAAGTTCGAATAATCATACGATCATACCACTATGTACTTGACATAGCTCGCATTAGGGCGCGTTTGTCATATATTCAACGAATGATTTTGTATTTTAGCTTTTATTATGGAGCTCTTTATATTGCCCTGTCAGCAAAAGCATAATTTCTTCACCTATTTAAAATTCTAAAATGTGCACGCTCTCTTTGAAATCAGATATTGCAATCATAACTTAATATAGTATAGTTGTAGTAAAGTTATTAGTAAGTACTAATATTTATTATGTTATCAATGTGATTTAGTTTAAGCAGCACCCTCAACACTCCCCACGACTGCATGCACAATCACTGCACGCCGCTACTAGCGACACCTCTATCATTATACTGAACCTCCTTTTTCCATCAACTACGTGCGTGTTTTATCAGGTTGTCACTGCGTTTAGTGTAAGAGTCACTAAACAATGAATTTGCCAGTACGAGGATGCCACTGCATAACCTTTATTTTTCCATCGGTTGTCAGTTCTTCGAACTATATTACAGCACCAGCTTACTGATCCGCTGGGCTGTCATTTACTCTTATTCTTTGCGGATATATATTTTACACGCAGATTGATTCCGAGTATATCTCTTTCCATCACACCCTAAGTGAATATGAGCTTCATTATACAGCCAGCAGTGAAGGGATGCGTTTCAATTTAATTATTCATTACTGTCAATACAAAACAAAGAAAAACATGTCACCGTCGATAATAATATAGTCAGGAGTAATAGATTAATGGCTAGCTGCTAAGTTTACTTAATAAGTGAAAATAATTAAGATCTTTGAAACTAAAACCATTAGATACAAAAACGAATATTATGTTCTTTTTTAAATAAACAACTTAATTTTACAAAATTTTAAATTAATAGTTTAATATCGCCAACGTTCATTGCTTTAGTACTTTGTTTTTAAAATATCCAAGATTTAACAGCACTATAAAAAGTACCGAAATTGGGTAAAATATTAAAAATCTCTAGCAAACTTTATAGTGTTATTTTTTCACTAAACTAGCCGTAACGTTCCATTAATGCTTCACGTTTCACGGCCACGTCACACATTTGTAATTATGGTCGCTTTATCGTTCTACTTTAAACCATCATGGCCAATTCATAATGGGAATTGATTGCTTCATAAACAGTTTTAAATTTTTTTTCAGTTTCATGAAAAGAATATTAAAAATATAATTAGCTGAAGTGGCAATTAGCCGACAGAATAGTTTTAAGAATTGACAAACGATGTGAAAGTAAGTAACCTACTAGATGGACTGACTTTCTGGCAAGACATGAGTGTAGATCAGGCCCGTGTTTTGTAGCATTCCTTCGTGAAGGTCTACTTTGAGCAGCAGACTTATGTAGGACTGTAAATAATTAATATTATTACGAACAAATTGAAATGTTCCGATCTGATAGATTCATATACTTTACATTTTTTGGACATGAAGACTGCTACTGGTCTCCATGTCGAGTTAGGGCTTCCTATAATTTTTGGAAGGGCCTTGGAAGAAAACATCTACTCGAAATATTTTTGACAAGATATAATGGTTTCTTCACGGTGAATTCCTTTACTATTGAGTACGTGGTAAATCAGCATTTAAATTTTCGTTTGAATAACTTTGATGATTTTTTTGCGGGTATCGAACAAGGGTTACTCGTTTACTCTCACCTTGACAGTCAGTCAGTCAACACGAATTTACGGCAAGCACTTAACCCCTGAGCTACTACGGTGTTATTTTTTTATAGGACAAAGGTGACAAACGAGCACACAGTTCACCTGATGGCATAGACATTTACATCTATCATCGATTATAAATCATATCACAATGCAGATGCGTTATCTCCCATGAGGACTAAGATGGAATGCCTCGTTTCTAGTAAAAAGGGTGTCCGGTTCTCTACACTCACCATGCGAAACAGCAGCATTGAGCTGCTATTTTACGGTGGTATTCTGTGAGAGCCTGGTCCTTCCTTGGTCGAGTCGACCCATTCGTGTAACGACTATACTACAAATACAACTGCAGCATGGCTCTACCACGCAAAAATTTATCAATACAATATTGCAAATAACCATCAAAATCTTATTTCATCATCATCATCATCATCTTTCACAAGTCCACTAAACATAGACCTTCTCCAGGAATGGTATAAAAGCTTTTTATCAAGAATATACATAAAATCCCATGAGCGTATTGATTTATTGGGCTGAATATACTTGCTCTGTAATATGTCTGCGGTAAACGAACGTAGCAAATACAAACACAATCCTCTTTTCAAATTGATTCGTTGTTACTTTTTATTATTCTTATCCAGCGCTTAACTACAATCCCACCTGATGGTAAGTGGTGGACTTAACAAATGCCTACTCACTCTTGCCTTGAAAACACCCACATTTAATCGGATGGAAACACTGATGCTGGCAATTTATTCTAATACTTTGCTGTACGTATAATGAATGATGTAGCAAACCGTTTGGTTCAAATGCGTGGTAAGTTGACAACGAAGGAGTGGGGACTGGCCGAACTTCTGGTTGTCCGATGGGGGAATGGAGAGGGAGGAATTAAATTATGCAATTCCTGTGCACACTTTCCAAAATGCATTCTGTAGAAAATTGAAAAGATGACTACATTGCGCTTGTGTCCAAAACTGTTAAGATTAGTTTTAACTAAATTCGGGTCACCAATAATACTCTTAGCACATCTTTCTATTGAGTCCGAAGCTGCAGCTATATTAGTAGTATAGTTGTAGCACGAATAAGTCGGCTTGACCGGGGAAGGACCACTCTCTAACAGAATACCAGCATAAAATAGCAGCTTAACAGTGATGTGTTTCGTATGGTGAGTGTAGAGAACCGGAGACCTGTTTTACTGGAAAAGACGCATTCCATATTAGTCCTTACGGGTGACAACGCATCTGCATTTTGAGTTTTTATTAAGGATAGATATAGAGGTCTATGGGACACAGCAACCACTTACCATCAGGTAGACTGTGTGCTTGTTTTTAACCCTATTTCTATAAAAAAATATATGGCAGCATTACTCCACGCACGACCGGATTTGCACTTTATATAATGTAAGCAGCTGTCCTGGCTTCCTTGCAGCTGCTTTGGCTTTAGACCGAATGAACCGCCCGAAGTTCATATTTGAGGATATCTCAACCCCCAACAACTGAAGGTGCTCAGCGTATTCCAGTGATACATTTCGGAAAGAAGGAGTCAAGGTAAGCTGGCTCCTTTATGCAGTGAAGAGACATGCTTGTATTTTGTAGGCGTTGAATTGCACAAAATTGGCATCGCCCCATCGGAGACTGCCTGTAGTGTGAGATTCACATGCTCTACCATAATTTCTCTTTCGGACTGGATTTGAGATTGACTGGCCCGAGGACTTTGTTGGTATCTCTCAACAACTGTGTTATCGTCTGCATACCCATAGATACTGGGCATAAGCAGATCATTAATCAGCAGCAAGAGAGTTGCGGAGAGAACAACCCCCGAGGAATACCGGCGTTAGTCGCAACCATCGACGACGACCGGGAGAGACCGTTGACTTTGAAAGTACTTTACCCAGTCAATCAGACCAGTGGATAATCCGTACGATGGAAGCTTACTCAAAAGGCTAGTGTGCGAAACTCTGTCAAAGGCCTTCGAGATATTTATGGAAACAGCAAGTGCTTTCCCACTGTTCTCGAGTGCCTCGCCCCATACTTGTGTGGCATACGCTAGAAGGTCCTGCTGACCTATTTCGGCGAAACCCGTATTAGCGGTCACTACGTAGGTCATTCAGTTCTAGATATGCCACTAAGCGGGGATGCAATATACGCTTCATAATCTTGCAGATTATGGAGTTAATTAAGATTGGCCAAGCATGGTCGGCACGGCTGCCTTTTTTTTTGGAACAGAATGCACGTTGGACAGTTTCCAGGATTTTGGCACTATTACAGTCCTAAATGAGAGGCGGAACTAGCGTATCACTACCACAGGAGATAATCAAGTGCATAAACCTTTAGAACTATAGCTGCTATACCATCTAGTCTATTAGCTTTATTTACATCTAGACAGAGTCAGTGCCATCCGATAGAAGTCTGTCTCAGCGGCTTTGGCGAAAGGCTAAAAAGCTCCAGTGCCGGATGGTCTAACAGAGAGCTTTTCCAATATATTAATGCAATCGAAACTAGCTTTCCGTAATGCTTTTTTGTAGGACTTGGCGGCCTGGTTGTCTTCTTGGAGCTAATATCTGGAGCTTTGCGATTTCGAGAGTCAACCCAGGATAGGTACGCTAAATGCTTGCGCTTTTCAGCTTGGACGCGTTCAGTCTTAAACCATGGGCGAGCTTTGCTACCGGTGGGAGCGTCAGAGGAGGTATAAAATACTCCATAGCTTGACGCAACACATCGATTGTCACATCCGCGCAGCTCTACAGATCCACAGAAGAGAAACAGACCTCCCGCCAAGGATATAATGCAAAAAGTGTCGCATCTCATCTCTATCAGCTGACTTATACCGCTTTATTCGTCGAACACCTTGGCACTCATAATCAGGGGGAGAATATGACGATACAGATTTCACCAGACAGTGGTCAGACGTTCCCAAAGGGGTAATTTATACTGTCTAGTTCAGTATTCAGCAGAAGGTCCAAAAAATTGACTGTGTGACCGTCTACATCGGGTACCCTAGTCAATTCCTTTACCAGCTGAGAAAGATCTAGCGTCAAAGCAAAATTCCACGCTTTTCTTCCAGCATAGTCAGTCTTCTGGTTTGGAAACATCCATCAAGACTGGATGTTAGACGTTAAAGGCCCCCAAAAAGACCAGCTGTGCAGAAGGATCACACTACACGACATCAGCAGCCCCACGAAAGTGATCAAATAAACGTGTTATCTCCTGGTTATCGCTGTGCTAACTATATGCACAGGAATAAAGGATTTTGTAAATACCTGTATCTACCATCACCCAGATCGTCGAAAAGATGTGGTCTTCAAGGTGATGGAGACGCTGGAAGCAGATGTCATTGCGGACGTACACACAGACGGAATTTATGTTCCAAGGAGAACCCAGGGTAGTCAAGGTACGCCGCATTCAATGGACATCGAATTTGAGTCTCCGTCAAGAAAAGTAGGTGCGGTTTCTCAGTCTCAAGATGATGATTGAGATTAGAGTGCGATCCTCGAATATTAGTGAGGTGCACTTTTAATGAGAGGACGTGCAACCGCTGTTTAGCCATACTTTTCTTTTTTTAAATACATATTGGGTGTAAAGAGTGATGCCATGACTGGCATTCTCCATCCCTAGGAGAATGGCAGTTGAACGATGCGTTGCATTAGCAACGAAATGATATTATCAGAGTTACTGTGCCCATGGTAACTTGATCTGGAGACTGCGGAGACTCCCACAACCCCACCCCCTTTAACTTTTAATAAAAAATGAGTATTAGAGGAATTATAAAATATAAATTAATTTCATAATAACAGCTTTGGAAGTCGAGGGCTTTAATGTTTCCATACACTCTGTCTCAGCATTGTCTTCAGAATCTTTTATGTGAAAATTTAATTTATAGTTTTTAGTTTTATGAAGTCGATTTTACTTTTCATTAAAATAATTATTTTTGTTACTCTTAGTAAACATTTTCATAAATGTTATATTGTAAATTTAGCCCATAGTATTTTCAAATCAATATTCATCCCAATGAGCATTCTACGAAATAGAGTATATGTAAATACAATTATGGCGATATCTTGTTAACTCAAATGTTTAGAATGTTTCTGTATGATAAGGGGAACTAGTTAATGTACCAAAGAGAAATTCCTGTTTAGCCGAGAGCGGCTTCCTAGTTTCATCTGCTTTTGTGTGATACATAATATCGAACTGTGATTCATAAGATTCTGCATAATGCCTATTAATGTTTGTTGCTGGAACTTCATTGTTTACCTAGATTCGAAATACAGGAAAAAGGGAGGAAACACATATATATATATAATCTTACAAGGTAAAATGACTTATTATATAAGTTTTAATCTGGCTGATGTTGCAGTCTAAAATTTATACTTACATGAAAACGTTAAATAAAACTGTTAATGTAAATTAAAGACTGTTTACAAAGAACTGAAATTAATTATAGGTATTATTTTCATATTCATTTCGTGCTACGCTGCAACTGTATTATGGTTGTAGCACAAATGGGTTGTCTCGACCGGGAAATAGAATATAATAGAATATTTTTATTTCAATCTGGATCATTAAGTAATACATATTGAAAAACGTTTTTTTTATTTATCAGCGGGATTATATATTTGTTGAAACATTTAAAATTTTACAATATTTAACAATTTTATATTGATTATAATTGAACCAGAATGGTAACCATCACCTCATTCTCAGGGGTTATTTTAATTCATTTATTCAATAACACTTTCACTGTCCGGTTCCCAGACACAATAGTAAGGCAATAGCAATGACCCATATGTACATAGGTCAAGGGATAGTGAAAGTTAAATACTATATTAACTCTTTTTGTAAAATTTTCTTTAATAAAACTTGTTGATTTATACACTTTGAACTTATCTTTGAATAATAAAATAATATTGAAAGTACTTAAGATGACAAAGCCCTTTCAATAATGTCACAAGTCGTCCCATGTTGCCCTAGGACTTATTGATCCCTATCTGTGTGGGACTTTTAACTAAAAAATATGTGTCAACTATGTTTCTTGTCTAACATGTCGTTAAAGTTCACTAATGGGTTATTGGATTTGTGATTGCTTGGCTAGCTATACTCTATTCCGTTGGGATAAATAGATTAACATTTTCATTTTAGCGTTGTAAAAAGTTGGCGTTAACATGACAAATGTTTGCTTCTTTTAGGCTTGGCGTTCTCCTTTAACATTTACTTAATAATATCAGTGTGAAAGTAAAAGTCTAACATTTCTGATGATGATATGATGATAGAAGTTAATACAGTTCATGGTCCATCAACTAATACGTGGTGAAGACACGCTAACGCGTATTATGACTGTAGCATTAATCGGTGGGCTCAGTCCGGGTAGGACCACGAATGTTTTACTGGTAACGAGGCATTTCAACTAAGCCGTTAAAGTTGACAACGCTTTTGGTTCTTGATTCTTAATCGAGGTCAGATTTTTCTGGCCGGTTTTCTGTCCGTGTCGGTAATTGGATGCCGAGGCCCATGCCTCTGCATCCAATTACCATTAGGTAGAGCGTATAATCGCTTTTCAATATTATTTATTTTAAAAGAAGAATGATATTCGTACGACAGGCTACATATAAGAATGTTTTTATATAAGACACCGCCAGTCAATTATAATTTATTTTCAAAAAAAATTATTTACAAAGATTAATACGACACCTTGAATTTTAAATTTCCTCCCAATTTTTTTACAAACTTAATTATGATATTGTGTTTCATTAATTAATCGATCTGCGCTAGAAACATTTTCGCGGATCGTTATTTATGATTTAAAATGACGCCTAGCACTGGACGAATCAATCGATATTAAAAGGGACAGTAATTAAGCACTGGCTTAAAAGTTAAAAGAAAATCCGTGTACTGCTTATATCACAAATATCATTTCAGTGGACTAACTTTGAGAGTTGAAAAATAAATGGTCACCGTTTGAAACCTATTTTTAGAAAATAGACGTATTAAGTACGACTAGATTCAAAACATATTGCATATTGGGTCGAGAAGCGTCACGAGATTTTAAATGAAAACCTTTGTGTGAGAAGAGTACTTGCTCTTTGAGTGCCGCACAACCTCCTGATGTTCTGAAGCAGGCCTGCTTGAGATGGTGACGTAAAATGTTAAATAAATATAAAGCGGGTGTTTCTCGGCATGTTTACGACGTTATTTCAGGTATTTAGTCTTGGATTTATCAACACGAACCAGAAACAAATCGTCAGTCGAGCATTTGGCTACTTCAACAATTCCTACCACAGTGAAGTGAAGGAAAGTGATATTTTGATCGCGAGTTATTTCACTTTTTAATTTTTTCAGTACCTTTAAAAAATCCAAGTAGCAAAACTTTCGAATGCTGCTACTACTATACTACCAAATGACTTGGGGCTCATCTGGCTACTGCTTCACAATGACAATGCACCTGTACTCAGAACAACTGACTAAGTGCTTAAAACTAAGGGATTTTTGGACAGCATACTGAATAGGCTCTTACGTCACCCTCTTTGCAGCCTAGATTTGGCACCGTGTGACTTATTTTTATTAAATAAAGAATCAGCTGAAAGAGATACACTTCTCACAGTCGAAACTTGCGTTAGCAGCATTCGAGCAGACCGTAGAAGAGTTGTCTGAGGCAGACGGTAAAATGTGTTTCGAAAATTGGTTTAGATACATAAGCTAGTAAAGTATTCTTTGAAAAGATTTTGTAATAAAAACTTTGAAAATAGAACTTTCTTTTGTGAAACTTTCTGAGTAGCCACATATATAACTTTATTTCTGAAAAAATAAGAAAGCGCCCTTACCTTATGAGAACTTTTATGCCCTCATCACTTTGTTCACGAAGTTAGAGCAACGACGCGAGTTCACAGAAAGAAAAAACTGGCCAAGTGCGAGTCGGACTCGCGCACCGAGGGTTCCGAACAAATCCGTAGGTATATAAGTTTAAAATTATTACAAAAAATATTTTTTATTAGATGTAACTAAAAATTTGCTATAATACGTTGCTTCGTACGAAATTTTAAGATTCTGAGTTCACGGGAAGTACCCTGTAGGTTTTGATTCCCTTGCGAATATCGAAAATTTGCTGTATAAACGGCTGTATCTTTTGATTGCGTTGGTTTAGGAGTTTGATTTTTTCACAGATCCAAGGGACAATAGACTTGAGTATTTAATATGAAATTCAGCTTGATATCTCCACGCGTTCGTGAGAAAAAGGGTCTTGACAAACAGACAGACGGACAACAAAGTAATCCTATAACGGTTTCGTTTTTTCCTTTTGAGGTACGGAACCCTAAAAAATTAGTACGATTGCGATGAAATGTCGTGGAAGTAAATGATTGTCTATTATAGGCACAGCCTTGTTATTCAATACATAAGCTATTAAAAGAGCATCTGTACTTCTAACGTTATTATAATATGAAATTTTGAGTCATGTTTAGCAGGTGGTCGTTAGTTATCGTAGAGCCAAGCTGCGGTTTAATATAGCTGCAGCGCGAATAAGTTGGCTCGTCTGATGAAGGATGACACTCGTCTAGAATACAAACATATAATAGAAGAATAACGCTTTTGTGTTGCGTATTATTTACTAAAACCCAATGCCCTTTTTGGTAAATAGACGTTTCATATTAGTACTTAAGTGTGATGGATTACATCTATATTGATTAAAGAAGAGAAGGCACAACAACTGTAACACCAGGGAAATTCCAGGTGTGTTGCTGGAATTTTAAAAAAAAGAACAAATTTTTAAACAAAAATAAAATAAGCCATCGTAGAACGTGTCAAACTAACACTGCAAATAATCTCCAAATGGAGCAATAATAATTAGCCAACTTCATGAGATTCAACGCCACTAAAAAAGAAGGTTTTATTTACCGCAAAAAGGAACGAGCTTATATTTTGCGTTTCTTAGAAAAACAACGAAGAATATAAACACACATTATTTTGGGGTTGGGATTTCCTTAAACCTTAAATTACGCAGTTCATTCAGTCCAAGGACAAAGCAGCGAAGCGTTGCTGAGCTGAGCGAAGTGATTCAAACCAAGACCGCTTTTAATCTAGTTAATCTGTGCTTATTTTTAACATCGATTAGAAACATCGTAATTCACAAGAGTGTTTTCAATTTTCCACAACGACGGCTCACACCCTGTTCCGAATAATTATTACTGAATTTTTATCATCATCATTACAGCCCTTCACAAGTCCACTGATGAACATAGGCCTCCCCTAAAGAATGCCACAAAGCACGGTCCTGAGCCACCTGCATCCATCGACTTCCTGCATACCTGGTAAGGTCGTCACTTCATCTAGTGGGGGGACGCCCTACACTTCGCCTGCCGGTACGAGGCTGCCACTCGAGAACCTTTCTTCCCCATCGGTTGTCGGTTCTTCGAGGTATATGGCCGGCCCATTGCCACTTCAGCTTACTAATCCGTTGGGCTATGTCGGTCACTCTAGTTCTACTGCGGATATCCTCATTTCTGAGTTTATCACGCAAAGAAACTCCGAGAATAGCCCTCTCCATAGCTCGCTGAGCGACCTTGAGCTTCCTCATCCGGCCAGCAGTGAAAGACCACGTCTCAGTTCCGTATGTCATCACTGGCAACACGCAGTCTGGGTGTACAGTCTCGTTTTCAAGGTTTGAGGTATACCTGACGAGAAGATGTGCCGTAATTTCCCGAACGCTGCCCAACCGAGTTGAATCCGTCGATTGACCTCTCGGTCGAAGTTGGACTTACCTAGTCGGACTATTTGTTCCAGGTAAACATACTCGTCAACAACTTCGAGCTTAGTGCTCCCAACAACTACCGGCATAGGTATGACATGGACAAATCGAAGGTGAGTGATGTACTCGCCATTGATGTTGATACCGTATCCTTTCCAGTGCAGAAGCTTGAAAACATCTTCCAATGCAGCGGTAAAGAGTTTCGGGGATATAACGTCACCCTGTCTTACACCTCTCTGCAATTGGATAGGTTTCGTACTCTGGTTCTGTACTCGGATAGCCATCGTAGCCCTACTGTACAAGCACTTCAACACTTCGATATACCGACAGTCAACTTGGCATCGCTGAAGGGACTGCAGCATCGCCCAAATTTCGACGGAATCAAAGGTTTTCTAATAGTCCACATACGCCAGACATAGTGGCAGATTGTACTCCTCGGACTTCTGTACAATTTGCCGAAGGGTATGTATGTGGTCTATGGTGCTAAAGCCTTTTCGGAAACCGGCTTGTTCGGGAGGCTGGAAGTCGTCAAGTCTGCGCGCGAGACGATTCGTAATGACTCTCGAAAACAGCACGTAGACGCGGCTCAGAAAGGAAATCGGTCTGTAGTTCTTCAAGAGAGCGTTGTCGCCTTTCTTGAAGAACAAGACCACCGCACTTCTGCTCCACGCCTCCGGTGTAATGCCACCATGGAGGACGGAATTAAAGAGCTTCTGAAGGACTTCAAGTACCGGTTTTCCACCCGCTTTCAGAAGCTCCGCTGTAATTCCATCCTCGCTTGGGGCCTTGCCGTTTTTAAGGTGCTGGAGAGCCATTCTAATCTTGCTCAGACTGATGTCCGGGATATCATCGGAATAATGTCGGATAAGACTCGCTCTTAGATCGTTACTCACACTTGCGTGTGGTTCTAACGATGACGTGTACAGCTGCCCATCGAACCTCTCAATCTCACTCAAAATCTCAGGTGCCCCGGAAACGATGCTGCCACACTCTGTCTTCAGCTTTGACAGTTGGCGCTTTCTGGCATACAGATCTCTGGCAAAGACTTTGGAGCCTTGGTTCCGCTCGATCGCTTCTTCAATACGAGCTGTATTGAAGTTGCGTAAATCCTGCCGCATGCATTTGGAGATCTGTCTGTTCAGTTGCCTGTATGCTGTCAAATCTGTTGAAGAATGTAGCTTCATCTCCCTTCTAACAGCCATGAGATTAAGAGTGTGATCGGAGAGTTTTTGTGTTCTTCTGCGGCGGGTCTTGCAGAACTTAGCTCCGACCGCATGGACAGTTTCCACGAGCTTTTCATTCAAATCGTCCACTTCATTGCAGTCTTATAGGCACTGAAAACGGTTTTGTAACTCGAGCTGAAAGGTTTCGGGACTTTGGATTAGAGCACGAGGGGGACGGAGCGTTGACTTTATTAGACGAGACCTCTCCAACTTAACGTTTAGGTTCAGTGTGCCTGTAACCATTCGGTGATCGCTGCCGGTTTTCACCCTCGCGATCACTGAGACATCACTGAACAGTTGTTGTCTGGTCGTCATAATGAAGTCAATCTCATTTTTTGTCAAACCGTCGGGGCTCGACCAGGTCCACTTCCTGTGGGGCCGCTTCTGGAAGAAAGAGTTCATCATAAAGAGTCCCTCTTTCTCCATGAAGTCAGCCAGCTGCTGGCCTCCTGGGTTCCGTTTCCCTATTCCAAATTTCAAATCAACACCGTATATTGGGTTTTGAAGGAATGCATGGCTCTAGAGATATCCTCATACATTTCCTCCACCTCCTGATCGGGTTGTGCCGAGGTTGGTGCGTAAACCTGTATGACCTTCAGCGAATACCGTTTGGTGATTCTGAGTATCAGGTACGCAACCCTCGTCGACACACTCTCAATCTTTACAACGTTGTTAACGAGAGACTTGTGGACGATAAATCCGACACCTCCTTGGGACAGATGGTCGCCCTCCCGGTAATAGAGCAAGTTGCCGAAGTCGAGGATTACCGTGTCCTTCCCCTCTCTGCGGACTTCGGATAATCCTATAATATGCCAGCGTAACTTGTCTATCTCTTCTTCCAGCTCCACAATCTTCTCGTCAGTCCTCAGGGTGCGTGCGTTGTATGTTGCCAGGTCGAGTCGTCGTAGGTGGCAACCGAACCTCCACCGGAGATTCTTAGCACCCCTGCCCCGCCGTTACCATGGTCGCCACCGTAGCCAGGAATAGCGGGGCCGCCGGGGACTGGGGGCCGTCTCTTCGTTACTTTCATCATGGGGGGTATATTGCCATAGTTGCCACGCTTGGCGAGCGGGTTGGCAACCGCAGTTTTTTATTGTGTTTTTGCCGTTACCAGGAAGATGCTGCTGCCCATCTCCTGCCTGTTTCCCTTTGTCGCCTTTTACGACACCCACGGGAAGATATGGGGTAGTGGATATTCTTAACCGCCATTACACGGCAATAATTACTGAATAACAATAATAAATAGCACTGAAGATGCCTATGGGTCACAGCGTACACCTTCCTTAACTGACTTCAAAAAGGAGGAGGTACACAATTCAACTGTGTTTTTTATCTTGTTTTTATGTGTGTTACTTTCACTAACCATTCATTATCATCATTATCATTACAGGCTTTCACATATCCACTGCTTAACATAGGTCTCCTCTCTAGTTGCCAAGAATTATGGTTCTGAGCCATCGGTAGCAAAAGTAACGGTGAATGAATACCTCCATGGACTACCTGCATGTTTCATTAGATATTCATTCCATGTAGTAAATAGCCTCCCTACACTTTGCTTACCGCAAACTCGAGTTGTTTTTTTAGATTTATGGCCGACTTGTATTATCGTTAATCTGTATGATAATTGTTTATTTGACAATGAAGTAGAAAAAATAAATTTAATGAAAATCCAACCGCCTTTTAAAGCCTACATCTACCTCTGAAGTATATAATGTATTTATTAAAAAAGTATCATCAAAATCGGTTCAAAAAAGAAATATAATGTAACACAAAAAAAAAACACCATCGAAGTGGAAAAATGCTCCTTTTTGTAACATCGTCTAATGAAAATTTGTGCATCGCAATTTATGTTTAAAGTAAATTATACTGGCAAATATAAAATTTTATAATTAAATTTAATAATTTAGTAATATAAATATGCAAATTAAGTTGTAAGCATTAATGTATGTATATTGTCAAATTAGGTCCTCTTGTTAGTTTACATATATTACATACATACCAAAATTAAATCTTATGATAATAAGATAATCCACTATCCAAAGTTGTCATCACGGGAGTAGTGAAAGGCGATAGAGGGAAACTGAAAAAGAAAATGGCCAGCAGCTTTCATAATAACAACTTAAAAAAATTGTGGATGCCAAGCCACCTGTGAAGAGTGGCAATGTTGGCAAAGATCTTCCCTATGATATAACTACGAGTATATAGTGGCGGTGTAAGAATATCCACTACTCCATATCGTCATATGCGAGTCGTTAAAGTCGACAGAGTGGAACAAATAAGGTGATAGACGCAGTGTCTTTCTAATAACAACGAGGAATAACAAAGTGCGGTTGCCATCCGTTGGTCAAACTTGGCAACTATTGCAATTATTGACACTATGTGGCAATATATAAGGAGGCCCTTCTTCAGCAGTAAACTGTGATATGATGAAAATGTTGCTTAAAATTTATTTAATTTTTGTTTAATCATTTAGCGATTTTTTCCAAAAAGTGTGCTTGAGTTATCTTGCAAAATAATAATGATTGATGACATTAATACGTATTATTAAAGAACTAGAGCTCGAATACTTAACGAATACATTTGTTTTCATGTTTTCGAAAGTACCTTATAATCATTAGTCGATAAGCCTTTTTCTTCTTAGAAAGTCTTTGGTGCTCGAGCAGCAATACCCCGAGTATTGCTGCTTTGAAAGTTCATTTTGGTTCATCTAAATTCAAAGGAACAAAAATGTTCCTGTAGATTTCTCTTTCATCTATATTCTATCTACATCTTTACGTTTCACCAGGATTTTCTACCACCCATAAACTCTACACTGTTTCTTTTGCCAGTTGTTTTTATTAGCCAATAAGAGGGCTTTTAAGAAAATAACCTGCTTCTTTCTCAAGGATCGGCAACGCACCTGCAACTTCTATCCGGTGGTTATTTGCCATCACAGTTATAAAGAGAGATATATTATAAGATACTATGAGAAGTAAACGCGATGATGTTTTCCACCGCATATAGTTCTAGGAGTGTCGTAGGATATCTGCTCCTTCGCGGCAGGAGCTTTACCCATGGTAATAGTATAACCGTGGACTTGTATAGAGCTGTTTTTTTATTTTTATATCTTAGAGAGTACTACATACCTGGATGGAATCCTAGAAATCGAGTTCTATTACCCATGGTCGTAGTTCAGCCTAAGGCGTAGTCCTAATACAACGCGATTACGCGATCATCGCGCAAGTAAGCGATGCGACCATCGCGTGCTCGCGCCATTTTTGTTCTGGGCAGTCCTAACAGAACGCCCATACCCCGTTCTGATTGTGTTTCGATACAAATTAACAAATTTACATTTTCAATTTAAAATTAATAGTATTAAGTAATTTCTTATTCAGTGTTTTATAAGCTTCTATTTTCACTGTTCACATTGATTTTAATTAAAAATTTAAATCAATTCAAAACTCGACTTAGTTATGTGGCAAAAAGTAAAACTACTATCTAAATATATTCAAATCCAAGACATGTGGAATGCACAGTGAAATAGTAACTAAGTTTAAAGTCTGCAAACTGGCCGCGACCACTTACATTTAAATTCGAACAGAAAGGAGTTTGTATCTTAAGTGCTCTACGTGCTTTTCTACAAGTGGAATCTCTAAAAGATATTGGTATGTCAGGAAAATCGGAAAATTACATAATTTTTTTATCTGTACTATAAATCGAAATATCAAATATGTAGTATACGTCATTGGGCTAACTCAAATTGATTTTAAGCCGCGTTCAATGCGATGTAAAATTTTATTGAATCCACATTCAATTTCATCATCATCATCATCTTTACTGCCCTTCACAAGTCCACTGCTGAACATAGGCCTCCCCCAAAGAATGCCACAAAGCACGGTCCTGAGCCACCTGCATCCATCGACTTCCTGCATGTCTTACCAGGTCGTCACTCCATCTCGTGGGGGGACGCCCTCCACTTCGCCTACTGGTACGAGGCTGCCACTCGAGAACCTTTCTTCCCCATCGGTTGTCGGTTCTTCGAGCTATATAGCCGGCCCATTGCCACTTCAGCTTACTAATCCGTTGGGCTATGTCGGTTACTCTGGTTCTACTGCGGATATCCTCATTCCTAAGTTTATCACGCAGAGAAACTCCGAGCATAGCCCTCTCCATAGCTCGCTGAGCGACCTTGAGCTTCCTCATCCGGCCAGCAGTGAGGGACCACGTCTCAGTTCCGTATGTCATCACTGGCAACACGCACTGGGTGTACAGTCTCGTTTTCAAGGTTTGAGGTATACCTGACGAGAAGATGTGCCGTAATTTCCCGAACGCTGCCCAACCGAGTTGAATCCGTCGATTGATCTCTCGGTCGAAGTTGGACTTACCTAGTCGGACTATTTGTCCCAGGTAAACATACTCGTCAACAACTTCGAGCTTAGTGTCCCCAACAACTACCGGTATAGGTGTGACATGGACATTAAACATGATCTTAGTTTTGTCCATGTTCATCTTAAGACCTATCCGTTGGGAAACACTATTGAGGTCATTGAGCATAGTGCTTAGATCCTCCAGCGATTCTGCCATAAGGACTATATCGTCGGCAAATCGAAGGTGAGTGTTGTACTCGCCATTGATGTTGATACCGTATGCTTTCCAGTCCAGAAGCTTGAAAACGTCTTCCAATGCAGCGGTGAAGAGTTTCGGGGATATGACGTCACCCTGTCTTACACCTTTCTGCAATTGGATAGGTTTCGTACTCTGGTTCTGTACTCGGATAGCCATCGTAGCCATAATGTACAAGCACTTCAACACTTCGATATACCGACAGTCAACTTGGCATCGCTGAAGGGACTGCAGCACCGCCCAAATTTCGACGGAATCAAAGGCTTTCTCATAGTCCACATACGCCAGACATAGTGGCAAATTGTACTCTTCGGACTTCTGTACAATTTGCCGAAAGGTATGTATGTGGTCTATGGTGCTAAAGCCCTTTCGGAAACCGGCTTGTTCGGGAGGCTGGAAGTCGTCAAGTCTGCGCGCGAGACGATTCGTAATGACTCTCGAAAACAGCACGTAGACGCGGCTCAGAAGGGACATCGGTCTGTAGTTCTTCAAGAGAGCGTTGTCACCTTTCTTGAAGAACAAGACCACCGCACTTCTGCTCCACGCCTCCGGTGTAATGCCACCATGGAGGACGGAATTAAAGAGCTTCTGAAGGACTTCAAGTACCGGTTTTCCACCCGCTTTCAGAAGCTCCGCTGTAATTGACGCTGACGTCCGGGATATCTTCGGAATAGTGTCGGATGAGACTCGCTCTTGGATCTTACTCACACTTGCGTGTGGCTCCAACGATGACGTGTACAACTGCCCATAGAACCTCTCAATCTCACTCAAAATCTCTTGTGTCCCGGAAACGATGCTGCCACATTCTGTCTTCAGCTTTGACAGTTGGCTCTTTCTGGCAGACAGATCTCTGGCAAAGACTTTGGAGCCTTGGTTCCGCTCGATCGCTTCTTCAATACGAACTGTATTGAAGTTGCGTAAGTCCCGCCGCATGCATTCAATTTAAAGGGTGACAAACAAACGCATAGTCTAAAGATGGTAAGTGGATACTGGGACCTATAGACATCTACATTTATATTAAGTTAAGATTAATTAACAATGCCTCGTTTCCAATAGTAGATTCTCCGGTTCCCACACACCATTGCTATGCCACGCTGGCTTGTTTTTTTTTGAGAGCGTGTTTTTTTCCGGGTTGGGCTGAGCCATTCGTGCTACAACCATTATTATTATTATTATAGCTTCAGCAAGGTACTCTACTACGTAAAATAATTTTTTCAAACGATTATAACTTTTTAAGAGCAATTAAATTTTTTCGACTTTTTTCTAATTTCATCTCAAGGGGTCGATTGAGACTGGACCATTACGCATAAAAGTGAAAATAACGTACTTTAAAGAAGTAATGACGCTTTTTACTTTACCGTACGAGTCAGACAAAGGATGAATAAAATGTAATGGCAGTAGTGGCAACAACATTAAGCATTTCATTCACAAAAGCAAATTAAAAAAAAGTCAGGATTTTTTTATGTATGTTCTCCTTCAGTAAAAGCAGGCTTTTTATAAACTCTTGTCGTTCAAGAGTGAGATATTTTACACTGCCTTTCAATGGCTCTATAACTGTGTTTCTGTATTTTAGATTAAACTATGACACAAAGAACCGAGAGTACCCATAAAATTTCAAAACAGTAATTTCTTTTGATTTGAGGTAAATTTTTTTGCATACATAAACTCTCAAGCTTGTTACACAGAGTTGTAGGCAGAAACAAGAGAGCTCCATTTGGTACGATTCTGACACATCTTTTTTGCTTCTTCTTTCTTGCTGTAGGAGGCGCTCATCGGCAAGGCGTTAAGCCTTGTCGTAGCGGGGGGTAAACAAAAAGGATCGCTGGTTCTCTACATTCACCATATGAAATACAGCAGCACTAAGGTGCTATTTTAATCTAGTATTCTGTGATTACGTCGTCCTTTCCCGGTCGAGCCGACCCATTCGTGCTACAACAATAATATAGCTGCAGCGTGGCTCCTCCATTGTTATTATGTATATTTATAATTATATATATATATATATATATATATATATATATATATATATATATGTGTGTGTGTGTGTGTGTGTGTGTGTGTGTGTGTGTGTGTGTGTTTGGGGAGGTGTATACATATACTTGTATAATATATTTAATATATAACTTTTTTACTTTTTACAAAATATTGAACTACTAATTGATAGAATCAGGCGTAACTTTGCTTAAATCCATTATAATGGGGCTGTTTTAAACTAACTTGCTTAATTCTGCTGGGATTAACGGCAACGGATATAGTGCGCGCGATTGAGGGAGGGCGGGAGGTCTCCTTATAACTGGGCAGGACACATCATTTTCTTCCTTCACGCGGAATTAAGCAAATTAGTTTATAACAACCCCAAACAAGACTACTACAATCATTGCTTATTAAAATACGTTTTGTATTTTTGTATTTGTACTTTTACTGCAATACAGATCTATTCCAAGTTCAGTATTAATTATTTCGGTAACCTCTTACATTTTTAGACTTAATCTGATCACGATAATATAGGACAATATCTACCACAAGAATCGATGGAGTAATAAATGCTTAAACAGAGTCATTACAAATATGTTCATTTTTATAGACTCATTTTGAAATTTCACACGTAACTAAGTTTGTGATAAAAACGTTATATATTTTGAGGAACGTGAGGAAAAGTTCTTGATTTACGTCTATGTAATAAATGGACCCCCGTTCCGGATCGATCGTTATAAGTGGGCAGATCGAATTATGCCAGGGCATTTCATGATACTTCGCCATGTCATCATTTGTCCGATAATTTATTACTTTCACTTAAGTTAATATATTAAAAAAAAAACAGTAATATCAGCGAAAGAAGATTGGGTTCAAACATTTTATGACTTCACTATCGTTATTCTAAATTTAAAATATTAGCGTTACCGTTACAGCCTATTAAAGTCCAAAACATAGGCCTCTCCCATAGAACGCTTGGCAAGTGGGTTGGCAATAGCAATTTTTAGTTTAAGTCTCTATAAGAAGACGCTGGAGCCCATCTCCTGTTTTGTTTCCATCTGTCGCCTCTTAATTTGTTGAAATTAAATAGAATGTAATGAGGTTAACTAATTTCGTACAATGCTTCATAATTAATTATTACAGTCGAGAGATGGAACATGAATTCAATATTGTTTCCGCGTACCCACATCAAAAGTATAACTGTGAACATACACGTTGTGACATTACATTTAAGTGTATTAGAGACAATTTTGCGAAGTAACTTAAAAGGACTTTTCCACACTTCCAACGCTGGAACGTGACTAAAGTGAGAATTGTCACACAGACTGTTTTTGCAAAGGGCACACGTTTCATTCTCCCAGCTTTTTGTTTGTCGTAAGCCACGCAACCGCGTTTTATTTTATTACTTGAAAACGTAGGAATATTATTCAATGTTAATATTAGAGTAGGAATTCAACGCATATTTTACGTGGCAGAGCCATGCTACAGCTATATTACTGGTATGGTTCTAGCACAAATGTGTCGTCTTGACAGGGGAAGGACCACGCTCTCACATAATATCAGCGTAAAATAGCAGGTTAATGTTCGTATGGTAAGTGTAGAGAACCGGAGACCCTTTTTACTGGAAATGAGGCATTCCATCTCAGTCCTCACGGGTGACAACGCATCTGTATTTTGATTCTTAATTGAGGAAAAATGTGTGGGTAACGGCATCCATTTACCATCAGGTGGACTGTGCTTGTTTGTCACCGTTATTCTGTAAATAAAAAGTTTTACAATCAATATGGTGTTTATTCGTAGATGTAGCTGGACATAAACCACATCCGCTTTATAACATAAGGTTGACTGTGTGCTTGCTTGTCTTTAAAAGGTAAACGACTGCTTTTTTGCCTGGGAGTACGTATGGTACCACTTTGTATTTATATCTGACGCCAAGAAGCATTGCGTGCACTGCTGTGTTCCGATTTGAAGGTATAACGAGCCAGTATAATTACTGGCATTCCATCTTAGTCCTCGGAGTTGACAAAGCATTTCTGTTGCCTGCATCGTTTGAAATTGGTTGCATGCCTCCATGTGTTTCAGTAGCCATTTACCAGATGAAATGTCAGTTTTTTTTTACTTATTATAAGCCAGTGATTGACCACAATCCCACCTGGTGGTAAGTGGTAATGCAGCCCATGATGGTATATCACAGTGTGTTAGTGTATTTATTTTTATTTTTATAGAATTAGAGTGACAAACGAGCACACAATCCACCTGATGGTAAGTGGCTGCTGTGGCCCATAGACATTAACATCTATCTTCGCTTGCGAATTAAAATGCAGATGCGTTGTCAGCCGTGAGGACGAAAATAGAATACCTCTTCTCCAGTAAAATAGATCTCCGGTTCTCTACACTCACCACATGAAACACAGCAGCATTAAGCTGCTATTTTACGCTGGTATTCTGTGAGAGCGTGGTCCTTCCCCGATCGAGCCAATACATTCGTGCTACAACTATACTATTAATATAGCTGCAGCATGGCTCTACCACGTATGTTACAAAAGCCTATTCACTCTTGCCTTGTCTAATTTCTCATTTCACTAATTACGAAAATAAAATTGAAATGTCTGTCTGCAATATTGAAATAATTGGCTTTTATTAAAATCGGAGGGCTATTTACAAGCTACTAAGACGTAAATAACCATTTTAAAATTTTTTGTCTGTTTTTCTATCTATTAGTCTATATGGGATAATCATCGGAATGTCTGAACCGAATGTGATGAAACTTTACGATCAAATGGAGTGTAATACCAGGAGTGATCTAACCTGTATTTTATCAGAAATCCTTGAAAATATAAAAAAAATTAAATAAATTTTCTTTGGTTATTTTAAATATAAATAACGCTATATTTATAGCCGTGTAGTGGCGGTCAAGAATATCCACTACTTCATATCCTCCTGTGGGTGTCGTAAAAGGCGACAAAGGGAAACAGGCAGGAGATGGGCAGCAGCATCTTCCTGATAATAGCCAAAATTACAATAAAAAAACTGCGGTTGCCAACCCGCTCGCCAAGCGTGGCAACTATGGCAAATACCCCCCAATGACTAAAGCAACAAACAGACGGCCCCCAGTCCCCGGCGGCCCCGCTATTCCTGGCTACGGTGGCGACCATGGTAACGGCGGGGCAGGGGGTGCTAAGAATCTCCGGTGGAGGTTCGGTTGCCACCTTAGACGACTCGACCTGGCAACGTACAACGCACGCACTCTGAGGACTGACGAGAAGATCGTGGAGCTGGAAGAAGAAATAGACAAGTTGCGCTGGCATATTATAGGATTATCCGAAGTCCGAAGAGAGGGGGAGGACACGGTAATCCTCGAATCCGGCAACTTGCTCTATCACCGGGAGGGCGACCATCTGTCCCAAGGAGGTGTCGGATTTATCGTCCACAAGTCTCTCGTTAACAACGTTGTAAAGATCGGGAGTGTGTCGACGAGGGTTGCGTAACTTATACTCAGAATTCATGGAGAAAGAGAGACTCTTTATGATGAACTCTTTCTTCCAGAAGCGGCCCCACAGGAAGTGGACCGGTTCGACAAAAAATGAGATTGACTTCATTATGACGACCAGACGACAACTGTTCAGTGATGTCTCCGTGATCGCGAGAGTGAAAACTGGTAGCAATCACCGAATGGTTAGAGGCACACTGAACCTAATCGTTAAGTTGGAGAGGTCTCGTCTAATGAAGTCAACGTTCCGTCCCCCTCGTGCTCTGTTTCAAAGTCCCGAAACCTTTCAGCTCGAGTTACAAAACCGTTTTCAGTGCCTAGAAGACTGCAATGAAGTGGACGATATGAATGACAAGCTCGTGGAAACTGTCCATGCGGTCGGAGCTAAGTTCTGCAAGACCCGCCACAGAAGAACACAAAAACTCTCCGATCACACTCTTAATTTCATGGCTGAAAGACCGCAGATGAAGCTACATTCTTCAACAGAGTTGACAGCATACAGGTATCTGAACAGACAGATCTCCAAATGTATGCGTCGGGACTTACGCAACTTCAATACAGCTCTTATTGAAGAAGCGATCGAGCGGAACCAAGGCTCCAAAGTCTTTTCCAGAGATCGGTCTGCCAGAAAGAGCCAACTGTCAAAGCTGAAGACGGAATATGGCAGCATCGTTTCCGGGACACCTGAGATTTTGAGTGAGATTGAGAGGTTCTATGGACAGCTTTACACGTCATCGTTGGGGACACACGCAAGTGTGAGTAACGATCCAAGAACGAGTCTCATCCAACACTATTCCGAAGATATCCCGGACGTCAATCTGAGCGAGATTAGAATGGCTCTCCAGCAACATAAAAACGGTAAGGCCCCAGGCGAGGATTTAATTACAGCGGAGCTTCTGAAAGCGGGTGGAAAACCGGTACTTGAAGTCCTTCAGAAGCTCTTTAATTCCGTCGTCCATGGTGGCATTACACCGGAGGCGTGGAGCAGAAGTGCGGTGGTCTTGTTCTTCAAGAAAGGCGACAACGCTCTCTTGAAGAACTACAGACCGATTTCCCTTCTGAGCCGCGTCTACGTGCTATTTTCGAGAGTCATTACGTATCGTCTCGCGCGCAGACTTGACGACTTCCAGCCTCCCGAACAAGTCGGTTTCCGAAAGGGCTTTAGCACCATAGACCACATACATACCCTTCGGCAAGTTGTACAGAAGTCCGAAGAGTACAATTTGCCACTTTGTCTGGCGTATGTGGACTATGAGAAAGCCTTAGATTCCGTCGAAATTTGGGCGGTGCTGCAGTCCCTTCAGCGGTTCCAAGTTGACTGTCGGTATATCGAAGTGTTGAAGTGCTTGTACAGTAGGGCTACGATGGCTATCCGAGTACAGAACCAGAGTACGAAATCTATCCAATTGCAGAGAGGTGTAAGACAGGGTGACGTCATATCCCCGAAACTCTTCACCGCTGCATTGGAAGACGTTTTCAAGCTTCTGGACGTGAAAGGATACGGTATCAACATCAATGGCGAGTGCATCACTCATCTTCGATTTGCCGACGATATAGTCCTTATGGCAGAATCGCTGGAGGACCTAAGCACTAAGCTCAATGACCTCAATAGTGTTTCCCAACGGATAGGTCTTAAGACGCACCTGGACAAACAAAGATCATGTTTAATGTCCATGTCACACCTATGCCGGTAGTTGTTGGGAGCCCTAAGCTCGAAGTTGTTGACGAGTATGTTTACCTGGGACAAATAGTCCGACTAGGTAAGTCCAACTTCGACCGAGAGGTCAATCGACGGATTCAACTCGGCTGTGCAGTATTCGGGAAGCTACGACACATCTTCTCGTCAGACATACCTCAAAACCTTAAAACGAAATTGTACAACCAGTGCGTGTTGCCAGTGATGACTTACGGAACTGAGACGTGGTCCTTCACTTCTGGCCGTATGAGGAAGCTCAAGGTCGCTCAGCGAGCTATGGAGAGAGCTATGCTCGGAGTTTCTCTGCGTGATAAACTTAGGAATGAGGATATCCGCAGTAGAACCAGAATAACCGACATAGCCCAACGGATTAGTAAGCTGAAGTGGCAGTGGGCCGGCCATATAGCTCGAAAAACCGACAACCGATGGGGAAGAAAGGTTCTCGAGTGGCAGCCTAGTACCGGTAGGCGAAGTGTAGGGCGTCCCCCCACGAGATGGAGTGACGACCTGGTAAGATATGCAGGAAGTCGATGGATGCAGGTGGCTCAGGACCGTGCATTGTGGCATTCTTTGGGGGAGGCCTATGTTCAGCAGTGGACTTGTGAAGGGCTGTAATGAATGAATGATGAATGAATATTTATAGATCCTATCTAGGCAAAGCCGGGGCGGGTCATCAGATTTATAATAAAGAACATTTCTTGTCAAACCCCTACACCGCCAGTAATCAAGATATCTTTAAATATTTACCGCCTTCTGTCATTTCTTCTTATTCTTTCCTGCATCTCGGCGGTCTGAGAAATTTACGGGTAACGTAAACGAGGTGGTTAAGCCTCCATTTATCTGAATATTTTTCTGGAATTTCCAACAACCTTATGACACCCACGGGAAGAAATGAATTTTTTTCCAAAAAGGTTAAGGTAAAGGTCCGCCACCACCCGGCGAAAGAGAATTTGAACCTTTCGCCCCATGAAGCCTCAAATAAAGAATATAATATGAGAGTGTATTTTTAATACAAAATAGTTACATTATAACTTTTTGAATGTCCGTTTTTACTTTATCATTCTGTTAAAAAAATTCTGTCTTAGAAAGAAACAGTGAGAAACCCATCAAAAAGCTCCCTACATATGCATTGTGACTCCTGAGAAGAAAGATATATTTACACAGTGTTTGATTATATTAAAAAATATTAAGAACATGCCTACGACGTAGTCCCAGGCATAAAGAGATACCTACCATCTTATCAAATTTCCATATTTTATCATAGACATAGTTCAATTTGAACCCAGTCAAAATCACGAAGCGCACGTTTTATGATTCAATAAATAAATTACACTGGTAATGATATCATCTCGCAATTTCCAGTAAGATCAAATTTAGGTTCGAGATTGGCCCGAGATTGCGCGTAGGTGTAAATAGAGGCAAAATTTTGAAGAAGTTTTATTTATTTTATTTTCTTGTTGTCATATTAGACATAAGTATTATAAGGAATGAAATCGTTTTGACTTTATGGGGTTATTAAGATTACTAACATACGCTTGGAGTTTATCTAACTGTCAAAATCCGCAACGAGAATATCCGCAGAAGAACAAAAGTAATTAACATAGCTCAGCGAGTCAGTTGGCTTTTACTGGAAAGCGGCATTCCATCTTAGTCCTCAGGGGTATCAACACATCTGCAGTTCGATTTTAAATCAAGAATAAAATGTAGATATCTATGCACCACAGTATTCAATTTCATACGTGATAGAGTCATGCTGCAGCTATATTAGTATTATAGTTGTAGCACGAATAGGTCGGCTCGACCGGGGAAGGACCACGCACTCACATAATACCAGCGTAAAATAGCAGTTTAAAACTGCTGTGTTTCGTATGGTGAATGTAGAGAACCGGAGACCCCTTTTACTGGAAAAGAGGCATTCCATCTTATGGTCGCTGCATACAGGACGGAATCAGCACGTGCACGGGATGGAAACGGAACGTGGTTATATCTCCACATGAACGGGAGTTTAATACATACGCAACGTGACAGTGACTCGAAACTAACGTGATAGTGTTGTGAAAGGTGGATTTTCGTTTGAAGAGTTGACGGATCGACTGTGCATATGCAGCGAATCCACGGACGGGACGTGGCGCGCACGGGACGGGACGGGGTAAACATCGTCGCCAACGATATTTTTCTCATTCCGTTCATGCCACGTCCCGTCCACGCATCCGTAACGTATGCATTTTCACGTACATTTTTTATGGAACGATATTTCAAAAATTTGACGTCCCGCTCCGTCCGGAATGAAACACGTTACGTATGCAGCGACCTTTAGTCCTCACGGGTGACAACGCGACTGCATTTTGATTTGCAATCGAAGATAGATGTAGATGTATCTGGGCCACATCAACCACTTACCATCAGGTGGACTATGTGCTCGTTTGTCACCCTTACTATGTAAAAAAATATAGCTCGATAAATCGAAATATTATGGGCAAAAAAGGTTTTCGAGTGGCGATATATCAAGGGCAAGCAGAATGTAGAACGGTTCCCCATTAGATGGAGTGACTACTTGGTAAGACATGTAGGTAGTCGATGGATGCAGGTGGTTCAGGACAATGCTCTGTGACATTATTTGCAGAGAGGCCTGTGTTAAGCAGTGAACTTGTGTAAGGCTGTAATGACGAAGATGAATGCAGATATTGATCGATATTGTTGCAAAACTGTTAAAAAACATTGACAAGAATTGAGTACCTCCTCCTTTTTGCAGTCGGTTAAACATTGTAAAATGAAAGGATTCTAAAAGTTTATTTTTAATAAATCGCTTCATCTCTTCCTTACGTTTAAGGTAGGTGTGCAATTAAAATCGGTTTTATTACATAACACATTATTCGGTTTTATTACATTAACGGTGGTAGAGCCACGCAGCAGTTTTTGCTGTTGCATGTATGGGCCGGCTCGAGCCGGGTTGGTACCACGACCGGCCGGAGGCCCAATTCCCCCCCCCCCCCCATCAACATGGTAGCGGAATTACACGAAGAACTACCCCAGGAGGGTACCAGCACAACTGGAGAATCCCTCGCTGAGCATCCACGACCATGTTATTCCGATCCTGAGCGTGGGTGCTCAGGCTGCCCCGCGTATTCTGGGGGGGGCAAAATTCCGCTCAAAAGCATTACTGCTAGGGGCAAACTGAGCAAGAACACCAAGGCGACCCCTTCCACGCTATCCGTGAATTTCTGCAACATCAGGGGACTTCACTCTAACCTAAACGCCGTCCACTACCATCTCGAGACGGCGAAGCCGGCCTTGCTCTTTCTGACCGAGACGCAGGTTTCCTCTCCGGCTGATATTTCGTATCTCTCCTACCCGGGGTACAAATTGGAGCATTCCTTTGTGCCTCAGGCTGGAGTTTGCGTGTATGTCAGAGAGGACATCTGTTCTCGACGCCTCGGCAGTCTTGAAGGTTCGGACCTGTCCATCCTTTGGCTACGCGTAGACAGCGACGACCATCCGCGCGTCTACGGGTGCCTCTATAGGTCCCATAGCGGTAATGCCGAAACAGACCGACTCATCGACCACGTCCAAATGGCTACAGATTTCTTGCTACAACAGGTCCCATCCGCAGAGATCGTGATCCTTGGCGATTTTAACGCCCACCATGCCGAATGGCTCGGTTCACGTCAAACCGATCATGCGGGGAGATCTGTTTATGACTTTGCCTTGGCATATGGTCTGACACAACTGGTTACTTCGCCTACGCGGATTCCAGATGTGGAGGATCATACACCTTCCCTGTTGGACCTTCTGCTGACCTCTCATCCGGACGGATATCAGGTTTCCGTCGATGCCCCTCTCGGCTCTTCGGACCATTGTCTGATCCGGAGTGTGGTGCCACTCACGCTCCCTTCGCGGTTGCGTTCTGCAGGTTGCCGCCGTGTTTGGCATTACAGGTCGGCGGATTGGGACGGAATGCGGTCCTTCTTTGCATCCTACCAATGGGGGCGGGTTTGCTTCTCGCCGGATGATCCCAGCGCTGTTGCTGACTCTGTCACTGATGTGGTGCTACAGGGAATGGAACTATTTATTCCATCATCTGTGGTACCCATCGGAGGCAGATCTCAGCCTTGGTTTGGTCGCTCCTGTAAGACTGCATTACGCAATAAGCAGGAGTGTTATCAAGCCTGGGCTGCGGCTTCGGCGACTCGGGATGTAAATACCAGCACACTTAAAAAGAAGTATAACTTCGCCTCCAGGTCCTTCAAAAGAGTTATTGCCAAGGCAAAGTCAGAGCGCATAGGCAGAATTGGCGAGAAACTAGTTCGCCTTCCTTCCGGAACCCGTGCATTCTGGTCTCTCGCCAAGGCTGTCCAAGGGAATTTCTGTAAGCCATCACTACCATCTCTGCACAGGGAGTATGACTCACTGGCCCATGACGCAAAAGACAAAGCCGACCTTTAAGGCTCCCCTTTTGCGTCCAACTCGACTCTTGATGACGGGGGGAAAACACCGCCGACCATCCCGCGGTGTGAGTGCTCCATGCTGGATGTGCTGTTCTCACAGCGCTCGGTTCGCAAAGCACTGCTCTCCCTGGACATCCAGAAGTCGAGTGGGCCTGACGGAATCCCCCCAATTGTGCTGAGGACGTGTGCTCCGGAGTTGGCACCGGTCCTAACGCGTCTTTTCCGGTACTCCTACTCCCAAGGCGTAGTCCCGAATTCATGGAAGACAGCTTTTGTCCACCCGATCCCTAAAAAAGGCGACCGCTCAGACCCATCCAACTATAGGCCTATCGCGATCACCTCCTTGTTCTCCAAAATAATGGAATCCATTATTAACTGCCAGCTCATCCGGTACCTTGAGGATCACCAGCTGATTAGTGACCGCCAATACGGTTTTCGTCGGGGTCGATCAGCTGGTGATCTTCTGGTCTACCTGACCCATAGATGGGCGGAGGCAGTAGAGTTCAAGGGGGAGGCGTTGGCCGTTAGTCTGGACATTGCGAAGGCCTTCGATCGGGTTTGGCACAAAGCGTTTCTTTCGAAACTCCCTTCCTATGGGCTTCCCGAGAAATTGTGCAATTGGATCACCAGCTTCCTTGCAGATCGGAGCATCAAGGTCGTTGTAGACGGTGCATGCTCTGACTACAAGCCTATTAACGCTGGTGTTCCACAAGGCTGTGTGCTATCATCAACGCTGTTTCTTCTGCATATCAATGATATGTTGCTAACTGGTAACATTCATTGCTATGCGGATGACAGCACTGGTGATGCTCTATACACCGGCCGTGCCAATATTTCTCGGGAAAACGTCGCTGAGTACCGGAACAAACTTGTGTCTGAAGTCGAGTCTTTGCTGAACAAAGTCTCGGATTGGGGGCGACTAAATCTAGTCCAATTTAATCCTCAGAAGACACAAGTTTGCGCGTTTACCGCTAAAAAGAACCCCTTTGTCGTATCTCCTCAGTTTCAAGGCACTCCCCTTCTTGCCTCAGCCAGTATCGGTATCCTCGGAGTCGACATATCGAGTGACGTGCAGTTTCGTGGTCACTTGGAAGGGAAGGCCAAATTGGCCTCTAAAAAGCTTGGCGTGCTCAGCAGAGCGGGACAGTATTTCATGCCGGCACACCGCCTGCTACTTTACAAGGCGCAAGTTCGGCCTCACATGGAATACTGTTCCCATCTCTGGGCAGGGGCTCCCCAGTGCCAGCTCCTTCCACTTGACCGCATCCAACGCAGAGCGGCTCGAATTGTCGACGACCGAGCCCTTTCCGATCGGCTCGATTCATTAGCACTGCGAAGAGATGTTGCATCCCTTTGCATTTTCTTTCGCATTTACCATGGGGAGTGTTCTGAGGAATTGTTCGGATTAATCCCAGCCGCCAAATTTCACGAACGCACATCGCGGCAGAACTCCCGATACCATCCACACCATCTGGATGATTGGCGGTCCACCACTGTGCGATTTAGAAGATGTTTTCTTCCCCGCACGACCTCCTTGTGGAATCGATTACCATCAGCGATTTTTCCGGACCGATACGACTTAGGGACCTTCAAGAAAAGAGCGTACTCCTTTTTAAAAGGCCGGCAACGCATCTGCGATTCCCCTGGTGTCGCAGTTGTTCATGGGCGGCTGTAGTCACTTACCATCAGGTGAGCCGCATGCCCGTTTGCCCCCTCTCCTATAAAAAAAAATAATTTTATCACTACTACGAGTCTTAACAAAGTAATAGGAATAGGTAAGTAAGTTAACAGGTATTTTTTTATAGGATCGGGTGACAAACGAGCACACAGTCCACCTGATGGTAAGTGGTTACTGTGACCCATAGACATCTACATCTATGATAAATAAAGACTCAAGATGCAGATGCGTTGTCACCCGTGAGGACTAAGATGGACTGCCTCTTTGCCAGTAAAAAGGGTCTCCGGTTCTCTACACTCACCATACGAAACACAGCAGCATTAAGCTGCTATTTTACGCTGGTTTTCTGTGAGAGCGTGGTCCTTCCCCGGTCGAGCCGACCCATTCGTGCTACAACCATAATATACCTGCAGCATGGCTCTACCACGTACAAATGAACGTGTAATGAACGAAGTTGTCAAACTTCGTTCATTACAGCACATCAAGTGCTACCTGCTGAATATAGCACCCGCACGTTGTGGTCACAAGGCACGGTACTTTATTTAAACTTTTAAATGAACTGAATATAATCATATTAACTCACAGAAGAGTATTTAAATAAATTTATCTTATTATGTGTTTGCATTAGTGCTTGACCACATAATAAGTTTTCATTGTTTAATTGTTCAGTTAAACCAAATTTAAAATCATAAAATATCATAGTGCGCTCCATTTTTAAATTTCGAGCATCTCAAAACTAATTGAGTGACCTACGTATAAGCTCGTAACCACACTAAATGTTGGCCGTTTCTCGTTTAGATCTTCATTTTTCCAACAACGAAAAAATTACAAAACCCGTTACTGCGTTAAGAATAAAATCACATTATAATACTGATATAGAGCGGGAGCGCAGGTCGTTGGCTGTCCGATGTAATATGTTGGCTCGCAGGTTTGCACGCTGCACAAAACAGGTTATGGTTACGCTTTTCAAAGCAAATGTCAGTTCTTCTATACATGCTGCCTGTGGGTTAACTATACACGGAGGGCATATAATGATCTGCACGTCCAATACAATAATGCGTTGAGAATTATAATGGGGTTGCCTCGGTATTGTAGCGCCTCTGGCATGTTTGCAGAGGCTCATGTTGATGGGTTTGAAGCCATAATGCGCAAAAGGTGTGCCTCCATGCTGAATCGCATGCGGACGAGCACGAACATGATTCTCAGTGTACTAGCGGACAGATGGGATTCACCAATGTTAGGGCATTGGATAAATCTGCATACTGTTCGACACGCCACGACCTAGAGTAGTATTTTAATTATAATTTTAATTTTAAATGTAATTTTATTTTAATGTTTTATATTTTTTAATTTTAAGTTTCTTTAATGTTATAGGTATTTAGATTATAATCTTTTAACAATTATGGAAACTTGGTCTGAAATAAATGAATTATTATTATTATTATTTACGGGTATTATTATGATCATCATCATCATCTTTACAACCCATTGCAAGTCTACTGCAGAATATAAGGCTCCCACAAAGAATACTACAAAGCACAGACGGTCTGACTTCAATTGAACTGGAATTTGTAATGCAAATTTATTTAAGCGACAATAACGGAGTAGACCTTCTATTATATTAAAGGACGGATCCCTGAACTAGTAGACGTTGATTTAAGTAAATTGACATTAATATATGCAACCTTATATTAATCTTTATGTACCGGGATGATGAAACTGATCTTCTTTTATTTTTTAACAAGGAATGATCCGGTAATATAAATGGGCCTATTGTAAGTAGAGTTTAGAACTTGAACCGTGGCAGCTCAATGACTTACCTAGCTACCATTCTCGTCGGCATACAAAAAATGAATATCATAATTATCATCAACATCATTACAGCCCATCCCAAGTCCACTGCTGAACATAGGGGCGGCCTCAGTCTAGAAAGTCTTGAGGTATTTGCATACATAAAACAATATATATATACAGAAAGATATAAGACCGACTCATTGCTACTTGAGATAATTGATCCGTAGATTATTTTACCAACGGTCGATCGAAAATTGCAGTCGGCTGCTTTCTACATATATTCATAAAAACATACGGAACTCCTAGGGCTGAGTATCTCTGTATTTGGGGGTACTCGTGGGACACTATAATAGCACGATCCAAGTAATAAAACTTACGAAAAATAGTTCCCAAGGCGCACCTTAATAGAGGGCTATGTTCAACAGAAAACATAGGTCTATAATGTTTTTATAGTTGATGGTGTAGATGTTGATGATGACGAGTATAGTATTTAAACGTGAATTATATGGTTGTGGTAAACGTAATTTAATGCAGGTACAGTTCGTCATATTTCTCACTTTACAATTTCAAATAGCTGAAATTAAAATAAGGGAACCGTGATAATTTGTGTTCAGTTTAATCCGTTGTAATGCGGCTAAAGAAGGACTATGACTACTATTAATAATGCTGCTGTATCGTATGGTGAGTGTACAGAACCGGAGTCCCTTTTTACAGGCATTCCGTCTTAGTCCTCAGGAGTGACAACGCATCTGCATTTTGATTCTTAATCGAGGATGGATGTACATAGGTGTCTATGAGCCATCGCATCCATCCACCATCTGGTGGACTATGTTCCACCCTTATTCTTTAAAAATTATTCTCAACTTACAAAGGCCTATATCCAGGATTTTGTCATTTATATAATTACGACAATTTTTAATTTATATGTGCCTTAATCTATTACTTTTTATCGAACTAATTGTGTCCATTTTTTGTCAACTTTTCTCTGTATGCTACATACTATAATTGTTGTTTAGCTAATGCTGCCATTTGTCTTGGTTTTTGTTCATTTATGCTGGAGCCAGCGGCAAACGATGACAGCGGTTTTTTTTTAATTCTTCTTTTTCATGTATCTTTATTTGAGTTCTGGAGCGAAGATTTAAAATTCTACTTTTAAATAACTTCTTTATTTGGGTTCCGCTGCACATAAATTGTCAAGCCATTTGTGACTATCGAAATGTATGTAAACATCTGCATATAAGATATTAGCAAGATATTAACTCTAGCAATATTTTACCTGATCACGACGCCGTACTTTAATGTCGGTGAAGGTTTGCGTAGCTCACTTAATTAAAAACATTAAAGTGATTAAGAGAGTGGTAATTAACTAATTATTTTAAAGTTTCTCACCAGAATTATATTTAAAGAGTTTCCATCTCCCTGGTGTTAATTACAAAATCATTACGGCTATTATTTATTCAGATGTTGGTTTTATTCATCTTATGAATAATAAGAATCTTTAAAAGATTCGTCAATTGGAAATTGTTGTCGTATTGAGTGACTACAGTCCTGTCAATTCGTATCACGCTATATTAGTCGCTTATGGGTTTAAAAACCCTTGTAGTCACTTGGTGATGGACCAGTTTGTCTTGGCGCACTTCACATATTCTTTTATTATTACTTTTATTTGTCGGACATGCAAGTTTCCTCTCGAAGTTTTTCTTCACCGCCGAGCACGGAGTAAATCTATACTTTAAACTGCAATTAACAATTTCATTGGTGCCCGAGCGGGTCAAATCCGAGTTATTCGCTTTCTTATATTCACGACAAGCTTTCAGCTCCCGAGCTAGCCAGAAATTAGCGTGAAATTGGTATGAAATTACCTAGCTTTAATTTTAATATTCCAGGTATGATGTTGTTGAACATATGGCTTGTTGCTTCATATTTTAAGAGTTCAAAGTTCTAGATTCTTAATTCTAATCTCACAAAACATACTCGTAATAAAAAATATACATATATAAAAGCTTTTAGAAAAATTTACTTCGCAAATATCCGCGTTATAAAATTTGCGAAGTAAATTTTTCTAAAAGCTTTTATATAATGGATTTCCGCAAAGTAACGCCTGATTCTATTAATTATATACATATATTCCAATTTTCGATAGGCACTATGGCCCACCACCAGAGTCATAATCAAATAGTCTATCGATTTACGTATCTGTAGGATTTTATAATTTTGTTACGTATTCCTAACGTGGCGTCTTTATGGAATTAATATGTATTTATTATACATTGGTCATTATTAAAGTAAAAAATTCATAAACTAATACACATTTTTTAATTATTAACCAAAAATTAATTTTAAGGAAAATGTTTATAATTTAGACAAGAAAATCCCTATAAAAATATTAATCTGGAGTAATTAATAGAATCAGGCGAAATATACTTTGCGGAAATCCATTATATAAAAGCTTTTAGAAAAATTTACTTAATGACACATCATTTCTATTTTATAACGCGGATATTTGCGAAGTAAATTTTTCTAAAAGCTTTTAATCTGGAGTGATATATTTAAAACAGTCTATGCATTCGTAGGACGATTTATCTAAAAAATCACTCAATATCCACTCACAATACATGCGTCGCTAAGTAACAAGAGTAAACGTACTTCACAATCGTTCTCACACTTATTGATTCCAATAAAATTATTTTCTTTATGTCAAGATAAGTAGCCGAGTGAGGCATTCTATTTCTAAAGAATCAGTTATGTTTTTCAGTGAATTTTTTTTTCTCTGAGATAGTAACTAAACTACTTGATTTGTATTTTTGAAATGTATGTTTGAGTTTGCCATTTTAATGTAGAAAAATTATATATTTTTAATGAAAATTTTATTGTTATTAATTAACTAATACATTATGAAAATTAATATACATAATCGATTGATCGAACTTTAACTTAATGGAAGTTTGTTTATCTTTATTAAAGAAACCCTGAAGACGGGAATTTATGAATTCTTTATTACTGCCTTATCTAATTAAAATTTTCTCGCCTTTAAATCTGTTTGTTCCGTACTAAGTTTGCAATCGATTTTATCCTAAGTTCTCGATAAGTTGATCAGTATCAAAATTACAGCTCTTCACAATTCCACTGCTGAACATAGGCCTCCCCCAAGGAATGCCACAAAGCACGGTCCTAAGCCACCTGCATCCATCGACATCCTGCATGTCTTACAGGGTTTTCACTTCTCCATCTAGTGCGGGGTCGCCCTACACCTCGCCCACCGGTAAGAGGCTGCCACTCGAAAACCTTTTTTCCTCGCCGGTTGTCGGTTCTTCGAGCTATATGGCCATTGTTACTTTAGCTTACTAATCCGTTGGGCTATGGCGATAACCCTGGTTCTACTGCAGATATCCTCATTTCTAAGTTCATCACGCAGGGAAACCCCGAGCATAGATCTTTCCATGGCTCGCTGAGCGATACTACTACGGACTTGTATATTAATATATAGCTCATAACTGTATGATAACGGAATAAGAACAAACTTACATATTGTTTGTTTGTTTTTTTCAGTACAAATTTTGCAATCGATTTCAGACTAATTTCCCGATAAGCTAGGGAGTCGAAAAATTAAACACAGATTAGAACTGGAAACGTCGTAAAAATGGTTGAAATAAGTACAGTCTTGCGAGTATGGTAGATAAAAGTTTCCAGCCAAAGTTTTATCGATTGTTTAATAGCAAACTTGGATCCGTGTCCATTATTGATTGCAATAATCTCTAGTAACTCTAATAATAATGCTGGATAGGTTCATCATATATCAAGTAAATTATTGATTCAATTTCGTTTCGGAATTTATTTGGCCTCCTCCCCTAGAGTAACAAGTAGATTTTTTACTCAATTTGCGTTTGTGACTGTGTTTAGCCACCTCAGTTCCTCCGATTTCAAGAACGTTTCCGGTAATCATGCAGGATCTATTTTTATCATAAGTGACAATCCTGTGCAGATTGCAATATTGGAAAGTTGTGGATTTCGAATTTACATTTTGACTATTGTCGACCACTCACACTTTTTTCGTCGACACTTTTTTACGTGGTAGAGCCATGCTACAGCCATATTATGGTTGTAGCACGAATGGGTCGGCTCGACCGGGGAAGGACCACGCTCTCACCGAATACCAGCGTAAAATAGCAGCTTAACACTGCTGTGTTTCGTATGGTGAGTGTAGAGAACCGGAGACCCTTTTTACTGGAAACGAGGTATTTCATCTTAGTCTTCACGGGTGACAACGCATCTGCATTTTGATTCGTAATCGAAGATAGATGTAGATGTCTATGGGCCACAGCAACCACTTGCCATCAGGTGGATTGTGTGCTCGTTTGTCACCCTTATCTTATAAAAAAACACTCATAACAAAAGCATTTAAAGCTTATTTAGTGTGGTTAATAAATTTTCCGATATTAGTAATATTAATAGCGTAATTACGATATTACTCTACTAACATTACTAATAACTTAGTATTATTTTTAAAACATAAGGAAAAATCTAACCTAACTATTAGAAAATAAAAAAAGATGCGGCTGCCTTACGTGCAACTACATCAAACAAGCAAATCTATGGAGAGGCATGTGGACCTTGAAAGGCTGCTACGAATGAACAAAAAAAAGAAGTAATTTCCTTGAGTTTATGTTGATCCAATAAATTGAATATTTTCGACATGACTTTTATGAAAGTCATGCAACAAATACTTTCCGAATTTCTTTATTGTGTCATTTTGAGGCAAATGAATCAATATTGTTTTGTAGCTTACGACTATTACTGATGTGATATGAGTTGGATTTGCTTCCACCGTAGCTTCCAATGTGTCATTATTAATGTTATATTATCTTTTATTGTTATGAAGTAGTTAATGTAAATCATTTTGGCAACCAAACATGAATGTCAATTACAAGATTGAAATATCGAATTGATAAACTTCCTTCTATTCAAATCGTTCATTCTAATATGTTATAAAGCACGAATCAGCATTATGATATTACCTACAGTCCCATTGTGTTTCCTATAATCGTAAAAGAGGCTCACTATTGACTTTGGAATTACCAGAACTTAAGCGATGAAAACTAAAACAATAATTATGTGCTGTTTGTATGACACTTTGTGATTTATATACTCTTTGGCCTGTGTAGCAGTGGACTTGTGAACGGAACTTATAAACGGCTACTTTCGTTCGTTATTCGTTATGTTTGGACATAGCGAAGGCTTTCGATTGGGTTTGGCATAAAGCGCTTCTTACGAAGCTTCCTTCCTATGGGCTTCCTGAGAAATTGTGCCATTAGATCACAAGTTTTCTTGCAGATCAGAGCATCAAGGTCGTAGTAGACGGTGAATACTCCGATTACAAGCCCATTAACGCTGGTGTTTCACATGGCTGCGTGCTATCGTACAACTCTGTTTCTTCTGCATATCAATGACATGTTGCAAACAGGTAATATTCATTGCCATGCGGATGACAGCACTGGTGACGTTTTATACACCGGCCGGTCTAATATTTCTCGGGAAAACGTCGCCGAGTATCGTAGCAAACTTATGTCTGAAATCGACAATTTGTTGAACAAAGTCTTGAACTGTAGGCGACTATATCTAGTCCAGTTCAATCCCCAAAAAATACAAGTTTGCGCATTTACCGATAAAAAACCCCTTCGTCGCATCTCTTTACTTTAAAGGCACTTCCCTTGTTGCTACAACCAGTATCGGAATACTCGGCGTCGACATATCGAGTGACGTGAAGTTTCATGGTCACTTGAAAGAGAAGGCCAAATTGGCGTCTAAAACGCTCGGCGTACTCAGCAGAGCGGAACAGTATTTCATGACGGCACACCGCCTGCAACTTTACAAGGCGCAGGTTCGGCCGCACATGGAATACTGTTCCCATTTCAGGGCTGGGGCTCCCTACTGCCAGCTCCTTCCATTTAATCACATCCAGCGCAGAGCTGTTCGAGTCGTCAGCGACCGAACTCTTTCCGATTGGCTTGACTCACTGGCACTGTGAAGAGGTGTTGCATCTCTTTGCGTATTTTATCGCATTTACCACGGAGAGTGCTCTGAAGAATTGTTCGGACTAATTCCAGCTATACAATTTCACCATCGCACCTCGCGACAAAACTCACAATACCATCCATACCATCTGGATGACTGGCGGTCCCCCACTGTGCGGTTTAAAAGAAGTTTTCTTCTTCTTTGTGGAATCAACTACCACCAGAGATTTTATCAGACCGATACGAATTGGTGACCTTCAAGAAAAGAGCCTACTCCTTTTTAAAAGGCCGGCAACGGATCTGCAATTCCCCGGGTGGTGCAGTTGTTCATGGGCGGCGGTAATCATTTATCATCAGGTTACCCGTATGCTCGTTTGCCCCCTCTTCTAAGAGAACTAAATTACTACCACCTTGTAAGCACGGCAACTATGGAAAACTCCTCTCTATTAGGCAATCTATGGGGGAGGCTTATGTACAGCAATGGAATTTTATAGGTTGCAATTAAAGAAGAAAGAAATAAACTTTATATAAATGGGAACAATTATAATAATACCACTTATCCCTCAGCAGTTTGGAGTCCCCTTCCGAGGGATACCATCTGGTTGAGGTATTATTTGTTTAAGTATTTTTATTTATTTCTTTTACTATATTTAATGAATATCTTTTTTTTTGTAGGATAGGGTGACAAACGAGCACACAGTCCACAGTAAGTGGTTGCTGTGATCCACAGACATCCACATCTTTCCTCAAGAAAGAATCAAAATGCAGGTGCGTTATCACCCATGAGGACTAAGATAGAATGCCTCGTTTTCCAGTAAAAAGGGTCTCCGATTCTCTATACTCACCATACAAAACACAGCAGTGTTAAGCTGCTATTTTACGCTGGTATTCTGTGAGAGCGTGGTCCTTTCCCGGTCGAGCCGACCCATTCGTGCTACAACTATACTACTAGTATAGCTGCAGAATGGCTCTACCACGTATAAAAATTTTTCATAGTGGATTTAAGACACCTACGGGATGAAATGAGACGGTGTTTTTTTTCTTACGTCGCCACTATACGAAAGCACTGAGCTAATCGAATTTAAATGATCTTTACTATGTATTAAGCAAACTTCAAGAGGGAACAAAAGCTGAAATATTGTTGCTTGGTATTCGTTAAAGTTTCAGTGTTGCTTCTGGTTCTAATATCAGAACCGCATTTTACGTACTATTATTAGATTTTTTTAGAATCTATCATCCAACCCAAGGCCTAACTAAATGTAAATTAAGAGTGGTCATTGGTTTTGCGGCGCAATAAATTATAATTTATAGTATCAAGTGTCTTTTTAATTTTATATAGTTTACGACAGATCTGACCCGGCTTCGCACGGGTGATTCTTTGTACAATCTCTAAACAATCTAGTGACCTAAACACACGTACAGAAGAATTATATATAAAGATATAATCTAGCCTTTTATGAATATTTTTATTAACTATACTTGTGGTAAGCAGTCACTAAGTCACGTTCCCTTTCAAGACGTAAGTGCCTCATGAATCTTAAGAATATTCTTGCCCTCTTTCACATAAGATTTCATATGGTATTTAACGTGAATCTGTTGCCTAGTAAATATATTTACTAAGTGAAGGTAACCAATGTGCATACGGTCCACTACTCCAATTTTTTTATTTAATAATAAATTAAGCAAGCGTCATCTAGCTTACAAACTTATGTGATATAGACTGTAGACCGAATTACCGTCACTGCGGTCAGTCTCAATGAAGACTAGCCATCTGCACAAGACAGGATAAATGTACGCAAGTATATGCGCAAGCACAGGCCCACTCTTTTTTGCCCCACTCTCATAATTCGATGGAACGGAAACCCGACACAATAGAAATCAGGCCCTGGACCGATGGCTTCATGTCTTTCTAGGGCAAGAGGGTGAAACACCGCCAACTTCCTCACTTCGGGTTGCCAAGAGCTTCTTGATAGAAAAATTCAATAGCTGTTTTTGATCCGACCCGGAGTTTGGAACTGGGGCCACTTGAGCAGACGTCAATTTTATGAGAACTAGGCTAACGAGGCGTTTAAAAATATGTTACGGATGGTAATATCTAACTTGAATCTTCCTGCCAATGATTTTAAAAGTTAAACAAATACATAAAAAAATAACATATTAAAACAAACTTAGGGCAGCGGGTTCGAATTCCGCACGGAACAAGTATTTGTGTGGCCTACGAGTAATTGTTCGATGTTTGATATTTGTCCTTGTGAAATTTGTGAGTATAAACTGTCCCCACGGTACAGGAAAAATCATAGTGCGGAGGTAAAGTTTTCTTTAAAAAGAGGAAAAATTTTGCTCCGTCGCGTTTTAAATGTTGACCAGCTACCTGTGACGAGTTTGCAATGCATGTTTGATATAATTTTGATATTACTACAGCGAGTACGAAACTCTGGTTCTGTACTCGGATAGCCATCGTAGCCCTACTGTACAAGCACTTCAACACTTCGATATACCGACGACAGTCAACTTGGCATCGCTGAAGGGACTGCAGCACCGCCCAAATTTCGACGGAATCAAAGGCTTTCTCATAGTCCACATACGCCAGACATAGTGGCAAATTGTACTCCTCGGACTTCTGTACAATTTGCCGAAGGGTATGTATGTGGTCTATGGTGCTAAAGCCTTAACCCTACGAAATTATATTAACTATAATTAAAGTTTTGCAGTTTTTTTTAGAACTGTGCTGGATCTATATTATGGGTATAGCCTGAATGGGTCGCCTCGAATGGGGAAGGATCACGCTCTCACAGAATACCAGCGTAAAATAGCAGCTTAGTGCGGTTCTCTACATTAAACGTTTCGTACGTTTAATGTAGAGAACCGGTGACCCCTTTTTACTGGATACGAGATATTCGATCTTAATCCTCAGGTGTGACAACGAATCAACATATCGATTGAGAATCAAGGATAAATGTAAAGGTCTTTATGGGCCACATTATCCTCTTACCATCAGGTGGACTGTGTGCTCGTTTGTCACTCTAATTCTATAAAAAGAGAAGCACAAAATGTAACTTTAAATTTTTAAACCATTTTCTCTTAGCGTTTATTGTCTCCTTGCCTCATCTTTTAATGTAGCTGATTAATGATAGCAGTAACACACGTTTCGCAACACTGACGCTGCTGCTGCTTGTCGTTACTTTAGGCATTTTACGTCTAGGGTTAACAATTTCTTTTATATATAATTTATAAAAAAACTTACAGTCAATCAGTGAAGCGTGCTTCCATCAAACATACTTCAAGCCGCTGAAGAAGATTAGTCAGTTTTTACCATCAGTCAAGAGTAATGTCCCCCTGCAAGATGCAGGAGTGTACAAGCTTGATCGTGCGGTCTCTCTTACATAGGACAAACTAAAAGACCAATAAAAACCCGCGATAAAGTACTCATAGCTGATGTGAAGAATCGAGCTTCGGGAAGTCTCCAGTCTATCAACACATACAGGATCGCCCCCGTCACTACATCAAATTTGATGGACCACAAATCTTCGTTAAAGAACACAGATTACTTTCAAGGATGATTCGCGAACCATACTTATTTCAATATAGAAGAAGGCTGGGTGCTACCATCTGCTTGGGATCCTATAATTAATAAAATTTAATCCCAACCGAAGCATACTGCAAGACTTAAAGATACTATAAGTTCATACTGCGTAGATCGGTACAAAATTAATAATTTTAATCTGGAGATAACAATGATTAACTATGATATTGGGACGTTGAACACCTTAGTCCCCCCTCCCCTGTGACAATGGTTGTTGTAAAGTGGTCGAAACATCGGGAGTATAAAATAAGTTAATATACGTGATAGAATCCGTAAAATCTAATTTTATTTAAATGTGTAGTGTTCGCGTAGAATAGAAGTTTCTCTCTTTACAAATCATAGAATAAAGATTATATTGTACGCATAGAATACATAAATTACGTAAGGAATGTAAATCATGTAATTCAAATGCAAAACTTTCCGTTAAAGCATTTTATGTGTAAAGCGTAGCAAATTGTGTATTCTTTACACTGTAACGTGATGCTTTCGAGCCATTCATCTAACTTGAATATAATGTTATTGTATCAAAAGTTAAATAACGACATTGATGTTCATGTTACATTTTATTTTCTTTTTAAATAATAAATTTATGTGAGGACTTTGTCTATCAAATTTCACTTATTATAAATAGACCACTTTCAACTGTAATAGCTCTGGTTTGACACGAAGATGTCTCGGTGGAACATAGCACATCTAATGAAATAATTGTGCGTTTTTTGTTCAATCGGCTTACTTTGGGAAATTTTGCTCACACATGAACTTTGTGTCCGCCCGTAGAAGAAAGTTGATAATGATGAACTGTAGGCGATAGTGAAAGCGTATTTATCTCAAATTACGGCTGAACTGCGATAATTAGTGTATCCTATAAGACAAACGCAAGTGTTCATCACTGTCTATCCATGTGTCCAAGCTAAACAGTGCCCGATACAAAATATTAGTCAGAAGAAACTTATGGTGAATGTTTGGATGTCTACTGTTTGCTCACGATAGCTTCTTACCATCTGGTGCTACAGTTACCGTCCCTTGTTGTCCAGAATTGCAAATGATGGCGGAGAAACCAAATTGGTAAGCTTCTCTTCGCCGTTACTTCTTCATGACAACGCTCTCATAGGTATATAAAGCTAAAGACCCCCATTCATTCACCATAATCTGCAGACTTTGCCCCAGCATACTTCCACTTTTTTTAATCGATCCTTGCGCAACAGAATTCGATAGCAAGGGCGTCAAAAACTGCCAATAAAATGGCAGGAATATGTTAAAAGTTTAAAGGAATGTGTTAAAGGAAATATTTTTAATGTTTGTTTTTGTTTATTTTAATTAACCCTTACAATTTTTATTTATTTATTTATTTATCCTTTATTGCAGCACACCAACTAGACGTTACAAAGGACGGACTTAATGCCCTATGGTATTCTCTAATTGTCTAATTGTCATTTTCATCGGTATAAACGTGATAATATAATATAACCTAATTATTACATTTTCTAACGAAAGATTTCTTATTTCTAAATTTTCTCACTAGGCAAGGTACTTAGCCTGCTCCGTCAACAACAGAGCGTAGTTGTTCGAAAACATTGATACCGTGATTAAAGCTTCTTCGTTAGGTGTTCGGAGAATATGCATGAATGTTAAAAGTGTTAAAATAAACTATGTACAAAGACATACTGAATGAAACGTTTTATATTTCTAACTACTAATATAGCGAAATTACTTAAAATAACTATTAGACTTTATAAAGAAAGGACCTTTAAAGATCAATTCATTTAATTTATGAGTTTATGGTAAGTAAGAAATGAAGTTTAAAAAGTTAAAATTTTTTATTTTCATTTATTATTTAAAATATATTAGATTACTTAGATATTATTTACAGCCTTACTATACTTTAATTTTTTTATAAAGTTCGACGTTAATTTAAAAAGTTAGCTCTCTGTTTCTCTTTCTCTCGCTTTTTTGCTAAATTACAATAAAAAGAGAGGTAACCATAAAATATAAAATAATAACGCTGAATCTTATTTAAACATCATTAAACACTGTCATTATGTTGGTTACAGATATTTTTACAAAGGATGTGCGTTCTATTGAGAAAAAATCTCAGTCCCCCAAAAGTGATTGATGAGATGAAATGACAAAACCGCGATATATCTATGTTACGTGGTACCTTACAATCCCTATCAATACACTTTGTAACGCGTACATTGTCATAAACTCGCTTTGTGCGCATTTTAGCGAGGAGGGGTAAGAAATATATTATTAACTAGCTTTTTACCCGCGGCTTCGGTCGCGTGGTCTTCAATTTAAAAACATAATTAAATACTATTCCGCGCCAAATTTAGTAAAACTCGATCACTTTTAGGCTCACTTCGGTGTTTGTGTCTTTGTCAGTTTATCAAAAAATTTTATTGACTTCCCAGACTATTGGGCCTAGATGATTTATATTTGGCATATATATAATATGCTACAGAAACATGTGAATAAATAAGTTTTTCAGAATTGCATTAACATCATGTGTCTTTTTCTCTTTCAGATTATATCTGTACCGTCCACTTTCTCTTTCCACTTGATAGGTTGGTTAGTTCTTAATTACCTTCCAATCTGAATATAAAATTGACCATTGTAACTGCAAGTAACGAAGGATTTTTTCAGGTGTCTGCCATGTAATGAAAATTTTAAAACCTCTTTATTTTATGTCTGTGATTTCATGTATTCTTCATTTATTAAGAACGACATATGAGTTAAATGAACTTTAGTTTTAATGTGAAATGCTTCCTAACAAGCCACTGGCATAAAAACTACAAACTCACTGCCTTTGTCAGGTCCTAATACAACAAATGAGATTACACTGAAGAAATTTTCGGCCAATGATTCTTTTTTATGAGTCGTGATACAGTCTGGACTTATTGAAAAATGTTTGTGGATAACCCATTATTAATACTTTTATTAATTTTCTGAATGTATAATTACTCGCTGCCTGGCATTTCTTCTTATTTCTAGTGTATGTAAAAGCAGTTTATATAAGAAACTATTTATTCAACAATGGAACTTAGGATGACTTAAATGGAAAAAGCTATAAACGGTACATAAACAATTGAACTGGTTATTCTATTTAAAAATAGAGAGGTTGACATGTGCTTTATTTACTGAAAAACGGCTTGTAGAATTTTGTTCTACAAGCTTTTTTAAAATATTGTCGTTTTAAAATTAGTCGTCAAAGGTTTTCACGTATCTGGTGGAGCATTCTTTGTTTGAAGTAGGTTGCAGCTGTCCATGGGCTGTAGTTGCCACTTAACATACGATGGATTGTAAGTTTTTGACACTTAATTTTATAAAAAAAAATATAAACCATACTTAATTTGGTTAAAACAATGTAAAATAAATTTGCTCCATAATGGATAAAATTTATCAAAATTAATATTTTAAATATATTTTATACAGCCGAAATCATGAAAATATCTTTTAGTTATTGATGTCTCCATTCTAGCCATAACACAACTGCAGGGTGGCTCCCAATAGAAAAAAAAATAATGTTCTGTGTTAACTGCATATAAATCAATAACATAATTTATTAAAATCAAAGTACTGGTTTACAGGAGATCATAGAAAATACATTCAAAATAGTATTATTTATTCTGTGGTAATACAAAAGCACGTACCCTCCTTTTGATTTCTGCCGGCTGTCAGGTAAAACACTAAACTATATATAACATTATACTCTAGAATTTATAAAGGTCAGTGGGTAAAAAAAATGCTTATATAACAATGTTAGTTTTACAGCCTTTACATAATGCGAAGTAAGACATTTTAGATACAAGGTATTACTTAGATCTAGATTCACAACCTAATCTTGAAATATAATAGGCAGCTTAAGATTAAGCTTAAGTAATGAATATGTGTATTCCATGCTCTTAAATTACAATCTATAGTCTGCCGCGTGGTTGTGGGCTAAGAAAATCTATCACCGGATTTCGTCCCATGGGTGTCGTAAGAGGCAACAATAGGAAATACCATCTTGATAACGCCAGTCGTATAACACCAAGACCGGCGATGGGAAGCAGATTCGAAGGTTCGAAACGCCTGGCACTACAATCATCAATCCACCTACCAATCGTGACGATTAAGGAAAATCAACACTACAATAGAAGAAGCCTATGCTCAGCTTGGACTTTGAGCTGATGATGAAGAACAAGAACACCTTTTCTGCCTAGAATATATTTGGAAAGATACTACTTTCTTACCCATTATGCTGTCAAGTAACAATATACGTCTGCTGATTTGCGATCTATAGCGGGATAAAATTAGACATGCCTGACACCCAAGCAATCCTGGCATTCCTGGTGACGAATTTATTTGTTTTATTTATTTACTTCAGGCATATATGGATAAAATTATAAACAATCAAAGAACTTAATTTTGAATCATGAGCATTAAATTCATAAGTACCTGGGCGACAGAAATTTGCTCGGCGTTACAAAAGAAAATCATGCTCGTTTTAAGGTTTGTTACTATAGGCTATTTACGTCTCACTGCTGGATACAGGCCTCCTCTCATTTCTGAGAGGGTTTTAGGGCAAAGAAATGTCAATGCCAATGCGTGTTGGCGAACTTCACATGTCTTCGAAATATTTTTTTTCTTATTTCTCAGACATGCAGGTTTCCTCATGATGTTTTCCTTCACCGTCAAGCACGTGGTAAATCAGCACTTAAAATTGCAACTAACAATTTCATTGGTGCCGGCGGGGATCGAACCCGGGTTGTTCAAGTACTGTGAAGCTTACAGCGAGCGCTAACCATCTTAGCTACCACGGCTTTAATGTTTGTTTTTAATGTTTTATTTAATGTTTAATTTAATGATTGTTGAGTATAGCATAATTAATCGATTTATTTTGGTAATATGAAATAATTTAAGGCTAATTATAGCCATTAAGTTGGGAAACGCAGCCAGCGTTCTTGGCACGATACCGTGGAAAGTAGGACTGTTTGATAATTAATTTACTAGTTATAGTTTTTTTTTTTTTATAGTTTTTAATATTTTATATAATAAATTAAAATGTAATAAAGAAAATTAAAAAAATTAACGTTATTTAAAGTATCGTAAGCCGTGGTAGCTCAGTGGCTAAGCTCTCGCTAGCTTGAAGAACCGACAAGCGATGGGGAAGAAAGCTTCTCAAGTGGCTGCCTTGTATCGATAGATGAAGTGGAGGGTGACCTCCCACCAGATGGGGTGACGGCATGGTAAGACATGCATGAAGTCGATGGATGCAGGTGGCCATGAAGCTAATACAAAGGGGAGACGGCATAAATAACTGTGCACTGTGATTCTAAGTAGGTCCTGAAGTCATCATAGTGGGCGTGGCTTTAGTTAGTATACTGTCAGCATTCGTCCTGTGCGCTTATGTGTTGACAAAATCGCAAATCGGTGTATTTTCGTAGTATTAAGAAGAAAAGGATGAAGTGCTGTGTTTTATTGTGTAAAAACTACTCAGATAGACGCTCTGATGTTATGGATGGCATCACATTTCATTTGTAAATAATTTTACACCTAATTTATTAAAATAGTTCTAGAAAAATCTCTTTGCGTCGGCTTTCAAATATAATTAAATATATTCGACACTAGATGGCGACACTTTGTGTCATGTGAACTAAAAATATAAAGGTCCGTAGAGCTCAGTATTGGTAAAATAATCATACGAAGGTGCTGAAATTTGTTTTACATTCAGACATAAAGAAATTTTAATTGCCAAAATATTATTTTTATAGTTTATAACATTTTGTGGACATGCCGCCATCTACTTTCAAGGTAGCTAAGCTACATTGCAACATCGATATGGAAAGATTCGAGTAGTTTTACTATTTATCAGTAGATGTAGATAATGTAAAGTGGGCGGGGCTTTGCATCCCCTCACCCCGCAAATTGTCACGCGTTGTTACATAGTGAAATTTAATTACAACATCTCCTCTTTCTATTTGCTTCATGCAGGTGGCTCAGGACTGTGCTTTGTGGCATTCCTTTGGGGGAGGCCTATGTCCAGAAGTGGACTTATGAAGGGTTGTAATGATGATAATGATGATGAAATCCATAAAAGTAAAAAGATGGATTCTGCTATTCACTCCAACGCTTTAAAAATTTATTATAATTTCTTAATAGCTTATTTCTTTAACAAAAATATATTTATAGACTACTTATCTTACGGTGCGTACATATAACAAAACATAACATGTTATAAAATATTGTTATATAACATGCTTCAGTAATGTGGAGACTGAATATTATAAAATGTGTCATATAACGTGACACAAATGTTATATAACTCGAGAGTATTTTTCTCTAGTCAATAAACTATGTTTGTTTGGGACGAACCCAGTATCTATGTTTTTTTTTGTTATTTAAAAGTACAAGAGTTGCTGCAGCAGCTATTAAAACGTCTCTACGTGTCGACATTGTGAAAAGCACTGCAGAACGACAAACGACAATATCATATAACATTGTTATATTGAATTGTTATTCCAATGTGTACAGTATGCTTATATGTTGCAATGTTGAAAAACAATGTGATATAATGTGGACAAAAGTTACACAACATGTTACTTAATCTGTACGCACCCTTAGCCGCACTTTACAAAACAAATATAGGCTGTTTTTAGCATAAAAAGTAGACAACGGAAAACAAAACAACAAAAAGTAGTGAAAGCATAAAGATAAGACGTTTCTTATTCTTTCCACGAAAGACGTGAAAAACCTGGGAGAGAAGCTAAAGATACACGCGCAGGAAAACTCCGAGTATCTTGATGTCCCTTAAGGGAAATTATTGTTTTTAGATTTAAGGTTTATGTATTTTAAACGTTATAAAAAAAACATTGTCTAAAAATAAATAAACATTTTCTCTCCTATTCTATTAGTCTGCCATATCAACTTTCCTCATATAATCAGTATTCTAAAACTTCTTAATATAATCAGTCTTCTAAATCAATTACGCCATTTATTATTTATTGAAACTTTTGTGATTTGTTAACGCCCTAGATTATTTCTTTAAGAAATCGTATAATTTTTTAGTGTATTCGTCTTATTTGCTTTTTTGGACTGAAATATTTTTATCATTATATTTAAAACCTCATGGAGCCGTCAAGGTATATATTACGAAGCGTTAGCCACTCAGCAACATAAGCTGAGCTGATGAGAAAAAATCCTTGCGTACGTCATAATGGGCCAAGTGTATGATTGTATAATAGAAATTTATGTCTTGACATTCCATCTTAGTCCCCGGAGGTGAAAAGTCTGTAAACATTTTCTATTAGATATTAGTTGCAGGTGTCCATGCGCTGCTGAAGGGTATCTTACATTATCCCTTATCATCTCTTAAGAGTCATAAGAGTCAACATAAGGAAACTGAATTACGATGGCCATGTAAAGTTCAAGGTGTCTAGTCAAATTTAATGGAGGTCAGGTCAAGTCTACCATGCGTTGCGATCATGTGACAATTGTAAGGCCCATCCGAATACTACGACACAAATTCAAGAAAGGATGACTGCTAGTAGAAATAGCAGTGAAAGGATTGTGCGTATTATTTGTTTCCAGTAATGGCGGATAATTTAAAACTCGGTGTATTCTGCAAAACTAAGAAATGGCTGACGATGATCTGCTTTATGTAAATACAATTTGTGCTGAAACCAAAATTACTGTTTTGTTTAAATTGTAAACAAACATTACACAAGTTTTCGTAATATTGAATGGGGTTGTCAGTCAAACACTTTGTCTCGGTTAACAAGTTATTTATATTAGAAATTGTTTCTTCGTAAATTTAAATGAGAATACATTAAGAAATTATTAACTAAATTTTTTTGTAAAAAAAAAGGAATAAGTTTTTATATTCTTTGTGACTTAAAGTTATTAAAATAAAAAAGCCAAGATCAAAAACAAAAAAAATTAAAATGACACTTCATACCTAGTTCGAAGATCAAAGAACACCTCACAGATAAAACACATAATTTTATTTTTATTTGTGGAAACTAAGTTTAAGCATATTTAATTCAATGAACTTCCGCAAAGTAACGCCTCATTTTTCGTAAATGAAAAGTAAAAGATGTAATTTTAACAATTTACAGAAACTTACCTTTTTTCGTCGGAATAAAGGTTCTTGAGTGACAGCCTCGTAACGGTAAGAAAATTGTAAGGCGTCCTCCTATTAAATGTATTGACGATCTGGTAGGAGATGCAATAAGTCGATAGTTGCAGGTAACTCGGGACAGTGCTTTGTGGCATTCCTTAGGGCAGGTCTGTGTTCAGCAATGGAATTGTGATGGGTTGAAATTATGATGAAGATAGAAGTTTACTACATCTATTAGCATAGTCTAGAGCTATGATAGCTTAGGGGCTCATAAGCGCTCACCTCAACATTTCATTTTACGCGAGCAAACCGTGATCAATTTCCTCCGGCGCGGCGCCTCAGAAAACATCATGAGACAATTGGCTTCTTGAGAAGTTTAAATAATTACAACAATAATATTATAATAATCAGGAAATAACTGTTTTACGCGGTCTTTCCTTAAGAAAAATATTGGTTATGAGTAATGGTAAAATTATAACCAAAAAGCAAAATTATTTTCGATATTATAATTATTGTCACGTCACTCTTATTGACTTTTAGTCTGAAGTAGTCATCATATAGGATATAGAGAGTGATATTTTGCGGCTTTAGGTTCTTAGGTGAACAATATATGGCAGCAGAGGAATGTCCTTTGAAGAAGCAATTTCTAAGGGTTCCCTAAGGTAACCCTAAGGGATTAAGTTTTAATGTAACTAATTGGAACATATTCTAGTTGCTACCTTGAACTTGTGATATTCCAAAAAAAAAATTTAATAAAAAGTAAAAATATACTTCTAAATTCAAAAATAATAAAATAATTTCCACATATAATGGCTATTGAAATCTGGGCAATAATCTATTTAGTTATTATTTAAACTACAATAATCAAATAATTTCTATCTTACTTTATTTTTGAAGTATTCGTTTAAAATTATATTTAATTTTATTATACTAATTATATTTTATTATATTAAAACTTTTATGCTTCAAAAATTTTATTCCTAAAACTCTAAAGAGTCAAGAAATCTTACTGATATGTAATTATTTGTTACGAGTAGTTTTCATACGACTATTTTGAACATTGTGATGATATTGATAAACAACAAAATCTTATAAAATGATCCTTTGCCCGATATCCCTGGTTCTTGCTAACGTAAGCGTAATATTAAATCCCTTATATGGCAAAAAGTGATCCCTTAAACGGACGTTAGGTATTTTATATTATTTATTTCAATAATAAAATATGACTCTGTAGTGGCGGTATTAGAATATCAAATACCCCATAATATTGTAAGTTGAAGAAAGACGGATAACGAATGAATAACATATACATATATACACATTGATCACATTTACACGTCGGTGTGTCTATAAAATACCGGATCGAGAGCGAGCGAGGGGTTGCGTCACTCTACCGCAGTGTCATATCGATGGTGGTGGAGTAGAATTTAGGGTAGATCAGGAAACCCCCAGCCATTTGTGCAGTATAAAGTTCAGTGTAGGTGCCGAGCGAGAGAGATTCCGCTGAAATAATTCTACGAGTGAAATCATTCTACGCGTGCTAAGAGTGTTTCGTGGTTCTGTCCATCGTGGTTATTCTCCTGGTGCAGGATGGTGTTGATGAGAGGCTGCCCTGTGTTGCGTCGAGGTGGGTGGTGTTGCTTTTGGTTTGCATACTTTGGTCTTATCGTGTAATTATGTCCTTCACGGTACACCAGTGTGTAATTGTGACGGTGTGGCGGGTGGAAGGAAAAGGGGAGATCTCCCGCCGGGCAAGGTGTTCTGCCCGGGGAGCGGCCAATGCTTCGACCGGTAGTTTGGAGCTATTCTATATAAACTGCTTATATATATTCTATATAAATAGTAATATAATATCTCGAAGCTTTTGGCAGCCCGTGCCAGAAAATAAAATGGTAATAAAGCTAATTATGAAGTATTAATAATTATACAATGAAATATTTAGTCATATCAATTTATAATGCAATGTTAATAAAAACTATTAACAATCCTAATATGCCCATAGTTAAAATTACATCTTTAATATTTTCTTAAGTTATATAATCATTATTAAAATATATTATCATAATGATTTTATTAACCATTTTTAATAATTAACGTTATCCTGATGTATTTCCGAGATCAGACTTGAGATCTTTTGTTGTATTTCCTATATCAGAATTGGCCTTATCCTGTTAAAGTTTCTGTATTGGTACATATAAAAATATGAATATTTATATTACCATAGAAAAATAGACTAAAATAATAAATATAACCGAATTAGATTTCTTTTTAATTTTATGTCACATACGCGATGGTCTAACCGTAACTCTTTTTGTTCAAAATTATTTCCGTACTCGTACATAACAAATTTATTTCGCCGTGTTATGTCGGCCTGTAACCCATATATCATCAAGTGACTATTATAAAAGGTGACAGAGGGAAGTTAAAAGAGGAGATGTGCAGTAGCATTTTCTAAGAATAGCTTAAAATAATAAAAAACTGCGGTCGCCAACCTGCCTGTCATGTGTGGCATCTATGCCATATGTCTCATATGGCAGGCATATGTCTCCTTATCTTTGGGGAAGGCCTATGTGTATCAGTGGACTTTGATGGGCTGCGATGATGATGACAATGATGAACACATTTTTAAATACAAAGATGCTTTTTAAAGAATATTTACAGTTTTTGTAGCTAAATTTAAACCGTATCATTTACGTGATACTATTGAAATAAAATTTATACTCATTGCTTTAAAATAATTAAAATAATACCCGAGGTGGCTTGATAAGTCTTCAAAAACTAAATAACGCCATCACTGAGGGTTAGCTTAGCATTGAGTTGTTGCGCTGTGGGCCGCGGGTTCGAACCCTGCACGGAACAAGTATTTGTATGGCCTACGAATAATTGTTCCGGTTCTGGATGTTCTTGTGTAATTTGTGTATGTAAACTGCCTTCATGATACGGGAGAAAATCCTAGTGTGGTGGTAATGTTCTTTTATATATATATGTATATATATATATATATATATATATATATATATATATATATAAAAAGAAAAAAACAAGAAAAATAAAAACATCTCCGCAAAAACGTAAAACTATATTTATTTGCTTTAGCTTCTTTCAAGTTATATTTATTATATCTTAGGCTGATTTTTCAATACTCAAACAAAAGTTATCCTTTAAATAAATTACAACCAGGTTGGATATAAAAGTGAACAAATTAGACTTTTAATCAGAACTATATTCCAACATGAAGCAAATAAATATAAAAAATATATTTCTATTCAATAACTTCAGAATTCGGCGCTAAGAGTCAATATTTAGAAGTATTAAAGCCCCGACTTCAGAATTTATTACGTGAAAATTATTTGATTCGTTTTGTTTCTTTGAAGTCAGCTTTTTGTTTTTAATAAAATTCTAATTTTATTTCCCTTTTGAGTTGACTAAGATTTATCACAAGCGCGAATGTCGTCTAAGCAGTTAAATTAAAAACTTAATCGCCTTTTTTTACTATAGTATAATTTATATGCAATTTTTGACTTTTTACCAAAAGGTAAATTTTTTACAATTTAAAGTGGACTAAAGAGTATTACAAGCACAACGTGATAACTATAATTTCGATTAAATAGTTACATTAAAATATCTTCTCCTATCTGCGTAAGCTGTGGGGCGTTTTTTTTAATTTTATTTATTTATGAACACACAAAAAGCCACCAAAACAATTATGTAGTGAGTTCTTACAAAGGTTCTACTTATACCATAATTTATTGTAATATTCAAATATTACAGAAAAACACAGGTAAACACATTATTTTAAAAGGTCAACGTAGTGCGTACATTTCTACTTATTAAAATAATATCATCATCATCATTATGATTACAGCTCTTCACAAGTCCACTGCTGAACATAGGCTTTCCCAAAGGAATGCCACAAAGTATGGTTCTGAGCCATCATCCAGGCCCATTGCCACTTCAGCTTACTTATCCGTTGGACTTTGTCAGTTCCTCAGAGCGTAGGCCTCTCCATAGCTCCCTTAGCGATCTTGAACTTTCTCGTACGGCCAGCAGTGCATGGTCATGTCTCAGTCAGTCATAAGTCATCACTGGCAACACGTACTGGTTGTGCAATTACTGATTAAATCACGTTTAATTTAACTTGTTTTTACGTTTTGGCGAGTTGAACGCTTTGCAGCACACATAGTCAGGAAGAGTGGAGAGGGGGGGGGGGGGATGAGATATTTTCCGACATAACAATATAACCATTTCATTAAGATAAGCGAAATATGCAAATAATAAGCATAGAGTTCAAAAATATCCATTTGGAATATTGAATATTATATATATATTAGTAAACGCATAAAATGTCTCTGAAAATCTCTAAATTTATTAAAAACCTGCTTAAAATGTTCAAAATGTATCAAATCATATAAATACAAGGCGATTATATTGCAATAACAAAGATAAATAACATTTGTAATATAATAGAAAAAATGGATTAAAATTTTCTAAGTTAATGAACGTGTTCTTGTAATGTTCCCTTATATTGGGGCGTTGTCGGAGACATACCCAAGGTTGTACATATATATGGGGTGGTCGGCTGACCGACTGCTAGTACTAAGGTTGCACAATGACTACTCCTATATTAGGGACTTAACGTAGTAAGGTCTGACGAACCAAAGCATTAATATAGAAGGTCTCTATGATGCATAAGCATTATGATAGCAGAGTTATGACTTGAAGTCCCATATGAATAAGACATACAGTAGTATGGTCTATGAAATAAAGCAAATATGTAGAAGGTCTCAAATGGGACTTGAAAAGGATTATTATAGTGGCGTGTAGGTTGCTTCGCAGCCTCTGAGACCGAGGTAAACTTGGACTCACTAACCGATGTGTCCTAGACATATCATCTTAGTGCCGGTGGTAAGCGGGTTTGTTGTAGCAATACGACTTGCCCGTGGACATCGCACACCCCTACCGGTTGTGGGCGGCGTCTTAGCGCATAGCGTTATGATACGTCGGCTATCTTTCGGATTAGGGTGAGTGTGTTTGGTAGTACTTTTAAGTGCAGCAAGCATACTCAACTTCATGTCTTAGTGCAATAGCGCTATGATACGTGGAGTTTTGGCTACTGACGTCTTAGTACCGTACTTCTATGATACGTTGGTGGTATTTTTAGTTAACAACATTATAAAATTTTGTTACCAAAGTCGATAGGGATCATGTGGGTGTGTTGTGAGGGGGCGCCATCCGTATGATAGTTACATTGATGCTTACTGCTACTTGCAGTATTGTGTCTTGTGATGGATCTGCGGGTGTGCTGCACCTGATTCGATGCATCTTGTGGTTCTGGTCGATGGAGGTATGCGGGTGGTGATGTCTGCTGGGACTGTATGGGGAACCTTGGGATGGTGTAAGCCCGACGATAGTCGTATTGATGCTTGTTGCATTCTTGTAGCATTGCGTTTCTACGATGGTTGTTTGGCGGGTCGCTATTCTCAATGGCGCTCTCTGCGTCTTGGTTTGACTCACAACCTAAGTAGCTTTGCCCAAGTCGGGTCCCTTCATTGCGGGGCTGCAGACTGTCTGCCCTCCATGATGTTTTATATAACAACTTAATAATATATCTCTATAAAGTTCCCACCTTTGAGAGATTGAAGGCAACTTGTTGGTGGGTGAGACAAATATGATCGAAAAATGCATATACTCAACGTCAGTGACACAAACCCTTTCTGATGGCGAATTATTAATATTATCTTATAACTGCCTATTGGCTATATCTGCCATTGTATTGGTTGGTGGAGCATATGTGTTGACCTCATGCGGGTGGTAGCTGGAGGGAGAATCTGAGGAGGCTCTCAAGGCTGCGGCCGAAAGCCGCGCAACGTGGGACCCCATTCCCTTGAGGTGAGCGGTAGACTCATGACACGCTCTGCGGCCAATTGGCCGTGCTGACCATGCAATTGGTGGTGATGCCTTACACTTCATCACGTCTGCAGAAAAGGCGGTCTGGCAGGTGGTGGCGCTCACGGAGGGCTTTTTATGGTCAGTGTGCCGATTGTTGCCTAACCCGTGTGACGTACATTTCACTGTGGCTGGATTTGATCGTATTCTGTATGGCGTTTACACGCATTGACATGCGCGACTTCGGTCGATGTTTGTGCTTACGCACTATCAAGGGGCCAAGTCCTCTTTTACTGCTTCGCCAGTTATTTTGCTGTGGACTACGGTCCAGTTTCCAACTTTGCGTACCCTTCGGGGGGAGTGCATTAAAATGGTTGGCGCTCACCGTGCGCGGCGTGTGTGGGGCCGTGTACCTCCTCCACATTTTTTTTAAAATGTAGGAGAGCGAAGCCCTTGTAACTGGTATTTGATATAAATATTGTGAGCCTTTTCCAAGCGGGAAGGGATTAATTAATAAGGAATTGACTGTTGTGAACCAGATACAAGTGGAATAGGGACAATTTATTGTTCTTAACCTTTTTGAGCTCTGTCTTCGTGAACGGGGTTCTTTAGCTTATAAGACTCTACCAACAGCTTTCGATTGCTCTCGTGAATATTCATTCTACCAAGATACACCTAAAAGAACTAAGTTACTATACAAACACAACGTAAAAATGGGTCCTAACTAAGACGATCACGCGATAAATTTATTAAACGGCCTATATTTATACCTTTAGAAAGATCAAGTTATACTGGTCACGTAAATAAGATATATTTATATATCTTACAGATATAGATTCTAAAGAAATACAAGTATAAGTGGATATATAGTAGAAAAGAAAAAAGATGGGGAGGGGTTCGTTACAATTTGGTGCCGTGACCAGGATAGAGGTTAAATTTTAAATAGGAGGCCGGTAATATAAAATTATGAGGTAGGCTATTTGCCTACAATTTGTTGCCCGTGAAATGGAGAGGAGTCTTGGAGAGTGGTGTTTGCTGGGGGTGGTTGAGAGTCTGGGGGTGGGGCTTAAATATTATAATTGAGTAATAATATAGGAGGTGTGTGCATAACGGAGCGAAATAATAAAAAGTGAAATAAGTGGAAAGACTCAATTAAACTAAGTGAAGGACTTAAAAATGGCTAAAAATAAGAAAAAATCAACCTCAATTAAGGCTAAGTCTAAAGATGAGATGAAAATGCTTCAGAAATTAAATATTGTATATAATGTACATAATGGAACAATAGAAAAGCCGAAATTTGGAAATGGAAATACTCATCCAGCATCATTTTTGGAAGATCTCACCAATTATTTAAAGAAAGTTCCATCTAATGGTCTCGAAATTTCGATTGCACAAGAGTGCTTAGTAGGTGAAGCCAAGTATTGGGCTCGCATTAATAATGTGCGTTGGACAACTTTTGATGATTTTAAAGCTGACTTCCTAAGAGTGCTTTGGGGTGAAGAAGAACAAAATAAAGTAAAGAGATTCCTTGTGCAAAATAAATGGAATAGAAGTACACACCCCACCATGGTTAGTTATTTTCTTTATGTGGTTGAGAAGGCACAAACATTATCATATCCGATACCTGAAAAACAATTAGTAACAGATGTCATCAGACATTATCCTAAAACTGTGCAGCAATTATGGAGAATAGCTAAAATTGAAACAATAATAGACACGACAGATTTCTTAAGAAACTTAGATGACATCGACAAACAAGATGAAGGTCGTGAACCTTACTATAATGAGAAAAGGAGGAAGTTTAATAATAATACGGAGCAAAAACATAAAGAAATACAACAATCATACAAAACATGGCGTAAACTCGAAGAGGGAAAAAAGAAGGTTAATGAAGTACGTGAAATACATTTCACTAATGACCAACCTGATGTTACGGCCCCTGAGCCAAATTTAGAGCTGTAGAGGTCGAACTAGTTCCCGATTCGACCCCTTGCAATGTAAAAGGGAACAAAGCATTAAATATGTTATTAAAACTGGGTTGGCGACCTGGTCAAACATTGGGTAAAAACAATAGAGGGTTGCGAAAACCTATTACTTTAAAAGCAAATTTTAACAGAGAAGGCCTTGGTTATAACGACAATGTAAATAGCATATTAAACACCTTAAAAGCCAGGTCGGACTTGCCCATAACGGAGTTATTCGTGCAAACCGACTTCGAGGAAGACGAAGATAAATATCAAAGGGAATTTATAGGGAATATGAGATCTGAAATTAAAGTTTTAATATTTGACAAAGAAATAGACGCGCTCCTCGACACTAGGAGCGATGTTACATGCATTTCAGAAAGTTTATATTTACAAATTAAAGATAATAATCGTAAAATATCAATAATGCCAGTTAAAGCAATGCAAATAAAAGGTGCTGTTGGGCAGCGCAGCACAAAAATACAACAGATGATCATATTGCCTATAAAGATAGATGAAGTAGTCTTTGAAACACAAACTTTAATTGTAGGTAATTTAATAAGACCTTTAATATTAGGCTTTGACTGGCTCAAGAGAAATAAAATATTGATTGATTTGAGAAATACTACTGTTGGAATACAATTTAAAGTGAAAAACAAAGACTACTTTATACCTATCGAATATAATAATAAATCTGTATTACATAATAACTGCATCGAACAATGTACCGATGATCCGTTAACAAATATAAAAATAGGATCTACATTGGAGGTCTCTGAAAGGGCAAAACTTAGTAAGGTTTTGGAAAATTGGGAAGCCAAGATTGCCAAGAGCATAAAATTGAAATGATCGATGATGAACCTATAGTTACTAGGTCCTATCCCATTCCATATGCATATAGATCGAAAATGGAAGAAAAGTTAAATGAAATGGAACAAGCTGGTATCATCACAAGGACATCAACGCCTTACAGTAGTCCATTGACATTCATTCTTAAAAAAGACGGCTCAATTAGAGTTCTGCTTGATGCCAGAAGCATAAATAAGAAAATGGTTGCAGAAACAGAGAAACCACCTATACAATTAGTTGTTTTGAATTCATTTCACGGAGCGAATTATATCACTACCATTGACTTAAATAATGCATATTTTCAAATTCCGATAAATAAAGATGGTAGAAAATATACTGGATTCACATTCAATGGAAAGTCATATGTATATAATGTTTTGCCGCAAGGATTAAAAACATCAGTAGGAAGCTTTAGCAGAGCCATGAATTTAATATTAGGACCAGAAGTCCAAGAATTTTGTGGGAACTATTTAGATGATCTAGCCATTATTACAACAGGAACGTTAGATAAACATTTGGAGCACATTGATATTGTTTTAAGTAAATCGAACAAAGCTGGCTTAACGTGTAACTTGCAGAAATGTGAATTTATTTGTAAAGAAATTAAAATGCTGGGTTTTATAATTTCAACAGAAGGCATAAAGACAGATCCCGATAAGATTCGAGCGATCCAAGAGTTTCCAGCACCTAAAAAGATTAAACAATTAAGGGCCTTTTTAGGTCTATGCAATTTTTATAGGAGGTTTATACCAAATTACAGCGAGAGCATAATACCGCTCTGTGAATTACTTAAAAAGGGACGGAAGTTCCAATGGAGCGGTAAAGAACAGAAGGCATTTGATTTTATAAAACAACAATTTATTAATACAATACAATTGCATCATCCAGACTTTAATAAGCCGTATTATTTACAAACAGATTGTTCCGGTGTGGGTATGGCCGGAGTACTATATCAGATAGATGATAATAATGAAAGGAGAATTTTAGGCTATCATAGTAAAGCCTTAAAAGGCCCCGAATTAAATTGGTCTGTTACTGAACAAGAGTTTTATGCTGTAATAAGCTGCCTAAAGAAATTTGAAACATATTTGAGGGGCAGTAAAGTAATAATACTAACTGATCATAAAGCATTATTGTTTATTAATAATATGAAGTTATTCAATGGTAGAGTAACCCGATGGATTTTGTATATAGAACAATTTAATTATGAAGTACAGCATATTTCGGGTAGACGTAATATTGTTGCAGATGTGCTATCACGTTATCCTCCTGATGGCGATTTAATACAAGAGGATAAAAATAATAGTTTAGAAATTGCTTACACAGAGAGCGAACCGAATATTGAGTTGATAGAAAAATTAAAATCCTTATCAGTATATCAATTACAAGATTCAGAGTCGTTGGCTATTATTGAAAAGTTAAAGACATTAAATACTTCCATAATAAAACAAAACAATAAATTTAAAAGGTATAGTTTTGAAAATGATGTATTATATTACAAAACGAATTTACAAGAAGTAATATATTTACCTAAAGCATTGAGAAAAGATATTATAAATCAAGTGCATGTCGAAATGGGTCATCAAGGACCCTATAAGGTAATTAAATATGTGAGAGACAGATTCTTTTGGAAAGGTTTAACAAAAGATATTAAAAACCAATTAAGGGCTTGTCATTTATGTCAGTTATCTAAGAAAAGCAATATAACGTATGTGGGTCCCTGCAAATCTATAATAACAGAAAACATTGGCGATATAGTCATGGCAGACTTATATGGACCACTTGTATCAGGTACCTTTGGGTACATTTTCATATTTGTCATTCAAGATTCATTCAGTAAATTTATCAAATTATATCCTTTAAAACAGTCAACAGCAAAGTCTGTTGTAACAAAAGTAAAGCATTTTGTTGAAATTATAAAGCCCAAGGCAATAATGACAGATAATGGAAAATAGTTCGTAAGTAATCACTGGAAACAATCAATGAGTGAATTAAATATAAAGCCAATGTATACCACAGTTAGAAATCCTAGACCAAATACAACAGAGCGAGTAAATAAAGACTTGAGCAGATTATTTAGGACGCTTTGTCATACTAACCACAAAGATTGGGCGTTAATATTGCCGAAATTAGAAGAATTGTATAATAATTCTTATCACAATAGTACAGGCTTCACGCCTTGTGAGATTCTTTATGGTGAGTCTAATGAGATGTCTTTTGACAAAGTAATTTCCAAAAGTAAAGACAAACATAATATCGAACAAATTAGACAACAAGTACGTAAAAATTTAAAAGAGGCAAGTCGAATAAGAAACACAAAATTTGATAAGCGAAATAGATTAATAAAATATAATATTGGCGACTTAGTAAAAATTTCAAGATCTAGTAGATCAGACGCTGATAATAAAGTTATGAGTAAGTTCAATTTGGCATATGAAGGACCTTATGTAATAGCAGCCGTACCATTTGACAATGTATATACCTTAGCAAATCCAGAGACAAACGAAATTAGAGGAATTTTCAATGCTATTCACTTATTAAAATATTTTAAGTAATAATTTCTTTTTGTATAAATTAGAGTAATTAAATAAATATTGTAACATAAAAGGGGGTGGCCCATGGAAATAATTGTTTAAGTTAAAGGTCTAAAATTATTAAAGTTATGAGCAAGAGATTTGTTATATGATAGTAGAAAGTTATTAATAAATAATGAAGAGTTGTGAATATAGATCGTAAGATAATTTTGTAATCATTTTTATTAAATAAATATGGGAGTTGGGTCAGGGTGAATGGCTTAATCACATTTATCCTATGTGGTATCGAACTGACCTCAACAAATATCCAACTGGATTGTATGCACATAAAGTGTGACACTATCGAAATAAATTTTCAAAGATTTAAAGATAAATTAATAAAGTAAGAAATCGACAATTGACTGCAAACTTTATTAACAACACGATATACAATAACTTGAATTATGGTGTTATCACATTGTGATAATTGTGGTTGAAGGGGTGTTGGTGGCGGCCATTCTCTGGGGCAGGGGGATTTGATAACATATGCCGTATTGTAACAGATTAAAAGAGGAAAGAACAGATATATAAACAATTATTTGAGTGTAGTGTATATGCTCTCAAAATACTAAAATTTTATATTAACGACTCCACTATGTGGATCATTAACATAAAATTTGGGGGTGGATTGTGACGCCTCATAATTATTATTAATAAATAATAATTAAATTCATTATACAGACATTTAAAAATGTCTTAAAAATTATAATTTAAACAATAAAATGCAAATAATAAGCATAGAGTTCAAAAATATCCATTTGGAATATTGAATATTATATATATATTAGTAAACGCATAAAATGTCTCTGAAAATCTCTAAATTTATTAAAAACCTGCTTAAAATGTTCAAAATGTATCAAATCATATAAATACAAGGCGATTATATTGCAATAACAAAGATAAATAACATTTGTAATATAATAGAAAAAATGGATTAAAATTTTCTAAGTTAATGAACGTGTTCTTGTAATGTTCCCTTATATTGGGGCGTTGTCGGAGACATACCCAAGGTTGTACATATATATGGGGTGGTCGGCTGACCGACTGCTAGTACTAAGGTTGCACAATGACTAGTCCTATATTAGGGACTTAACATAGTAAGGTCTGACGAACCAAAGCATTAATATAGAAGGTCTCTATGATGCATAAGCATTATGATAGCAGAGTTATGACTTGAAGTCCCATATGAATAAGACATACAGTAGTATGGTCTATGAAATAAAGCAAATATGTAGAAGGTCTCAAATATGTAAAAGCATTATATTGAAAGAAATGGGACTTGAAAAGGATTATTATAGTGGCGTGTAGGTTGCTTCGCAGCCTCTGAGACCGAGGTAAACTTGGACTCACTAACCGATGTGTTCTAGACATATCATCTTAGTGCCGGTGGTAAGCGGGTTTGTTGTAGCAATACGACTTGCCCGTGGACATCGCACACCCCTACCGGTTGTGGGTGGCGTCTTAGCGCATAGCGTTATGATACGTCGGCTATCTTTCGGATTAGGGTGAGTGTGTTTGGTAGTACTTTTAAGTGCAGCAAGCATACTCAACTTCATGTCTTAGTGCAATAGCGCTATGATACGTGGAGTTTTGGCTACTGGCGTCTTAGTACCGTACTAATATGATACGTTGGTGGTATTTTTAGTTAACAACATTATAAAATTTTGTTACCAAAGTCGATAGGGATCATGTGGGTGTGTTGTGAGGGGGCGCCATCCGTATGATAGTTACATTGATGCTTACTGCTACTTGCAGTATTGTGTCTTGTGATGGATCTGCGGGTGTGCTGCACCTGATTCGATGCATCTTGTGGTTCTGGTCGATGGAGGTATGCGGGTGGTGATGTCTGCTGGGACTGTATGGGGGACCTTGGGATGGTGTAAGCCCGACGATAGTCGTATTGATGCTTGTTGCATTCTGTAGCATTGCGTTTATACGATGGTTGTTTGGCGGGTCGCTATTCTCAATGGCGCTCTCTGCGTCTTGGTTTGACTCACAACCTAAGTAGCTTTGCCCAAGTCGGGTCCCTTCATTGCGGGGCTGCAGACTGTCTGCCCTCCATGATGTTTTATATAACAACTTAATAATATATCTCTATAAAGTTCCCACCTTTGAGAGATTGAAGGCAACTTGTTGGTGGGTGAGACAAATATGATCGAAAAATGCATATATTCAACGTCAGTGACACAAACCCTTTCTGATGGCGAATTATTAATATTATCTTATAACTGCCTATTGGCTATATCTGCCATTGTATTGGTTGGTGGAGCATATGTGTTGACCTCATGCGGGTGGTAGCTGGAGGGAGAATCTGAGGAGGCTCTCAAGGCTGCGGCCGAAAGCCGCGCAACGTGGGACCCCATTCCCTTGAGGTGAGCGGTAGACTCATGACACGCTCTGCGGCCAATTGGCCGTGCTGACCATGCAATTGGTGGTGATGCCTTACACTTCATCACGTCTGCAGAAACGGCGGTCTGGCAGGTGGTGGCGCTCACGGAGGGCTTTTTATGGTCAGTGTGCCGATTGTTGCCTAACCCGTGTGACGTACATTTCACTGTGGCTGGATTTGATCGTATTCTGTATGGCGTTTACACGCATTGACATGCGCGACTTCGGTCGATGTTTGTGCTTACGCACTATCAAGGGGCCAAGTCCTCTTTTACTGGTTCGCCAGTTATTTTGCTGTGGACTACGGTCCAGTTCCCAACTTTGCGTACCCTTCGGGGGGAGTGCATTAAAATGGTTGGCGCTCACCGTGCGCGGCGTGTGTGGGGCCGTGTACCTCCTCCACATTTTTTTTAAAATGTGGGAGAGCGAAGCCCTTGTAACTGGTATTTGATATAAATATTGTAAGCCTTTTCCAAGCGGGAAGGGATTAATTAATAAGGAATTGACTGTTGTGAAACAGATACAAGTGGAATAGTTTCAATTTATTGTTCTTAACCTTTTTGAGCTCTGTCTTCGTGAACGGGGTTCTTTAGCTTATAAGACTCTACCAACAGCTTTCGATTGCTCACGTGAATATTCATTCTACCAAGATACACCTAAAAGAACTAAATTACAATACAAACACAACGTAAAAAAGGGTCCTAACTAAGACGATCACGCCATAAATTTATTAAACGGCCTATATTTAAACCTTTAGAAAGATCAAGTTATACTGGTCATGTAAATTAGATATATTTATATATCTTACAGATATAGATTCTAAAGAAATACAAGTATAAGTGGATATATAGTAGAAAAGAAAATATATAGTAAAAAAGGAAATGGGGTGGGGGGGGGGTTCGTTACAATATATTACCTACATATAATTGCTCGTTGGGTAAGGATACTCTTAGGATATATATATACACTTGCTCGCCAGACAGAAAATTTTGAGGGTCATTTAGCAGGATAAAAACTATCTCTCAAGTTGGACCACAATGCACACAGTTTGCAAAATTTCATTGAAATCAGTTCAATGGTTTAGGAGTTTATCGCAGACAAACAACGTGACACGAAATTTTTATATTTAAAGATATATGAAAAATAAAAAAACAATTGGTTAATCCAATTGTGCAAAGTTTAAGCGCATTAAAAAGCTAACGTTTAATATGATCACGTAAATTTTTAAAGTATTATTACATATATTTATAATAATTACTATACTCCCCATTTTTGATAATATTTGGTCAAATATCAATTAAAAAAAGCTTGGAAAATTCAAAAGCGTACGACTCATAATGCTCATATGATCGTAAAAAAAATTAAAAAATAAATTGTAAATTGAAGTTGTATTCGTCAAAGAGTTTCAGTAGCGAAGTACACCTTTATGTCACTCTATTAAGTCCGTAGGAAAGGTCTAATCATAACTAACGAAACGAGGCCAAATTCGGCATGCCCAGTGCTACTAGTCGAGGAGTTACAATAGATTTCACAGAAGTACGCCATTAGGTCTCTCTATCAAGTTCGGAGGTAAGGTGTGCGCATAACTAACAAAATTAGGCCAAACTCAGCAAAACTAATTCTACTCTTCGAGGAGACCAGTAGCATTCACCGCAGTACATTTTCAGGTCAGTCTATGAAGTACGGAAGTAAGGTCTCACTATAACTAACAAAACGAGGCCTAACTCGGCACACCTAGTTGTACTCTTAAAGGGGTTCCAGTAGCATTCACCTAAGTATGCCTTCAGGTCACTGTATCAGGTACTGAGGAAAGGTTTCGTCATAACTAACAAAACGAGGCCAATCTCAGTATTTCTAGTACTACTAGTCGAAGAGTTCCAATAGCATTCACCGAAGTAATTCTTCAGGTCACTCTATCAAGTACAGAAGTAAGGTCTCATTATAACTAACAAAATGAGACCAAACTCGGCACATCTAGTTCTACTCTTCGAGGAGTTTCAGTGGCATTCACCGAAGTACACCTCCTGATCTCAAAGATCTTGTAAGATCTCATCATAACTAACAAAACCAGGCCAAACTAGGTACACCTAGTTCTGCTTTTTTAGGAGTTCCAGAAACATTCACCGAAGTACACCTTCAGGTCACTCTATAAAGTCCGGAGGTAAGGTGTCTTCATAACTAACAAAACGCGGCCAAACTCGGCACACATAGTTCTATTCTACTCTTCGAGGAGTTCCAGTTGCATTCACCGAAGTACACCATCAGGTTACTCTATCAAGTCCGGAGGTAAGGTCTCACAATAACTAACAAAACGCGGCCAAACTCGGCACACATAGTTCTATTCTACTCTTCGAGGAGTTCCAGTTGCATTCACCGAAGTACACCATCACGTTACTCTATCAAGTCCGGAGGTAAGGTCTCACAATAACTAACAAAACGAGCCCAAACTCGGCACACCTAGTTCTACTCTTCAAGAGGTTCCGGTAGCATTCACCGAAGTGCACCTTCAGGTCACTCTATCAGGTCCGGAGGTAAGGTCTCATCATAACTAACAAAACAAGGCCAAGCGCGGCATACCTAGTGTAGTACTAGGTATGCCGCGCTTGGCCTTGTGGTCGAGGAGTTAAAATAGCATTTACCGAAGTAAACCTTCAGCTCACTCTATCAAGTACGGAGATAAGGTCTCATCATAACTAACAAAACGAGACCAAACTCAGCACATTTAGTTCTACTCTTCGAAAAGTTTCAGTAGCATTCACCGAAGTACACCTTCTGGTCACATTATCAAGTCCGGAGTCAAGATCTCCTCCATAGAGCCATGCTGCAGCTATATTAGTAGCAGTTTTAACAGTGGTAGAGCCACGCGGCAGCTTTTGCTGTCGCACGGATGGGCCGGCTTAAACCGGGGTGGTACCACGACCTCACAGAATACCAGCGTGAAGTAGAGGTTTACCTCTGCGTTTCGTTTGGCGAGTGCAGGTGGCCGGAGGCCCTTTTTACTGGAAATGAGGCATTCCATCTTAGTCCTCACGGGTGACAACGCATCTGCATTTTGATTCGCAAACGAGGATAGATGTAGATGTCTATGGGCCGCAGCAACCACTTACCATCAGGTGGACTGTGTGCTCGTTTGTCACCCTTATCCTATAAAAAAAAGAGTTGTAGCACGAATGGGTCGGCTCGACCGGGGATGGACCACGCTTTCAAAGAATACCAGCGTAAATAGCAGCTTAACACTGCTGTGTTTCGTATGGTGCGTGTAGAAAACTGGCGACCCTTTTTACTTGAAAAGAGACATTCCATCTTAATCCTCACGGGTGACAACGCATCTGAATTTTGATTATTTATCGAGGATAGATGAAGATGTCTATGGGTCACACCAACCGCTTACAATCAGGTGGACTGTGTGCTCGTTCTTCACCCTATCCTATGAAAAAATCATGTCCTAGTTTAAGCTCTAGGTACATATATAATGATTATTTTGCTCTTCAAGCTCTAAATCATTTCGGAAATCTGTATCATGTCCGGGTTATATAAACCTGACACCGGCATCTTTTGCCTCCGAACCACTTTATTAAGATATTCCTTTGGATTGCCGGTTGTAGATAATTGTTATGCAAATTGTTTCTGTCATCGTGTTTCATTATTCCTGGATAACAAGCAACCGTGACATTGGATTAAAACTTATTTACTTAAAATAAAAACAGTGTATAATTCATGGATTCGTGGCGACATAGTGTATTAGATTATAACTTTTGCATTAGTTTATTCATTTATACAATAGTATATTAAAACCTGCAAGAAGATGAGTTCCATATCATTCTATATATAAACATACATAAACACTCACGCGTGTCACCCAGAGGGGTAGGTAGAGATTATGGACTTCCATTTGGCACAATCCTGACACACATCTCTCGCTTCCTCCACGTCCATATACCTACGCATACACGCTCGTCGGTTAAAGGTACTCTTGATTTGGCCCATTTTTAATATATCGCCAATTTCGTCGATAAACTTTCGCCTAGGGCGACCCTTCCCGACTATGCCGTTCACCTCTGCAACATAAATTTGCTTTGTCACTCTTTCCTCATTCATTCTTTCTACATGGCCAAACCACCGAAGCATTCCTTTCTTAATCCTGGTCACATCATCATCTTGCAAACCACACTCTTCACCTATTAAACTCACTCTGTCATTCAGCTTCATCCCTAACATACTCCTTAATGACCGCTTTTCTACAGCATTTATTCTACTCTCATGCTTCTTCTGCCACACCCAACTTTCACTACCATACATTAAAGTAGGTACTAACACAGCATTGTGAATTGCCATACGTGCCTTTTTGGACACATTCTGACTTTTTACAATAGAGTGTAGAGCCCCATTCACTCTATTTCCTGCATTCACTCGTCGTTCTATATCCTTATCATATCTACCACCCCTGCTAAACACACATCCCAAATATACAAACTCATCTACTTGCTCTACCAACTCCCCTTCTATTCTTATTTCACATATCGTTTTACTTTCTTCTCTTTCAAAAACCATAACTTTCGTCTTACTTGCGTTCACTTTCATTCTCTTTTCTTTTAATGTCCTGTTCATTAATGTAACCAACATTTGCAACTCGGCTGCCGACGACGCAAGTATGAATTGATCATCGGCGTACAAAAGGCATTTGACGGTTAACCCACCCATTCTTAACCCGCATTCTTCTACTTTCAAATTTTCCAAACAACTGTCCATAAATAGGTTGAACAGCCACGAGAAAGCGACACAGCCCTGTCTGACACCTTTATGGATGTCAAACCAGTCCGAGTAGGCCCCGTTGATCCTGACACAAGCACTAGAGTCCCTATATAGAGACTTCAATGCCTGTATCAGACCAGCGCTCAACCCAAATGAGTTCAGTGTTTGCCATAACACATCCCTGTCCACTCTGTCATAAGCCTTCTCCAAGTCCATGAACGCACAAAAAACTTTTTGGTTTTTGGCCAAAAACTTCTCGGCGATCATGCGCATGGAAAAGACCTGATCCGTACATCCCATTCCCTTTCTAAATCACGCTTGCACATCCCAAATTTTTCCGTCAGTTTCTTTCATAACTCTTTCAATTAGTACCTTTGCATACAGTTTTCCCACAATGCTAAGAAGGCTGATACCACGGTAGTTTTTACAGTCCTGCTGTGATCCTTTTCCCTTATATATTAGGACTATCACGGCTTTGCACCAGTCTCCCGGTACCCGCTTAAGTTCCCAACATAAATTAAACAAGGTCTACAGCAGGTCTGCCACCAATCCTTCTCCAGCCCTTAGCATTTCGAGAGATACTCTATCATAACCAGCTGCCTTACCTGCTTTCATACTTTTCATTTCTTTCATTATTTCATCTATAGATATATCTCTATCTATTTCCTCTTCTTTCGGAATTTCTATTTCATTTAATTCAAACGTCTCATCACTCATAAACACGCTTTCAAAGTATTCCTTCCATCTCCTTAAACTCAAAACTTCGTCATTCAGAATACAGCCATTCTGGTCTCGTATAGCATTCATTCTAGGCTGTTGTGAATCAAAAGTCCCCTGGTAGTTCTTACGAGTTTCCAGAACATTTTAATGTTTGCCTGGAAGTTATCCGATATTCTTCTATCATTCTTATCCGTTATTTCTTGCTTTTTACTTTCAACTACTTCTTTTACTCTCTTATTTAGGTGTTTAAAAACTGCCTGTTTCCTTTCAATATCATCATTCATACTGCTAGAACTACTAGCCTTAGTTACTAGTAAATCTAGCCATGCTTTCTTCTTTGCTTCAACTTTCATCCGTACCTCGTCATCCCACCATAACGTGTTATTTTTCCTTTCATTCGTTCTCTTACTTACACCACATACTTCGGTAGCTGCATCCACTAAACCTTTCTTGACATTATACCACACAGTCTCCAAGACTAAATCATTCATACACAATTCAGCCATACCACTTATATTTTCTCTCAATCTTCATTTGAACTTCTCTTTCTCTATCATTCTATATATGTATTAACATATTTACTTACGACTAAGTACAAACCTTACTACAAACCTTACAGATAGCCACAGCACGCACAGTTATAAAAATAATAAATAACAGTAATTCAAAACAGTACTATAACTTTACAAACAAACAACGTTAAAACTAACAAAGTACCTTAAGTTACAGCCTATATACGTCCCACTGCTGGGCACAGGTCTCCTTTTATTTTTAAAAGGGTTTTAGGGGAAGGAATTTCCAGCACGCGGCCACAATATTTCTTACGATTTTACTCAAGGTTTTCTCACGATATTTTCCTGATCGGCGGCAAGCCAAGCACGTGATGAACCAGCACTTAAAACTGCAATTAACAATTTCATTGGTGCCTGCGGGAATCGAACCCGGGTTACTATCGTACTGAAAATTTAAAGCAAACGCTTAAGCCCTGAGCTACCACAGCTCTTTACAACACTTTAAATAACATTAAATTATTTCATATTACAATTCAAGATAAATCGATAAATTAGACGAATGCAGTGCCAGGCCTTTCGAGTCTTCGAAGCTGCTTCCTGTCGCCAGTCTTGGTGTTGATAAAGATCGTTATACCGCCATCTATCGAAAGCCATAAGATCTCTTTAGTATTTCTCATTGTTGCCTCTTAAGACACATATGAGAATAAATCCGGTGATAGATTTTCTTAGGCCACTAACACACGGCAGACAATAGATTGTAATTTAAGCGGATGAGATACACATATTCATTATTTAAACTTAATCTTAAGCTGGCTCATATATTTCAAGATTAGGTTGTGGATCTAGATCTAAACAATACCTGGTATTTAAAATATCTTACGTCGGGTTAAAAGCTGGCAAACTAAATAATATATTTCGAGGTAAAACTAACATTGTTATATTAGCATTTCTTTTTACCAACTGAACTCTTTATGTACTAGTGTATAATATTATTGAGATTTCAGTGCTTTTACCCGACTGCTGCGGAGATCAAAGGAGGGTAAATGCTTTCATAATACCTAAATACACACATAATGTGTATGTCAGCCAAGAATATTATTCTTTTATAAATTTTAATGTTTCTGTTATCTCCTGTAAATCCTTCACTAGTCGTCGAATTTTATTAAATTTTGTTCTATAACTCACAATAGATTTTCATTTTTATGTGGATAACGTAGAAAATGAAGCTTTATTCCCATGGAGCCACCGAACAATTGTGTTATAGCTACAATCAAGACCAAACATTAATATATGTAAATATATATATATATATATATATATATATATATATATATATATATATATATATATATATATGCCATTAAACGTAAAAGTTTGTCGAGTTTAGAATTAAGTAACACCACTGTTTCATAAATACATTAATAAATAAATTAAAAAAAAATTAAGTAATAATGAATCATCGTAATATGTACTTACCGAATATTGACAAAGCACTGAGAATTAGGGAAGCCACTGTTGTCTGAGATACAGGTGATAACCTAGTTCAGGAGACAGAGCTCCTTTGTATCTGGAAAAAATTGGTTGCAAATAAACGTTACTTTATTTATTAATTTAATTAACTAACCAGCTGTATTGAACACCTGTAACCCACATCAAACAAAGAAGGCTCCAACAGATACTTGGAAACTAACGACTAATGCTGGGTTTCAATATTCTAAAACGCTTTCTTTTCTTTGACTTTTCTTGTATTCTTTTTCAATAAATGAAGTGCATGAAAACTCCTCTTTTAAAACAGTTCAATTATTTATGTACCTAAGTTCCATTGTTTAAAATTGTTGAGTCTACTAAGATCTATCCTAACTTCCATTGTTGAATAAATAGGTTGTTAAATAAACTGTTTTTACATGCACTAGAAATAAGAAGGAATGCCTAATATTCAGCAAATTTAATAAAAACAATAATAATGGGATGTCCAGAAATATTTTTAGCATCCCGTAGTTACACAAAAAGCAACCCTTATAGTTTCTCCATGTCCAGGTGCTACCAATCCGTAATTTGGCATAATATGTATTAATCACGCCTATAAAACGTAAAATAAAATTGTAACAAACATTTTTATTTTGGGTACTTCCCATATAAGTAAATCGATGTAGTTTTTTTTTTAATTTGTCTATTCCAACATGTGGGCTTTTAAATGAAACTAAAGCTGTACACAATATCGTTGGAGCCACACGCAAGTGTGAGTAACGATCCAACAGCGAGTCTTATCCGACACTATTTCGATGATATCCCGGACGTCAGTCTGAGCGAGATCCGAATGGCTCTCCAGCACCTTAAATCGGCAAGGTCCCAGGCGGGGATGGAATTACAGCGGAGCTTATGAAAACGGGTGAAAAACCGGTACTTGAAGTCCTTCAGAAGCTCTTTAATTCCATCTTCCATGGTAGCATTACACCGGAGGCGTGGAGCAGAAGTGCAGTTTTCTTGTTCTTCAAGAAAGGTGACAACGCTCTCTTGAAGAACTACAGATCAATTTGCCTTCTGAGTTGAATTGTACAGAAGTCCGAGGAGTACAATTTGCCACTATGTCTGGCATATGTGTGAGAAAACCTTTGATTCCGTTGAAATTCTGGCAGTGCAACAGTCCCTTCAGCGGTGCCAGCTTGACTATCGGTATATCGAAGTGCTGAAGTGTTTGTACAGTAGGGCTACGGTGGCTATCCGAGTACAGAATCAGAGTACGAAACCTATCCAATTGCAGAGAGGTGTAAGACAGAGTGACGTTATATCCCCGAAACTCTTCACCGCTGCATTGGAAGACGTTTTCAAGCTTCTGGACTGGAAAGGATACAGTATTAACGTCAATGGCGAGTACATTACTTACCTTCGATTTGCCGACGATATAGTCCTTATGGCAGAATCGTTGGAGGACCTGAACACTATGTTTAAAGACTTCAATAGTGTTTCCCAACGGATAGGTCTTAAGATGAACATGGACAAAACAAAGATAATGTTTAATGTCCATGTCACACCTATGCCCATAGTTTTTGGGAGCACTAAGCTCGAAGTTGTTGACGAGTATGTTTTTTTTTTTTAAAAACGTTACCCCCACACTAGGATTTTCTCCTGTGTTATGGAGGCAGTTTACAAACATAAATTGCACTAGGACAAACATCCAGACCCGGATCAATTATTTGTAGGCCATACAAATACTTGTTCCGTGCGGGATTCGAACCCGCGGCCCCCAGCGCAACAACTGATTGCTAAGCCACTGCGCCACGGAGCCGTCAACCTGGGATAAATAGTCGGACTAGGTAAGTCCAACTCCCCCCCCCCCCCCCCGAACGGGTTCCCGCCTTGTCGTGGCAGGGGGGCTTAGTAGCCGTGGCTTGGTCACCCACGGTGAACAAAGAGGAACCCCGTGGCTGGCCCGTGGTGTAGGGCCGGCCCGAGGTGGCCACTCGGAGTGGGCTTGGCGAGCCCACTTCGGATGTGTGTCGGTGGGCTGCGGTGGGAGGGGTGTCCGCTCCCTCTACCGCTGCAGCCGAGGTGGAGTCGCGGAGGAAGAGGAGTGCTGGTATGGCGATGCGCCACTCGCCCTATCCTCCGCGACTCAAACGGGGCCGCACCGTTAAATGATGTGGTGGTGGTGGGGCTGCGGGGGGAGAGGAGTGTCGGTATTGCGAGGCGCCGCTCTCCCTACCCTTCGCAGCCGAATCTTGGTTGGTGGCGGAGCCATAGACCAGATCCGCCGCTGGGGTCAGGAAGGCTGGTGCTTCTGAGTACTGGTTTTTCCTGGCCCCATGGCCTTCGCGCATCGGACACGGGGGCGTCCGTTGCGCATGTGAAATTGGAGGCCGAGGAGGAGGGCGCGCCATGTGTTCTGGTGCGCCTTACCGGAGAAGGGGATGGGGGAGGAGTGGTCCTCTCCCGAGGAGGGGCCGCCATGGGGTGGCCAGCGCAGGTGGGGCCGCGGAAGTGTGCGAAAGCGTTCCCTTGGCCCTGCCATTATGCGACGAGGGAGGAACACCATGGGGTTTTAGTCGGTGCGAGTCCGACATAACCCGTCCTTGCCCCCGCGAGGCGGGTATGAGTAGGCATTTCCCCATGTAAAAAAAAAGGTAAGTCCAACTTCGACCGAAAGGTTAATCGACTGATTCAACTCGGTTGGGCAGCGTTAGGGAAATTAGGGCATATCTTCTCGTCCGGTATATTTCAAAACTTAAAAACGAGACTGTACAACCAGTGCGTGTTACCAGTGCTGACTTATGAAACTGAGACGTGGTCTTTCACTGCTGGCCGGATCAGGAAGCTCATGGTCACTCAGCGAGCTATGGAGAGGGCTATGCTCGGAGTTTTGCTGCGTGATAAACTTAGAAATGAGGATATCCGCAGTACAACCAGAGTGACCGATATAGCCCAACGGATTTGTAAGCTGAAGTGGCAATGGGCCGGTCATATAGCTCGAAGAACTGACAACCGATGGGGAAAAAAGGTTCTCGAGTGGTGGTCTCGTACCGGCGGTCGAAGTGTAGGCGTCCCCCCACTAGATGGAGTGATGATCTGGAGGAAGACGATGGATGCAGGACCATGCTTTGTGGCATTCCTTGGGGGAGGCCTCTGTTCAGCAGTGGACTTGTGATGGGCTGTAATGATGATGATAATGATGACTCGAAACCTTGGGAATTTAAAAATAAGTGAATTAAACGCGATAGAATCCGTAAAAGTAGTTTTATTGAATGTGTAGTGTTCGTTCTAAGAAATCATTATGTGGGGTATCGTTGGATAGGTCTTTCAAAAACAACGATGTGAAACAACATATTTTTGATTCAGGCGACGTTTGCGAAATATTTACCTTTGAACTGGTATATTTCATTAAAGTCATGTGTCCCCTCCCCCCTCCTCCTCCGCTACCAACTGAACCGCTGTCTTTGGAAATGTGAAAAGTATACGCAATAGCTGTCTTTGGAAATGTGAAAAGTATACATATACGAGTATAATGAAGTTAAAAAAAACTATCACAGCTAAGTAGAATTAAAAAGTTAACGAATAATATTCGACCAACTTATAAAATGCACTTGGATTAGTAAAAATTTCGTGAAACTGTATAGAAAATGACCAAAAGCTAGCTGCATTATAACTTTGCAATGTTAATGTAAACTGTTAAAAACAAACATTTTAAGAAGAAAACGACTTTATGCATTACTAATATAAATTTACTACTCCATTTGTGGAATAAGCAGGGAGGATCTTTCCTACTTCACTCATTTTTTACCTGGTAGTTATTGTAGGCCACATTTCAAAGTATTCATACAATCATATAGCCTCATACAGTTTCATTCGTCACACTCTTGGTTTACGCAAACGACTTCAGGATAATTTAGGGCAGTGATGGTTTACGTGCAGGCTCGTTACAATCATACTCGTATATGTATATCTTAGGGTGCAGTGTTGGGAATAAAAAGAATACATAGTCAACTATGATCATCATTGTACCTTGGCGTGTTAATGCTTTGATTTAAATTGTATTATTTTCAAAATCGAAATATTTTTTATTATTTTTTGAATATCACTTCCTTCAGTTACCATCTTCCTATTTAGGCTTATTTTTAGTCGTTATAGCGGTCAAACCACAAATTTACTTATTATGCTCATTATCAAGAAAGCCCACGTATTGTGACGGGTAACTACGGGACCCTAACTCTACATTGTGCGTGGACCGACACGCACTTGACTAGTTTTTTAATAAGTGCGGACTATATTACGAATCGGAGCGTCATAAAATGGATCATTGCCCGAAAAGTGATTCCGTGTAATCTCGTTTATTGTATTAGGACCGCACAAAGGAAGTGAGTTTGTAGTCTTTATGGCAGTGCCTTCTTAGGGAGCATTTGACATTAAAGCTAAAGTTCATTTTACTCCTATGTTGTTCTTAGTACACAGAAGAAAAAACACCTTAAAATAAATAAAATTCAAATTTTCAAATTTTCTTTGCATGGCACAGATACCTGAAAATAGCCCACATTACTCTGATTTCACATTCATATTGGCAGATAATTAAAACCCATTTAACCTATCAAGCGTAAGGAGAAAGTGGACGTTATAGGCATACTCCACTCTATAAGGAATTTCGTTTTAGTACTTATGGATGCCAACGAATCTCTTATTACATTATATTCCGTGGCATTTAAGCCTTTACGGGATTCCATGTGTTCATGTGCTGAAGCAGAAACTCACCATTAGGTGTATTGTTAGCTCGTTCTCCACTCTAATGTTAGGAATAAATACTAAAAATATAAAAAAGGAGATTAAAAAATAAAACAGTTAAAATGACTTACAAATAATTTATTAGCAGCTGAATTCGTTGCTATGACTATTTTTTTTATTTTCGGTTTTTGAAATCGATCTTTAGTTTTTTAAACTAAATTATTTGACCCTTTTGAATGAACAAGGTAGCAAATAGAACGTCTTATTTTTACTATAAAATTTCATTTCCTATTTTTACAGCATAGGTTTACTTCAAATTTAAATGTGGCAACACTTAAAAAATCAAATTTAAATTTAAAAAGAACATTTTATATAATAGAAAAAATCGGCCAAGTGCGAGTCGGACTCGTGCACCGAGGGTTCCGAACAAATCCGTAGGTATATAAGCTTAAAATTATTAATAATATTTTTATTATATGATGTAACAAAAAATTTATGCTTTTCGCAATTTTTCCTTTGTCTTTGCAATAATACGTTGCTTCGTACCAAATTTTGAGATTCTAAGTTCACTGGAAGTAGATACCCTGTAGGTTTTGATTCCCTTGCGAATGTCGAAAATTTGCGGCATAAACGGCTGTATCTTTTGATTGGGTTGGCTTAGAAGTTTGATTTTTTCACAGCTTCAAGGGACAGTAGACATGAGTATTTAATATAATAATAATATATTAATAATTTCAGCTTGATACCTCCACGCGTTCCTGAGAAAAAGGGTCATGACAGACAGACAGACGGACAACGAAGTGATCCTATAAGTGTTCCGTTTTTCCCTTTTGAGTTAAGGAACCCTAAAAACGTATAATATTATGTATGTAACAATCAAACAAAAATGCTGTTAATTTGTGCAATGCATTGTAGCATTTTTGCACCCCCTCGTGCTCTAATCCAAAGACCTGAAAACTTTCAGTTCGAGTTAAGAAATCGTTTTCAGTGCCTAGAAGACTGGAATGCAGTGGATTATATGAATCACAAGCTCGTGGAAACTTTCCATGCGGTGGGAGCTAAACTCTGCAAGACCCGCCTTAGAAAAACACAAAAACGTTAAAGTAAGAGGATTCGTCATCACATAACAACTCGTGGGTGTCGAAAATCAATGTTTAATTTCTTCTTCTTCTTTGAAAACACGTTACCCCCTCACTAGGATTTTCTCCTGTATCATAGCGGCAGCTTACAAACATAAATTGCACAAGAACAAACATCCAGGCCCTGAACAATTATTTCTAGGCCATAAAAATACAACAAGTATTTATCCCGTGCGGGATTCGAAGGCCCTAAGCGCCGAAACTCAATGCCAAGGATACTGCGCTATGGAGTCGTTTAATCACTTGATGGTAGAGCTTCTTTTGTGCTTACGAGTCCAACAGCAGTAGTAATAATGTACTATTGAAATAACTCTTTATTTAGTTATTATCAGCCAATCAAAATTCCACTGCTGAATCTAGGCCTCCCCATAGATAGCCTCAATATACCCCATAAGTTTCGTAGTTGTCACACACATGGGAAGTCACAGTAAGTTATTAAGTTCTCATCAGGAAGATCCTGCTACCCATCTCTGGTTTCTTATGCCTCTGTCACCTCTTACGACAGCCACGAGGTGATATGGGATAGCGACTTAAGCCACAACCATATAGCATTAAAAAAAAAACTCATTACTTTGAAATAAAACAACAATTGTCGTTACAAAATACGCTAGCAATCTCGGTGATATATTACCGCCGAATTCAATCCTTATCTTAAACGGCTCGTATTAAGCAGCTAAGATTTAAATGGATCGTAACGACCGACATTTGCCTGAGCCATAATCTAAATTGTCTTGACTTGACACAACTTTCACACCTTAATCTCGCCCGATGTTTCTTTTGTGGGTATTTTGTATACAGCCACTTAATACCCCTGATTTCTGTGTAATTTAACGCAAGGTCATGCCTTTTATACTTTTGTATGTATTTTTTCTTACAAAAGTCGCGGTAGCGCACAGGCAAAAGCCGTAAATTTCAGTATTTGAATAACCCAAGTTCTATCCTCGTTGTTAGGAGTGGGCAAAACTCGGTAAGGTTAAAACCTGCTCCACCTATTTCTGTTCTGATCTAAAATAACGAGCCTTTGTCTCGCAAAAATTTCGTTTTGTTGTTTTCCTGTCTGTCTGTCCCGGCTAATCTTCGGAATATCTATAGCCGTTGAAAAGACTTAGCCACTTTAGTACCTCTGCATCATCATAATTGCAGCCCAATTTTTCAAGTCCGTTAAACATGGGCCTCGTCCGTTAATTCCAACAAAAGTGGTCCTGAGCTACCCGCATATATCGTCTCTTTATACCAGCGGTTCTTAACATCGAGTCGCAGAATCTAAATCTGACAAATATTCAAGTGGATCGCAGGAAGGTCCCAAATTAAAAAAATAAATAAAAAAGTGTAAAGTTGCATCCTATTAAGATCACCTGCTGGGTAAATTTCAGGCACAGGCCTCTTCTAATATCTAAGAGGAGCAATAAGTCCGCCGCGTTGCTACATTGTTGATAGAGCCACGCTGAAGCTTTGTTATAGTTGTAGCACGAATAGGTCGGCTCGACCGCTCTCGACATGCCATCTTAGTCCTCAGGGGTGATTTTTAATTGAGGTTAAATGTAGATGTCTATAGGCCTCATCCATTTGCCATCAGGTGAACTATGTGCTCTTTTGTCAATCTTATTCTATGAAAAAACATGACCTAAAAATATTTAACTCTTCACATGTATTGTTTACCCCACGATGTTATACTTCATTGTAGTACACGTTTGAAATTAGAATTTACAATTTTTCGGAAAGAAACGAAACTGGGGTTTTAGCGTACTGTAAAATTATATAAAATTATTTATACTACTGATCATATAGTTAGAGAAAGAAGTAAGACAGTAAGTAAGTCAAATAAAACTTAACGATCTTGTACGTAAGAAGGCTAGCTTAAAGATTAAGAACCTAAATTTAAAAAAAATCGTGTCCCAAAACAAAATGATGTGCCTTGTTTGAAGAGCACATCCTGCCTTCCATTAATTGCGTAGACTATACCCGTAATTACTAATCCCAACACTGGTTAAGACACAGACAGATTTTTACGTGGTAGATCCTTGCTGCAGCTATATTATGGTTGTAGCACGAATGGGTCGGCTAGACCAGGGAAGGACCACGCTCTCAAAGAATACCGGCGTGAAATAGCAGCTTAAAGCTGCTGTGTTTCGTATGGTGAGTGTAGAGTACCGGAGACTCTTTTCACTGGAAACGAGGCATTCCATCTTAGTCCTCATGGGTGATAACGCATCTGCATTTTGATTCTTAATCGAAGATAGACGTAGATGTCTATGGGCCACAGCAACCACTTACCACCAGGTGGACTGTGTGCTCTTTTGTCACCCTTATCTCATAAAAAACCACCGTGTATAACATGAAATGTGTTTCGCCACAAAACGAGGCATCATCGGGTGAAATACACTGCCATGGCTGACTGCTAAGTGAAACTACTTTTGCAGATTCTTTTGCGTTCGATTTAATTATCTACACAGATGGTTGGTCACCTCCTCCCTCCTTCCTCATGTCCATAGATAATGCAAAGCTCTTGAAACGTCTGAAATAAAAAAAAAAAGTTAAAATAAACGTAATTAAATCCATAAAACAGTTTTATACAAGTTTGAGAAGCGCTGATCTGCATGCTTCATCGGGTCTTCACTCCGTACCAAACCTAAATTTCAATAAAGGTTACTAATTTCAGTAGCTCTCAATTTGCGCTTACTTGAAACAATATCAATATCGCGTAAAATATTAGAGGCTTGACACGGATAACCTTTTAGAGCTCGACTCTCGACTCTCTAGACTTCGAAAGATATTATATGTATGTAGGATACGCAACAAAGTTAGTAAATTTATTATACCTTTAGGTTTAATTTATATAATTATTTTTGTAGGAATAAATAAAAGCCAAATATAAATAATTTGACACAAAGTTTTTTAAAATAAAATTAGATACTAAGAGTCGGCAAGGGACGCCTTAGACGTAAGTCTATCGACGAAATTGCGACATATTGCGTGGCGTATATAGAAGCCAGTACTATACGCGGAATAGCTATGCAGTAGCTAAGTTATGTCTATCTCACGAATGGGTCAGTTCAACCGGGGAAGGGTCAGAATACCAGCTGCTTTGTTCTGCATGAAGAGTGTAGAGAACCGGAGACCCTTTTACTGGAAACAAGGCATTCCATCTTAGTCCCCATGTGTGACAACGCATCTGCATTTTAATTCTTAATCGAGGATTAATGTTTCCACATAGTATCCACTTTCCATTAGGTGGACTGTGTGGTCGTGTGTCATACTCTAGTAAAAAGTTTATCTTAATGCGTACTTTCTTATTATGTACGCCCAGCAGCTACCTACTATAATACTCCATGCAAGCATTCCATGAAGAATGAGAGGGATCTGCATGTTGGTTCTTAATTGACGGTTTATGTATGCCTCTGCATCCACTTACCATAACAGCAGATTGTGTGTTCATATTTCATCCTTCTTTATCTCATATTTTATCTTTATTATAAAGAAGGAAAAAAGGGAATATTTTTCCCACGCTTAAGCTCGATACGCCGCACTGTCTTAATCCCGTCGTTACTTGAGAGAGAATTATACCCGTCTCTGACTAAAGTGGCTGCAGGTGCTATAATTTAATGGAAGATTACAAGTGTTCGTAGATGCGTATTTAGACGTGTCATTAATTGACTTTGAGGTCTATGTGCTACGTGTTTTGTATTCTTATTGTTATAATGGTATGTTTTCATTTTTTCTACACATTAAAAATACGGGTATTTAAATGGTTAGAAATTTCAATAGCTTAACAGTTTTTAATAAATACGTGGTTGATACTTTATTGAGAACGAGCATATAGTCCACCTGATTTTAAGTGGATCATGTCACCTATAGTCATCTACATCTATTCTCGTTTAAAAATAAAAATGCAGATGCGTTGTCACATCTTAGGACTAAAATAGAATACCTCGTTACCCGTAAAAAGAGTCTCTGGTTCTCTTCACTCGCTATACGAACTACAGCAGCACTAAGCTGCTATTTCACGCTACTATCCAATGAGACCGTAGTCCTTTTCCGATCAAGCCAACCCATTCGAACTACGACCATTAAATAGCTACAGCATGGCTCTAAAGACTTCTATAAGTAACAGCTTCTTTGTGCGATGCATGCCCGTATAATACTCTTTGGGGCGTGTGTGAACCATTTTCATCTCGTACATTTAAGAAAAAAGGGCAATTTTAATAGTTGTGTATCGCTAGCAACGCGAAGTCGGGAATTTGCATTTGGAAAAATCCCAAATTAGGGGCTTTTTAGGTGCTAATTAGGTGCCAAGTTTAAAAATTTGGTGCTCTAAAATTTTCACCGCAACGAACGATTGAAATTTGCGTTGCTAGCAAAACGTCTCGCTAGCAACGCAATGAACTTACTAAATATACGATAAATATTAATTGCAAGGAATTAGGTGCTAATTAGGTGCTGCAAGTATACGCATTAACAAGGCGCCCCTAATAAAAATAAAGTCATTATTCAGAACATAGCAGATGCAAAATTCAGATTTCCTGAAAATCAAAATAGAATCAAAATTGCTTTCAGAAAAAGTCCAAATAAGAGGCTTTTTAGGTGCTAATTAAGTACCAAGTTTAAAAATTAGGTGCTCTTAAATGTTCACCGCAACGACCTATTGAAATTTGCGTTGCTAGCAAAACGTCTTGCTAGCAACGCAATTAAGTTATTAGATATACAATAAATATTAATAGCAAGGAATTAAGTGCTAATTAGGTGCTGCAAGTATACGCAATAACAAGGCGCCGATAATAAAAATAAAGTTATTCCGAAAATTATTCAGCAAGGCAAATTTTTTAATAGGATCAGGGTGACAAACGAGCACACAGTCCACCTGATGGTAAGTGGTTGCTGTGGCCCATAGACATCTACATCTATCTTCGATTACGAATCAAAATGCAGATGCGTTGTCACCCGTGAGGACTAAGATGGATTGCCTAGTTTCTAGTAAAAAGGGGTCTCCGGGTCTCTACACTCACCATACGAAACACAGCAGCGTTAAGCTGCTATTTTACGCTGGTATTCGCGGTTACGCCGGTTGAGCCGACGCATTCGTAGTCGTGCCAGTAATATAACTGCAGTATGACTCTACCACGTACATAATTAAGAATCAACATGTAGATGCACTGTCACCCATAACGACTGAGAAAAAATACATCGTCACCAGTTAAAAGCATTTGCGGTTCTCTATACTCTTGTATGGCTCTAGAGAGTCGAGAATCGAGCTCCACATGGATATCCGTGTCAAGCCTCTAATATTATACGCGATATTAATATTGTTTCAAGTAAGCGCAAATTGAGAGCTACTGAAATTAGTAACCTTTATTGAAATATAGGTTTGGTACGGAGTAAAGACCCGATGAATCATGCAGAGCAGCGCTTCTCAAACTTGTATAAAACTGTTTTATGGATTTAATTACGTTTATTTTAACTTTTTTTATTTCAGACGTTTCAAGAGCTTTGCATCATCCATGGACATAAGGCAGAGGGCTGGTGGACCATCTGTGCAGGTAGTTAAATTGAACGCAAAAGAATCTGCAAAAGTAGATTCACTTAGCAGTCAGCCATGGCAGTGTGTTTTACCCGATGATGCCTCGTTTTGTGGCGAAACACATTTCATGTTATACACGGTGGTTTTCTTTATGGGATAAGGGTAACAAACGAGCACACAGTCCATCTGTTGGTAAGTGGTTGCTGTGGCCCATAGACATATACATCTATCTTCGATTAAGAATCAAAATGCAGATGCGTTGTCACCCGTAAGGACTAAGATGGAATGCCTCGTTTCCAGTAAAAAGGGTCTCCGGTTCTCTACACTCACCTTACTAAACAAAGCAGCGTTAAGCTGCTATTTTACGCTGGTATCCCCGGTCGAGCCGACCCATTCGTGCTACAACCATAATATAGCTGCAGCATGGCTCTACCACGTAAAAAATTAGGTATTTGTGTTTGTGCCATCTAGTGTCTATCCTACTTACCACCTTGAGAGTGCATCGATTTTGATTTGGTAAAATGACTAGAACTATAGAACGTTGTAGATGGCACTATTTATTACAAAGCAATTTACTGGAAAGAAAATATCCTTTCGAGTACACTAAATTTTAGGCTCCACATGTCTAAAAATAAGAATTGTAACATTTATTTGGTTGAAAATTATATTAAATAATGTTATAAATCTATAATATAATTTAATATAATTTTCAACCCATTTTCAACCATTTTCAAATATAATCATATTAAATCTGAGAAACAAAAAATGCCGTTCATACCTTATACTAAGGTAACGGTGGTTTTAAATCCGATAATTTCCAGAATATTACCGTCATCTACATGCGACCTCAATAATCTTTCAGCACCTAATTAGCACTTAATTTTTAGGAACTGATAAAGAACAAAAAATACTGTTCAAACATTACAGTAAGGTAATGGTGGTCGTGGACCCCATAATTACCAGAATAATATCGTAATCTGTATCGGGTTTCGATAATCAATCTGCAGCACTTAATTAGCACATAATTCCTTGCTATTAATATTTATCGTATATCTAGTAACGTATGCGTTTTGCCAGCAACGCAAATTTCAATGGTTCGTTGCGGTGAAAATATTGGAGCAACTAATTTTTAAACTTGGTACTTAATTAGCACCTAAAAAGGACTTTGATTGAAAGCAATTTTGATTCTATTTTTATTTTCAGGAAATCTGAATTTTGCATCTGCTATGTTCTGAATAACGACTTTATTTTTATTAGGGGCGCCTTGTTATTGCGTATATTTGCAGAACCTAATTATCACTTAATTCCTTGCTATTAATATTTATCGTATATCTAATAAATTCATTGCGTTGCTAGCGAGACGTTTTGCTAGCAAATTTCAATCGTTCGTTGCGGTGAAAATTTTAGAGCACCTAATTTTTAAATTTGGCACCTAATTAGCACCTAAAATGCCCCTAATTTTGGATTTTAGCAAATGCAAATTCCCGACTTTGCGTTGCTAGCGATATACAACTGATTTTAACTTCAAAACAATTTTATTCTACGCTTTATACCATAATGTAAATCTGTTTAAGTTTTATGACATATGCACTATTTGGACTGAGGCACTGCGATACAACTTGCGATACTATCCATTCCATCTAGATGATTAGCGGTACAACACTGTGAGAATTATCAGAAGTTTTCTTCCTCGCACAATTTCCTTGTGGCATCGGCTGCCGGAAGTTTTCTGGAGCAATACGACTTAGGAACTTTCAAAAAATAGCCCACTATTTTTTAAAAGTCTGGCAACGCACCTGCAATTTCTATAGTGCTGCAATTGTTCATGGGCGGCAGTAGTCACTTACCATAAGTTGAGCCTCAAGCTCGTTTGCCCACTCTTATATAAAAAATAATAAAAATGTATCTAAAGTCACTTAAAGTTACAGTTTATATACGTCCCACAGCTGGGCTCAGACCTCTTCACATGTCTTCGAAATATATATTTTTTTTTATTATCTCAGACATGTAGATTTCACCGCTTCAACGACGAGCACATGGTAAATCAGCACATAAATCTGCCTTTAACTATTTCCTTGGTGTCGGTGTATATCGAACCCGGGTTGCGCGCGTATTATGATATTTACGGCGAGCGCTTAGGTACTGACTGAGCTATTATGGCTCATAAGCCAGCTCGGAATATACTTGTTGATTTTGATGATGTTTTTGAATATAATTTGAATACTTATTTGTGTCATTTCCTGTAGAGACTTTCTGTCCGTGGAGCCACGTGCGGTGAAGTTCCTAAAGGAATTCTTTCCGCAACTGGTCGTTGCTGCTGGTGATAAGAGGACTGGTTCTTTTCTCGCTCAAAGGCGTTTTGGCACGATACCACGGGGAGTAGGACTGTATGATATTTAATTTATTAGTGTTTTTATTATAGTCTTTTTTTAATATTGTATATATTAAGAAGATAAATATATAAGTAATATAAATATTATTTTATATCATGTGGTGCAAAATGTAGATTTTTGGATTAAATTAATACAATCGTTTTATAGTATTTAAATTAAAGACCCCAAATTATTCAACACAGTCTAAAGATTCTCAGCATAAATTCATTGTTAAGTTCTTGATGTAATGAGTTTGAATATCTTGGAGATTAATTTAATTCTTGTACTGACAGGGCAAGCTTTCCTTAAAACTGAAAGTGTAATCTATACATATAATTAATCTGTAGAAAAGTCGTGTCTGTAATTCTAATATATTCTTGAAAAAACAAGTCCAGGGGACTAAATAAAGGGTTCTGAAGCCAAATTAGTGGTTTTTAGAATTTTTGTCTGTCTGTCTGTCTTTCTGTCTTTCTGTCTGTCTGTCTGTCTATCTGTCTGTCTGTGTATTCCGGATTCACGTAAAAACTACTGAACCGATTTACATGAAATTTTGTATATAGGTAGTGAGTAACCCAGGGCTACTTATAGGCTACTTTTATCGAATTACGGAACTTCAAAAAAGGTAGGTTATGTATTATATTTCCTTTAGATGTTAATTTTCAATTATATCTTAGTTATAGGCGAGATGACGGGTGATTTTCAAATTAAAACCATATTTGTAAATAAAGTTTAAGATATAATTATAATCTTGGTAAAATAATTTGAAACTACACTGATTTGGTATTCAAAACAACGCCATCTATCATCAAATGGAAGAAGTAGTATATTTTGCCTTCAGTTACTAATAAATGAAAAACAATATAAATAACTTACATTTATATGATTAAATGATTAGATTTTTATAATTATTAACAAAATTCTAATGTTTAGTTTTTTAGTATTTTTGTTATTTTATTATAAAAGTGTGATAATTTCATTAGATAATAGTGACGTCTATCAAAAATATAAAATTTTTTAAGGTACATATTTATTTCAATTACTAATATATATATATATATATATATATATATATATATATATATATATATATTGTCGTAGAGCGACAATTAAAAACAAAAAAAAGAACCTAACCTAGCAACAAAACAACAAAAATAGGGCAAAACAAATAATCTATTTAAAATATAAAAAAAAGATATTTACAGATTTATAAAAAAAATGATGTATGAGGTTGAAGATGGGTGATGTGATTTAAAATTATTTCAAAAAAAAAGATAATAAAAATGATGGGTATTAAAGCTGAGGCCGAAGATCCAAGAGGTACACCGCTTTTGGTCGTGTTCTTCGCTGCCCACAGATTATACGCAGGCTGTGGTGGTGGTAAGCCCACAGCGCCTGGAACGAGCACGCACAGCGTAGGTGAAGGCGTGGGTGTGTCTAGGCGACGACTTCGGGTGAATGCAGAGGTTTGCAAGATCCGGCGTCTTCAGGCAAGACAGAGGCTTGCAGGATCCCAGCGACTTCAGGCAGTACAGAGGCCTGCAGGATCCGGCGACTTCAGGCAGGACAGAGGCTTGTAGGATCCGGCGAATTCAGATAGGACAGAGGCTAGCAGGATCCGGCGACTTCAGGCAGGACAGAAGCTAGCAGGGTCCCGGCGGCTTCAGGCAGGACAGAGGCTTGCAGGATACCGGGGCAGTGCGGCCCCGGGATGAGGCCTTTAGGAGATTCTTCGAGTTTGAGAACCGAAACGAGACCAGGGCCGGTCAACTTCCTAATAGCAGATTGGCACCGGGAGATGACCTTGGGGGGCTTTAAAGAAGCGAGATGGAATAATATCTATCTCCCTCGCACGTTATATTGCCATGAAAAAAATATTTTAAATGACACATCATTTTAATCATTTTTTTATTTAATAATTATAATACTTTATTATGTAATATATTTCGTTAAACATATATTTATTACGTCTTTATTGAAAAAACAAAATGTATAAATATGAAACTGCATACTATAATAAAAAGGCAAGTTATGGCAACGGCAAATAAACAAAATTACAAATGGCATATCCGTTGCGCTTGCTGTTGCGTTCTTGTTTATTTGTGTTGCAAATTAAGTTTATATTTCGATATAAACTTATTTCTTACATTACTAACGTTGAGTTGAACATCCCGTTCCTCCATTTTAGTGTTTACAGTGAGAAAGAGACTCAAAAACAAGTGCTGTGCATTGTGCTAAAGAGACAGAGACTCAATTTTATCTTTCATCATGAAAGAAAACGAAAATAAATGTTACAAGTGTGGATGTTCTCCTGCTCATGATCGTAACATCACCTTGCATCGTTTTCCTAAGCCTGGGAGAACAAATAGCGTACGGTACGTATACTAAATAGCTTTTTGATTACTGATTAAAACAGTTTTAAAATGTTTAAATTTGAACCACTGAATTAATAAAGTAGCAGAAATAAAAATTATTATGGGCCGCATCGGCTAATAAAACCTAAGATACATATTAAGCGATTTAAAAACGTGTGCAAATAAATCTGAAAATTAGAGAAATTATGCAGAACAGCATGAGGTTTATCACATAGAAATCATAACATAATAAAAAGTTCTAGATGTATTGGTACACATAGAAATAACTTGTTGAATAATATTTATATATGTATACAATACAATCACATTGTTTGAAAGGAACAATCTTCTTGTATTGCACTCTTCTTCCAAGCACGTTTTAGCACCTCAGTAGTATATTATTATCTAATTGTATTTTTTCAGATGTGAATTATGGGCGAAGTACTGTTTTCCTCATGAATCTTGGTGGTCACCAGAATTTCAAAACAATCTTCATTCTAGGCATTTAATGTTGTGCACTAAACATTTTAAGAAATCATCATTCATTGATAATTTTGGAAAGAGGCTAGTCAAATCTGCAGTACCTGATGAGGAATGTGATAAGGTTAGTTAATCTTTCTTTTGTTACTATCTACATTTTTTTCTTTTGTGTGGCTTTTCTCATACTACAGTGAAAATATTATCTAGTTAACAAACGGTGGTAGGAGATTGAGTGGTGATTTATAAGGGTATGTGACGTAACCTACCCACTTACTTCTCAACCATAAAAAAACAAAAGATATAAACTTTAAAAAAAAGTTATCTTTTATTTTAAAAAAAAACCTTATCCATACTAGGATTTTCTCCTCTTTGTGGAGGCAGTTTACAAACATAAATTGGATGAGGACAAACAACCCCCGGCACAATTATTTATAGGCCTTGGGTCAATTTAAAATCGGTGGCAGAAAATGTGACTGTAAATTTCGAAAACAAAAGAAAATAAAATTCTGTTTAACTTAGTTGTATAGGTATTTATGCTATGTAGATATCATTGTTAAATGCAATATCGTGGTTGGGCGCGATGTCTTGCCACTATTTTTAGATTTTCAAGTAATTTACTAGTGCAGGGTAAAAAAAATTACAACTCTGTTACCATCATATATTTATTCATATTTAAACAACAAACAATTATTTTTAGAAACATTCTTTGTTATGAACATTAATTAAGTCTTTACTCTCATGTTCAACATGCAAAATTACACAATAGTTCTTCTTAAGTAGGAACAGTAATGGAAGTTAAATAAACTCTGTTACTTCCTTTGTTTTAATGATTAAATTTTCACTATAAACTATGTAAATTGAATTAAATTATTAAAATATAATGATGATGTTGTGTATAAATGAGAATATTAAATAATTAATAAACAATGCATAGAGTCAGGTATCAGCTTTTCATAAAATTTGAGACATTACTCTTATATATTTAGGGACACAAAAGTAACAAAGTTGTAGGAACAATAACATAGTTGTACTATTCGCAACAAATTTATGAACTACTATCACAAAAAACAATATTTTTGGCTATGAATTGTTTTAAGAAGTTTAGAAACTTAACTAGATTATAAAACTTAAGGGGGAAAAAGTTAAAAAATCTAATTGAGATCAAATTAAACCTAAGCTGATAACTTATTTTTCAAATATCTCTAGTGGAGTATGGAACTGGTAATATACCCTTTTGCCTTTATTTACTTTTTAGGTACTGAAACAACTCTTATGAAAGTCTCATATTGTTCATATGATATATCATTTTAAACTAATTTGTATGTTTTTCTAGTATCGTCAACAGAATTTAAAAAGACAATTTTTACTTCACCATCATCGTCTACTTTGCTTAATGCTTTGCCTAGATAAACACTTACTTTCAGAATTGTAAACTTTAACTAAGACCTAGACTCCTTTTTTGATTTTACTTGGGTGAATATTTTCTTTATGAATCAAGTGATTCTCATCATTTTTTTCTTTAGACAAGCAGGGTTGATCTGATGCCTTATCTTTTAATCGTAGCAAAGGATTATCATCATCTGATTCCGAACTCGAACTGTAAATTACATTGTAAAAAGATTTCCTTTTCTGTTCAATCAAATTACTTATATCCGCTAGATTAGTAGAATTACTCCTTTGATTCTTCGACTGTATCCTTTAGTGGACAATAGTTTTTTGGATTCATTCATGAGGAGAAACCAAGCTAGCTAGGGTTTCCTAACAGAAAACCGATTCAGATTAGCAAAGTGAGATCTATAATTGATTTTGCTGGGGTTCTTACGGATTTGAAAAACAAAGACTGGTCATTAATTACTGGTGCAAGCGATGTTAACGAAGCGGTGCTTAACATTCATAATCTAATTGAAACGTCAATACGCGTACACACTCGTCGGGTAAGGGTTAGTCGCTCAAAATTCAATCTCAGGCCTTGGATTACTCCTGGCCTAATGAGGTGCATGCCTCATCGCGACAGGCTACATAGTCGAGTAAAAAAGAACCCCAATGATCTCGTTTTAGAATTAACGTACAAACGGTATCGTAATTTCTGCAATGATTTATTACATAGAGTCAAAGCGAACTATGAAAATTCAGAACTACATAAACATAATAAGAACCCTAAAAAACTTTGGCAATGTATATAAAACATTTGTGAGATACGCAAAGGTAATACCGATGCCATTGAACTCACAAAAATTATGGGAGACGCGCGAGACTCATTGAACGCATGTAATCAACACTTCTCCACAGTAGGTAAAAAATTAGCTGATAAAATTCTTAACAGCTTACATATTACAGAGGAAACGTTGGCCTCTGAATTTAATAATCAACTTTGTCATCAGAGTTCAATGTATCTCTTTCCAACGGATACAAACGAAGTCTCTGCAGTGATTGAGTCACTTAAGAACGATAGTACCCCCGGTTTTGATAGTAGTACTCCTTTATTAATAAAAACTATTAAAAATGTTATTTTAGAACCTCTGACGCACATTATTAATTTAAGCTTAGCAAGTGGGACCTTTCCTGAAAATTGGAAATTAGCTATTGTCAGTCCAATTCACAAAACTGGTCCAAAAGACAACCCGGATAACTTTAGACCAATATCTCTTTTGTGTATATTCTCAAAAATACTAGAAAAAGTAGATAACAAACGTCTTGTTAACTACATTGAAAAACACAACATTCTTTCTCAAAGACAGTTCGGATTTAGGCGAGGTAAATCTACGGAGGATGCGGTAGTTTTGCTAACAGAGCTGATCACGGGTTTTTTAGATAAGGGTGAAGCATGTATCGGTGTCTTCCTGGATCTCGCCAAAGCCTTTGATACCGTGTCTGTGCCTATCCTATTGAAGAAATTGGAGGTCATGGGGATCAGAGGTACGGTCTGGAATTGGTTCCATAGTTACTTAACGAACAGGAAACAATGTGTCCAAATACAAAATTTCTGAAGTGACGCTCTTCCTGTTCTATATGGCGTCCCACAGGGAAGTATTTTGGGTCCGAGCCTTTTCGCTATCTACATGAATGATATCCTAAATTTAAATATTAATAATTCGGAACTGATTTGTTACGCAGATGACACAGTGGTGCTTTTTCATGATCACAGGTGGAAAGAAGTGTATAAATTGGCTGAGCACGGTCTTGCTCGTATAGCTCAATGGCTGGACAAGAACCTCCTCACCTTGAATACCGCTAAGTCCAAATACATAGCGTTTCATAAGACTCGGGCTTCTAGACCTTCTTCTATAGTCAATTTAAAAGTTCACAGATGCACAACACCAAATTCTCCTTATGGTGTCCTATCCCGTACATTCCCAACGTGCAATTGCCAAACGATAGGTCCTGCGGAAACAATAAAATATTTAGGGGTACTGGTTGACTATAACCTATCATTCAGTCCCCATATTACCGATTTGGCTGCTCGAGTTCGAAAACTAATTTATGTTTTCAAACTTATACGTAACAGTGCCAACATAAATATTCTCAAAATGTTATACTATGCAATGTGCCAGTCCATTGTGCAATACTGTATTACAGCATGGGGAGGTGCTGCAAAGACTCATATGTTAAAAATAGAAAGATCGCAACGAGCTTTGCTTAAGGTCATGCTTAAAAAACCAGTGCGATTCCCCACCAGAGAGGTCTTTAATTTGTCTCGTGTGCTATCTGTTCGCCAATTGTTCATCCTAAATGTTATAAAGAGATGTCATAAAAACGCTCCAAACCTGCCTAACTACCAACATATTTTTAAAAAAAGGGTATACAAAATACCCGTCCCTAACATTAAAACGTCTTTTGCTAGTCACCTACCACGTTTTCTACATCCATACACTTATAACAAAATATGTCGATACCATAACATCAGAAACCTCAACACCTCACAGGTCTGTCACAATATTAGAAATTGGCTAATGACGTTAACATATGAGGAAACTGAAGATCTAGTCAAATGCCATTAGAAGCGTACACACAAACACACACGCAAACACACACACACACACACACACACACACACACACACACACACACACACACACACACACACACACACACGCATAGTAAAATTATACTGCAGTATTATATTTACACTAGGAAATCATGTTATTCTTTTTCGTTAGACTGTGTACAATTCTTTAGATAACTTGCGCTCCCGGACCCCAAGATACAGGATTATCCTAGTTTGGGGTCCAATGGAAAATATTTGTTTATCTTGTCTTGAACATTGTTTAGATGATTAACTCACTGTTCTTACATTTGTTAAATCTATATGTCAATAAAAACATTTATAATTATTATTATTAGCAGAAACAGCTCAACTCTCGATATTTCAGCGCTCCCACTTCTGTAATACACTAGTAGTACACTTGATGTACTTTCATTATACCATAGAAAGGAACAATTTCTGCTGGAATTTCATTCGCGATTCTTTCAATATCATAATCAGTTCAAGGTTGACCTTAACTCTACTACTATCTTTCAGAGACTGATAGAACGAAGACGCTATCAGAATGTCTTTCCCAACAGCAACAAGCTGGTCAGCAGTCCGTTTTAGAAAGCCACCAACACCAACAGCTGCTCCTTTGCCGTGTCCCGACTCGAAAAAATTCCATGTAGGCTTGGTGAGGTTGTACTTTGAGAAAAGTTTTGTCCATATCAAGCAGAAGTTTTGATTCTGGCGGTACTGAGTAGCGGGTCATCTGAAAATATGTGTATCACTTTTATCTTAGGGGATTGGTCTTGAATTGAGGAAAGTATAGGATGAAGGTGACTCCAGATTGCCGAAGGGCCGTGAAAAAGGTTACCTGATACTGGACAAAAAGACTTCACCTCTATGTTTCGATTTTCCAAGCTTCGCTTATACAATACGCCAGTATGTAAGGATACCTGGTTACGAGTATCACGAAAGTGGTGTGATTGTATCACTTCATGGAACTTGCAATTGTAATTTTCGCTGAAATCTACGTGTAGTGCTATTTTTTCTTCTGTCAATCCATCTATACAAGATCTGTAGTTTCTATACTGAGTTGAGTCATGTCTTTTATTAAGCGTTTCTTTTTATGATATCTCTCTAAATCCTTCTTCTTAGTTTCCGCTACCTCTTCAGGGTTTTATTTGCACTTTTCTTTATAGCGCCGCTGCTTTTCAGCAGCGGTGAGAGACATAGCGAAGTACTATGTATTATCTAGAACAAATGATGTAATTTATTAGATAGCTATTATATAATATTGATTCCTACTAACATAGAAGCAGAGATACGAATACACAGACGCCAACGATGGCTTGTAACAGCTTAGTAATAACAACTCTGTTACCTCTCTACAACTCTGTTACCAGTAGCTAGTAACATAGTTGTGCAGTAACAGAATGGTAAATTTAACTTTAGTGATATTTCTTTTAGAAATGAAAGTTTATTATGTACAAAGAAAAGCATATTCGATATATCTTACACTAGAGCTACTTCAATAATATAAAACTATACGCAAATATCTGAATACTTACGCGAAAACACCGGTAACAGAGTACACACAGAATAAAACCACAAGCCTCACACCGCAGCCATCGGATAAATGAATCGTGTACCCGCGCCTCAACCGCCGCAAATCGTACTGATAGAACAGTAGATATTTATGATGAAACAATTGCCAAAGAATGGATAGCGCCATCTCTTGGTATTTATCCGGTTTACTATAGTAACAGAATGTAGCTCTAATATTTTGAAGACCTTGGGACAAAATTTAAAATAATCGTACAAGCTTCAATTAATTTATTTAATATGGATGAAGTATGTTTTTAAATGTGTTATGATTGCTTTATTACACTAGCTTTCAAACATAACAATTACATTGAATTGATAAAAAGATATTATGATTTTCGCATGATGCACTGCATATGGGACAGAATTTTTTTGTATGGAAAACAACTATGTTACCAAGAATGACCACTCTGTTACTTGATAAAAGTGGTGATAAATCAATAATAAAATTAATTTTTTTTGAGAATAAGCTTAGTAATTCGCCCCATATTTGACAAATTCAATAACATTATAACAATTTAATTAATATCACCGAGAAGAAAATATTTTTGCTCAGGGACGACTTTATCTGCAACCAATTTTAAATTGACCCCCTTACAAATACTTATTCTGTGCAGCATTCGAACCTGTGACCTTTAGTGCCGCAACTCAATGCTAGCCACTGCTCCGCGAGCTGTCAATGTTGTTTAAATGACATGATTATAATTTAGTTACTTACAGAATATATTTACAAATAAAAGAAATTGTTAAAATAGTGTCTTAAAAATAGGATGGTGGAATAGGATGGTGGTGGTAATGGTGTTAAAGCAACATTCATTAAAAAAAAACAAGTTGTATTTAATGTTTATAAATTTATAAGGCTGTTTGAAATTTAGAGATTGGTTGACCAATGCTGGGATACATGATATAAATAATGATTTGATAATCTCTAATTTTCAGATCACATTAGCTGACCTTAATTTGGAACAAAGGAATGTCATTCAACATATTGCAGGTCCATCAACTAATAAACAACCACTGTCTGAAAATATTCAGAAGACTATAACTGTTTCAAATGTATTTGAGCCTGTTGCGGGTCCGTCAAAATTTATACAACCCTTGTGTGAGAATGTAAATTATAAAACCATTCCTGACAAAACTAGTGATATTCCTCAAGTAACTTAGAATATCAACCCTGTTGCTGCTGCAAATCCATCCACGAAAAACAAAAAGGATAAAGATATGTTGATAAAAATGAAATATCATCTGAGAAAAATTAACAGGCTTCAAAAAACTGTAAAGCATCTAAAGAATGAAGCATTTCTCAAAGTATTGAGCAAAAATGATTCCGTAAATGAAATATTAAAATGTAAAATATCCCCCTCTTTTGCATTATTTTTGCAAGGAGAATTGCAAAACTATAAAAAAAATCAAAAGGTCGAAGATGGAACATGGACTCCAAAATAATAGCACTAAGACTGTATAAAAGGTCACCTAGGTGTTACAAATTATTAAGAAGGATGATTTGCCTGCCAACACCTAGTTCATTAAAAGCGTTATTAAGCAAGTTTCACATGAAAGTTGGTATTGATGACCAAATTTTTAATGTTTTGAAAAAAACAATAAAGCAACAGACTCCCTCAGACAATGAGTATATCCTTATGTTTGATGAGATGTCACTAAAAAAGAATTTGTTTTACAACAAAAAGGAGGACATAATTGAGGGTTATCAAGACCATGCACTGCAGGGCAGGTCACCACAAATGGCAACACATGCCCTCGTGTTCATGATTGGCGGAATCCGTAAAAAGCTGAAACAACCAATTGCTTATTATTTTTCTAGTGGATCTGTGACTGCAGATAGGCTGTCAGTTCTTATAAAGGAGGTGAGCATTATGGTCTTTTATTTGTTATTATGTCAATATAAGTAGTAGTACTTTTTTACCATATTCATTTACCCTTTTATCATTCTAGGTCCTGCAACATTGTTTTGATGCTGGAATTAATATTTCAGCTACAGTGTGTGATATGGATGGTGTGAATAAGAGAGCTTTAAGTATCTTGGGAGCATCTGTAGAACAGCTATATATTCTGCTAAATAATCGAGAAGTGGTTACCATTTTTGATACTCCGCATTTGCTCAAATGCTTTAGAAATATGTTTTTAAAATCTGACATTAAATGTCCAACAAATATAACATCAAATGATCAAATTGGATTTGGTAAGATATTTTGTTTTATTACAATCATAATATTATACATATTTCCAATTTACTGGATATTTACACAAATTTTTTTTACAGGTGTTGCTAAATGGAGCCATATAAAGGAGTTTTATGAAACAGATAACACCAATCCCAATTTTGTGTTTGCACCTTGCTTAAAACAAGAACATTTAAATCCAAATACGAAGCAGAAGATGAAGGTGAAGCTAGCTGCACAAGTGTTAAGCCACTCAGTTGCTGCAGGAATGTATGCTAAAATTTCACAAGATAAATTAAATTTATAATTTAAAGTATAATATTTAAACATATGTCCACCCATTAAAATAATTATTAACTTAAAAAGGAACTAGGCTCTCCCAAGTACAAATTATTGTTTATTGTGTGATACTGATATGTGATATTATTTTTGAGTTGTCTTGTAACATACTTTAAATCATGTTTCTTTAATCCTAATATTAAGATCTTAAATTATGTGTTGTTTACAGGGGAACTCTCTTCAGAGGCTGTCACTACAGCTAATGTTATTGCAAATATGGACAAGCTGTTTGATTGTGTCAACGCATGCACACCAGACCTAAGAAGGGGGAAACCATATTCGACAAACATGACAAATAATACACCACATCTCACACATTTCACTTTAATGAAGAATTTTTTTAAAGAAATGACGTTTTTGGGGTGCAAACGAGCTCCTCCATCCCAAGAAGGTTGGATATGGTCCATCAATGGAATAGAACGAATTTGGAGAAATCTCAGTTCTAAACATAAATCAATAAAAAGTTTGGAAACAAGAAGGCTCCAGCAGGACCCGTTAGAAAATCTTTTTGGATGCATTCGGGCCAATTGCGGCTGCAATTCAAATCCCACTGCTGGGCAGTTTGTTGCGGGTCTTAAAACGGCTGTCCTTAGCAACTTATCTTTTATTGGGACAGGAAATTGTGAAGAAGACCAAAATCAAGTTATATTGACAAATTTTAAATCTTTATTGTCTCCACCCACAGACACACACACTGCTTATGCTACAATTTTAACCGATGAGTTAGAAGAAAGTGTAAATTCTACATTTGAATGTAGCTTGGAAGAAAGCAGTGGCGAAATACAAGCATGTGCCTATGTCTGTGGGTTTATAGTAAAAAATAATCTCAACAAATGTGAAATTTGTAAAAAAAATTTTGTATCTGAGACACAAGAGAGATCACATACTTTTATTGACTTTAAAGAATATAGTGATCTAAAAAGTCCCTTAAATACGCCTCTAAAAACCTCATTAACTGTATTGAAAGTAGTGCTACGATGATTTATGATTTTTTAGAGGCAGAAGCATATAAAAAAAAATTAAAAGGGACAATTAAAGTTTTGTTCAAAAACTCAATAAATTGGGAGTTTCTCGATGAATGTTCAGAACATAAAGATATGAATATAGATTACTTATTTAATAGCGTATTTCACATTTGTATGAAGAGATTTTGTATTTTGAAAAATCGGCAATTTGCAGAAGAGTACTCTGCATCTGCTCTTAAAAGAAAAATTGATATCCTGCAGAATAAATAAGATATTACATGGAACTACTTTTTCTGTATGTACAGTCATAATCACTTCAGTGGTGACATTATATAAGGAGATAAAAGGAGAGGGAGGATTTGTCCTCTCGAGAGAGAGGCTGCCAAGGAGTGACTAGCGCTGATGAGGCTACGGATGTGTGTAAAAGTGTACCCGTAGTCCTGCCGATAAGTGGTGAAGATGAAACATCTGAGAGTTTTAGTCGGAGTGGGTCAGATATTCCTTGCTTCCGCGAGGCAGGTAGGATTTAAATTTAAGTTCTTTTTTTAAATATTTGCCATAAAGAGCCACTTTTGGATTTCGAATATAGTATTTTCGAAACTATCACTTTACTGGTGCGAATCATACCTTACAGTCTTTTTATCGTTTAATGTCGGATAGTTTATTAGTCACCCTACAAACAATCGTATTGCTATGCCACTAACTTTTAAGTTTACTGTGGGATATGGATAACACATACATTTGTATTTTTTATAGAATTTAGCAAGTAAATGCTGTGACACTTAGACATCTACCTGTATTATCGAAAAATAATAAATAATAACTACTTAACTATTAAATCGATATTTAGTTAAGAGCTGTTGAGAACTGTTTACATGCATAAAGTTAAAAATTAGTTAATTACATGTAACATCTTATTTATTCTGCAGGATATCAGTTTTTCTTTGAAGAGCAGATGCAGAGTACTCTTCTGCAAATTGCCGATTTTTCAAAATACAAAATCTCTTCATACAAATGTGAAATATGCTATTAAATAAGTAATCTATATTCATATCTTTATGTTCTGGACATTTATCGAGAAACTCCAAATTTATTGAGTTTTTGAACAAAACTTTAATTGTCCCTTTTAATTTTTTTTTATATGCCTCTGCCTCTAAAACATCATAAATCATCGTAGTACTACTTTCAATACAGTTAATGAGGTTTTTAGAGGCGTATTTAAGGGACTTTTTTAGATCATTATATTCTTTAAAGTCAATAAAAGTATGTGATCTCTCTTGTGCCTCAGATACTCAAAACATTAAAAATTTGGTCATTAATACCAACTTTCATATGAAACTTGCTTAATAACGCTTTTAATGAACTAGGTGTTGGCAGGCAAATCATCCTTCTTAATAATTTGTAACACCTAGGTGACCTTTTATACAGTCTTAGTGCTATTATTTTGGAGTCCATGTTCCATCTTCGACCTTTTGATTTTTTTTTATAGTTTTGCCATTCTCCTTGCAAAAATAATGCAAAAGAGGGGGATATTTTACACTTTAATATTTCATTTACGGAATCATTTTTGCTCAATACTTTGAGAAATGCTTCATTCTTTAGATGCTTTACAGTTTTTTGAAGCCTGTTAATTTTTCTCAGATGATATTTCATTTTTATCAACATATCTTTATCCTTTTTGTTTTTCGTGGATGGATTTGCAGCAGGTAGTGCTAATTAATGACATGAAAATGTTGACTTATTAGTTTTTAATGCAGTCAATAACAATAACATAACGAAAATAATTTCTACAAATGTAATATTATTGGTGGCATCTATAATATAATCAGGTTATTGGAGTTTAGACATAATATTGCAAAGCTATTGCCTTGTTTGTAGAATGTGAAGGAAAATAATGTTTTCTTGTTAGAAAAAAGTGTTTATATTAGATTGTCTAATCTTTTTTATATAAAACCAATGTACCTTTACTTTCCATTTTGCTTAAATGCCATGTTACATATGCCATGTTAAAAATTAGTTAATTACTCCGTCACTTACGTCCATCAATGTACCAACGGTTTTTCTATGTACCAATGTAGACAAGTATGTAATGTAAATAAAAATTATGTATTTCAAAAACCACTTTTATTTGAAAAATAGTTCCTTTTTTATATTAAAATGATTGCTAATCGTTTCAAAAGTGGTTTATGAATGTAAAGTACAATAATTTACAAATAACTTTGTGCTTTTGTTTTCGTTTTAATTTAGCAATATATATCATTGAAACGAAAAACTACAAGCTATATCTATCTATATGGTATTTTACATTCTTAAGCCATTTTTGAAACGAAACAACCAAGACGACAACTAAAAAAAAATCACGTGTCAAAATTCCCGCGCAAAAAGTTTTAGGGGGCACGACAGAGATGGCGTGCATTATGGATGCCATTTTCTTTGTTTGAAGTTGACATTCTTCCCGCCTAAGGGTATTAGTGTTCTGTGAGCGAGACTGAGTTTCTTGACCGATTGTTCGGCTTTTATACCTTTTTAGAGAGAACGGAAAATTATTTAAATTGAAAGCAAATTTTTTGTAAATGGCCAAGAGGAAAGAGTATTTATGTGGAATTATCGAAGTAGAAACAACAGACCGGTAGCGAATTTGAATAAAAATTGTCATGACAACCAGATAAACAACGATGTCAAAACATGTCAAATTTTGTTTTTAGGCTCGTAATAGAGAAACGGCAAGATTTAAGTGAAAAATGAGATATTATTTCTATAGGAAAAAAGGTAGCGCACCAGCGCGCAAATAGCCAGAAATTGCAGAGTTACGGAGAACTAAATAAAAGATCGAAAAAGGTAGGCTCCATCGACACCGATTTAAAAAGTGCTGAGAGCGTGAAAATATGAAGTGAAAATGATTTGTTATTGTGTTCTTATGGTTTAAAAACGTTACAGGATCCTATGGAAATAAAGGTGATACAAAATATCCAGTTTTGAGGTGAATGCAGAAAATCAAAACAGAATGGAAAAATGAATTTAAAATAGTGTAAAATGATATGTAAGTAGCTATTACAATAAATATATATATATATATATATATATATATATATATATATATATATATATATATATATATATATATATATATATATGTTAAGTAATTAAAACTGGTCTGTCTGCAATTATTGCAAAATTTTCATTATCATTATAGTTTTATTAAAGAGATTTTTATGTATGTCGTGGCCAGATCGGAGAATTGATAATATCTATATCATAAAGTAGTCTATCATTTCGTGAAATGGTGTGGTCATTTCATGATATTTAACACTATTTGTTGACCATGTCATGATATGGCTTGACCAAATCAATGAATAGAAATCGTTTGAAGATATTAATAACTAAACACAACGTTGCTATTTCATAATATGGTTATATGACAATATCATTTAATCATTTTTCACCGCTAGGAGGCTGATAGCATATTATTTAACAGAAACAGAACTTTTAAGAGAATTGACATCACTTTATTCCTTATTGATATAATAAATAAATGTTAGCTTCTGTTGCTGATATTACTAGATGGTATAGTTTTGGCTTTCATTATTTCATCTTATATTAGCGCCACCTATAGACTTCTAATTAAACTAAAATGGCAAGTCTTCGATAAAATGAAATAATACAATGCTACTAAACATACAATGTAAATAATTGGATCATTTACATTACATTCATCCCGCGTTGGAATCATTGCAGCGAAGACTTTTTGGTCAAAACTCTGCGGCCTGTGCCCAGTAGTAACATGTATGTAAGATACTACTTTTTTTCTTTTTTATATTATGCAGTTTTTATTTCATTCGCGTTTTCGGCTACCTTACTTTTTGTTTTCACTCTGGCGTAAATATTAAGGCTTGCAAAGATGAGTAGAACTCATTATCGTCAGCCTATCAAAAGTCCACTGAGATGAACATAGGCCTCCCCCATAAATTGTCAAGTAGCTGGATATTTGCTATAGTTGCCACGCTTGGTAGGCGGGTTGGCAACCGCAGCTATTATTATTTTGATATGTTGTCAAGAAGATGATGCAGCCCATCCCATCTCCAGTTTGTTTTCCTATGTCGCCTCTTACGACGGGTCGATATGAGGTGGTAATTTATAAGGAATAAAACTAATTTGAAGGATTTTATCGCGTTTAATTTTAACTTTTCAAATTATATATATATATATATATATATATATATATATATATATATATATATATATATATATATATATATATATATATATATATAATAGCTTCGCGAATCATCATTGGTAGGATTCGGTGTTCTATTGCAAGGATTTGTTGTCTATCAGATCCGATATAATGGTTGGGATGATACTAAACATGTTGACATACTTTAGACTTCCCGGAGCTTCGGTGCTTCACATCAACAATATGTTCTTTTACTCAGAACTTTCATCTAAAATGCGTAAAAAAATCCGTAACATTAGTTTTAATCGATGTGTAGTATTCATTATTATAGATCTCTATTTATGAAATTTTCAAGTCTATTTTCAAGTAAAAAAATATCTACATCGATTTTATGGTGCCAAGCAATATTAAATAGGACCAATGATATGAATAAAATGTCTCAAATAAACATTTTATTGTTTTGTTAAAACTAAATTAATTTTAACTATGAATAAATGTAAAGAGTAAAATGTTAATAATAAATATTACATTTTGATTTCAACTATTTACCTTTCTTATGGATACATCTGAATTCCGAAGACACGCCCGATATAAAAAATAGCAGGTGTTTCTAGACATATGTATAATATATTCACGTGTTTCTGTAGCATGTTACCAATCATCTACGTCTAATAGTATTTTAGAATGAAAAAATCTTTGACAGACATAGAGACATAGACACCGAGGTGACTAAAAGTGATCGATTTTTTCTAATTTGGCACGGAACAGCATTTAATGATGTTCCTAGATTCAAGCGCATGCGAGCGAAGCCGCGGGTAAAAAGCTACTCATAATCATAAATATATCTATAATATAAAAATGAATCGCTGAATGTGTTGCTAAGCGCAAATCTCCTAAGCGCAAATTTCATAATATTCCTTGAAGTATGAAGATGGTTCTTACGGAGAGAAAAATTTAAAAAATTGCCTGAAAAAGTCTAAAAACAACACTTTTCTATATTCCCATACAAAAGATTCGTAATAATACTTAAAAGTCAATTTGAACTTTAATACCATGCCATAAAGTTTAAGTATTAATGGAGGGGTTCCGGGAAGGCAAGAAAATTGAGTAACGTTAGTATTGTATATATATTAATATCAATATTGGTCAATATTTATACACACTGACAGTTAGCTGAAGTTATAAGGAGTAACTTGGGCTGATTTTATTTTAGGGTTCCGCGAAAAATAACTCCACGCGTGCGAAGTCGCGGGGAACAGCTAGTCTTTGATAAAATTTGTGTCAATTTACATTTAATATGAATTTTATAATTATCCTTAAATAAAAGTTTGTTACAGACTTTAGATGACCCACTTCAGGGCACAAACGTCCTTTCATATCTAAGAAAGTTTTAGAGCAACAAAGTGTCCAGCGCGCTGCCTCAATGCTTCTTGGCGGACAACACATTTAATCGATATAACTATTTTTTGACATTATTTTCTCACGGTGTTTTCCTTCGCCAAGAAGCGCGTACTAAATCAGCATTTAAAATTGCAATTAAAAAATTCATTGGTTCCAGCGGGGATCGAACCCAGGCTGCTCGCGTACTGCGATATTTTCCAGCGAGCACTTTGCCCGACTTACGTAACCGATTAAGATCGTATTTCTAATTAAAGCACTGAGCTGTAAAATGCTTGCATCACATGCTTCATTCCGTAGGCTTAACAACACCTTACTCATTTCCACTAAAATTATGCTTATTATCTTTATTGCTTCCTATTCTCGACTATACTGATATTTGTTGCCTTGATATAATCCGAGAGCAACATAATAACCTTGAGCTTAGCATTAAGCTGCTATATTACGCTGCTGTTCTGTGAAAGCGTGGTCCTATCCCGGTCGATCCGACCTATTCGTGCTACAACCATCATATAGCTGCAGCGTGGCTCTACCACTTAAAACAGTGGCTTCCAATTTGTCTTCGTCTGAATACTCACTTTCCTGCTCTCATTGCGTCTATTTTAATACTATATATCGAGACTACCTCTACCATTTAAAATAATATTTAAAATTTCTCAGCACCATGATTTTTCTTACGGATAAGTGCCATTAAAACGCATTGTATTGTACCTACTTGTATATTATTTGTTTTTGACTAATAAAGAACAAAACAACACAAATGTTATTTCGAATAATATAATAAAATAAATTTGCTATCCTTGCAAGACTTGATAATTAGAACTACATTACTTGATAGTTCGTAGAAACAGTCAATTGTGCAAAACGTTACAGTGTTATTCACTCAAACATAAATTATTACCAAGAGTGAATCGCAAGGCGTGCGTATAACGGCGAGTAACTGAATTTATGTTTTAATAAATATCTAGTATGAGAAAATATGCTGCTGCTTCTATTTACTAAAGTTTGTAAAAAACTAGAATACAACATATTTTCATAAAAAGTGTTAGTCGAGCTGCAGCCTGTCTTATTGCTATTCACTGGCCTCCTTTCATTTCTGAGTGTATTAAAGAGTAGTAGATTCGATCCAGTGCGTGCTGGTGGGCTTCATATTCCTTCTACTTTTATTTTTTTCTTAACAGCCTATTCGAACTGCACTGCTGAATATAAGTCTTTATACAGATTGCCACATGGGCACATTACGTCATAAAAGGGCAACCCTCCCTTCCCTCGTCAAGTCTGATACGCAAATTTACCAGTCTTTCTGAACCCGCCAAAAAATTTCTCGCCGCCAATCAAGTTTTGACCGTGGAGGGTAGGGAGAGCGGAGCCTCACAATACCGCACTGTCACTCCTGTTCTACCACGTGTCTGCATCGGCCTCACTTTTACACCAACTTTTTTAGATATTAAAATATATTATAATTTAAAATCTATGATGTAATGATGATGTTTTCTATAGAATTATTATATACAAACTATTGAGAAGGGGCTTGAGTGCACAATGAATATCCTCAATTACCCAGAAACGGTGCTCTGTGAAAAGTTGAAAGACGTATTCAAGAGGGAATTCATCCGCGCAACTATTCATACAGCAAAATAGCTGTCTAGTGCAGAAAACCAGTATGATAAGATAAAGAGGCAGTTGTGAGTTGACAATATAAAATAGGTGGTACAGTATTCGACACGGTGTAAAACTTTCAAAACAAATTAAATAATAATCTAATATATAAACATTAACATTTGTTTGTTCGTATTTTATGCACAGCCGCTAAAACTTTGTAAACTTATTGCTTACACTTACGCGAAAGTTATAGGCATAGTTAGACAAGGTAGATGGCGCTTTTGTAATATCCAGATATCACCCGTGCAAAGCCGGGGCATATCGCTAGTAATATATAAATGAATTAAAAAGGCATAAGAAATGCTAGAAAATACTTAACTAGTTTTTCGTGGGCGGCGATCGACACTCATCATCAAGTGAGCCGCATGCTCGTTTGCCCTTTTAAAAAGAATCACAAGCTGCCGACAGTTCAATCAAAAATACTTGGACCGACGATGGGCATCAGCGACAAAGGTGCTCATATTTCTTACTATAATCACCAATCCATCTGCCAATAGTGGTGGTTAAGGAAGCAATTGTAACCCTGCAACATGAGAGACTTATGTCCAATAGTAGTTGTGTATTTAAATGTCACCATTTCTTATAATCAGTAAGAAATATGCTGGAAAGACTCTCTTCATAGATTAAAATAAATAAAAATAAAAATTTTTGGACAACCGACTTCAATTTAAATTATTAAGAAAAACTCAAAATGTATTGATCAGACCGTGATCATTACTTGATTTATATGGGACTATATGTGAAACACCAGCGTTTAAATAAAAAAACAGAATCATCGAAATCGGTTCACCCAGTACAAAGTTATGAGTTAACACACATAAATAAAACATACAGTCGAATTCAGTGACTCCTCCTCTTTGAAGTTGGTAGAAAAAGCTGATGTGACACACGAACTTACAGTCCAACTTATGGTAAGTGGCTACTGCAGCACATGGACATCTGAAATCAACTGAAAACAAACAAGCCTACAGATTAATTGTCATCTCTTAGACAATTATACTGGCTCTCTTTACACTTTATACAGGAACATATGTGATTGGCGGCAGGAGTAGGTGAGAGTGTGATGCTTAAGCAGATGGACTACTAGGCGGTAAAGGAGTCCCACCACATAAATCTTCTGTTGTAAGTATAGAGAAATTCACACTTAAATCACAGAAATATATTAATATGATTCTTATAATTACTAAATTAACATGTAATTACTAACCAATGTACGTGTAAGTACACCTGATGGTAAGTAGTTGCTGTGGCCCATAGAGATCTACATCTATCCTCGACCATGAATCAAAATGCAGATTCGTTGTCACCCGTGAGGGCTAAGATGGAATACCTCGTTACGATTACAAGGGGTTTCCGGTTCTCTACACTCACCATACGAAACACAGCAGCGTTAACCTGCTATTTTACGCAAGTGTTCTGTGAGAGCATGGTACTTCCCCGGTCTAGCCAATTGATTCATGCCACAATTATACTACTTATATATTTAGCTGCAGCATGAATCTAGGTTATTGAAATTGGAAAAATCAAAGTTAGTAGTGCTTATACTTAAGGTATTAAATCAGCAGAGATTTATAAAAAAGTAATTCAGTAGCTGTAGTAAGGTAAATGTAGCAAGATACGGATTGTTTAGAAGATATGGGTCCGGCTCAAAGGACCAAAAATATTGTGTTATGAATATCTACAAAGTTGACAAAAAGGGCTCAAGGCAATCAGTACAATGCAAATAAAAAGGTCTAACAGACAAAAAGTATTTTATAATATATTGTAAGTATTATTCTTTCATACTCAAAACATTAAGCAAAAGATGAAACAGTCGTGGGCGTTCTCTTTTATATTACTGACAACAATTTCATATATTTGATCAAGCAAAAGCAATAAAATAAGATAAGTTTGGTGGGCGTAAGATTATTATTTTAGATTAAGATTTTAGAATTCGTTAAGCTTTTAAGTAAGGTCAATAATTTGACAAACAAAAACGCAGATCACGTGATGGTACATGGATACTGTGGCTAATAATAAATAATAGACATGATCAACCATAACATTAAAATTACAGCATGGCTCTACCAAAAGCCCTGTTACTTTTCCTAGAAGTACCATTTCATTTAGTAACTTATTCGAACATAGCTCTATCAAAAGCCCCGTTCCTCTTCCGAGAAGTACTAATTCATTTATTCATTAAGTTCTCATTTAAAACTAAATGACTGTATTATAACGATCCTTCTGAACTGAGATAAAGTCGTTCAATTTTAGCTTCTGTCTGAAATTGATAGTTCATAAACATTACATTACGAAATAAAACGCCGTACACGGAATCCGGGACTGTGAATACACCGAACTGTATTCGTAATCTAGTAGCGTACAATTTGAGTGGTTTGAGCACTCGAAACTCGGTTTTTCAATGCGTTTGTTACTTTCAATTTTGAAATAAAGTGATCGGCTGTTGTTTTTTTTTTCAATATAAAATTATTGCAAATATACATATAAACATGGTAGAGCCATGCTGCAGCTGTATTAGTAGTATAGTTGTAGCACGAATGGGTCGGCTCGACCGGGGAAGGACCACGCTCTCACAGAATACCAGCGTCAAATAGCAGCTTAACACTGCTGTATTTCGTATGGTGAGTATAGAGAACCGGAGACCCTTTTTACTGGAAAAGAGGCATTCCATCTTAGTCCTCACGGGTGACAACGCATCTGGATTTTGATTCGCAAACAAAGATAAATGTAGATGTTTATGGGCCACAGCAACCACTTATCATCAGGTGGACTGTGTGCTCGTTTGTCACCCTATCCTTTAAAAAAAAAATTTCGAAAAGTCCTTGGAACGGAAAAACTCTACTGTACTTAATACCGTTACCGTTTCAGCCTATTAAAGTCCATTGCTGAACATAGGTCGCCCCCATAGATTGCCCCATTGGGAGAATATTTGCCATGGTTACCACGCTTAGTAAGCGTATTGGCAAGCGCAGTTTTAGAGTTTTAGTCGTTATTAGGAAGACGCCGCTACCCATCCACTGATTTGTTTCCCTCTCTCACCTTTTACGACACACAAGGGATGATATGGGGTTGTGAATATTCTTACTCCACCACTACACGATAAAAAAGTAATAAAAAGAAAACACAAAGACGTTGTGATTAATCATGGGTTTATTAGAATAAAGTTGACAAACGATCACATGTTCCACCACGTATCCTCGACGCCGTTAATAAGTTTACTAAAACCCAAGGTGTCAAACTTAACTCTAAATACCTAAATATTGATGGTGCCATAAACAAAATATATGTCTTTGAACATATATACACGGCCAAAGTTACAAAGTAATATATCTCAGGAAAACGTCGCCGATTACCGGTCCAAACTTGTGTCTGAAGTCGAGTCTTTGCTGAACAAAGTGTCGGATTGGAGGCAAATAAATCTAGTCCAGTTCTATCTCCAGAAGACACAAGTTTGCTCGTTACCGCTAAAAAGAACGCCTTTGTCGTATCTCCTCAGTTTCAAGGCACTCCCCTTACTGCCTCAGCTAGCATCGGAATCCTCGGCGTAGACATATCGAATAGTGTACAGTTTCGTGGTCACTTGGAAGGAAAGGCCAATTTGGCTTCTAAAAAGCTTAGCGTGCTCAGCAGAGCGAGACAGTTGTTCATGCAGGCACACCGCTTCCAACTTAACAAGGCGCAGGTTTGGCCTCACATGGAATACTGATCTCATCTCTGGGCAGGGGCTCCCCAGTGCCAGCTCCTTCCACTTGACCGCATCTAGCACAGAGCGGTTCGAATCGTCGACGACCGAGTTCTTTTCGATCGGCTTGACTCACTGGCACTGCGTAGAGATGTTGCATCTCTTTGCGTATTTTATCGTATCTATTACGGCGAGTGCTCTGAGGAATTATTCGGACTAATTCCAGCCGGTCAATTTCACCATCGCACATCGCAACAAAACTCGCGATACCATCTATACCACCTTGATGATTGGCGGTCCACCACTGTATGATTTTGAAGAAGTTTTCTCCCTCACACAACTTCCTTGTGGAATCGATTACCACCAGCGATTTTTCCGGACCGATACGACTTAGGCACCTTCAAGAAAAGAGCTTACTCCTTTTTATAAGGCCGGCAACGCATCTGCAGTTCCGCTGGTATTGCAGTTGTTCATGGGCGGCAGTCGTCACTTACTATCAGGTGAGCCGCATGCTCGTTTGTCCCCTCTCCTATAAAAAAATAACTCATTTGATAATTCACTCATATCCAGATGACAGCCAAGTATATGTTCACACAATGCCAATCGATGAGGAGATTGCTGTTGCTATTTAAAAGTTTAACAAAGATCTAGATTCTACAGAGTGGTCTTTGAAACATGGTCTGGTTGTTAACCCCTCAAAGAGTATCAGCATTATACTTGGAACAAAACACAAGGTAAAAATGATTAATGAACGGAAGCCTATTGTTAAGATCTTTGACACTGTCATACCTTACGAGGGTTGTGTTTGCAATGTAGATCTCTTTATGGGTGAAAATTTAAAATTTGAGCAACATGTTCAGACAAAAATCGGCAAATGCCTTGGTTTTTTAAAAAAAAATTCTATAAAATTCGCACATTTCTAAAACGTGACATTAGACTGCTGCTTTGTAACAGATTAGTACTTTGCCACCTTCATTATTGTGATATTGTTTATGGTCCTTGCTTATTTAAAAAATGCCAAGAATGTACATAGAATGCAGAATGCATGTATTCGTTTTTGTTTTTACATACCGAAAAGACATAGGATTTCACTCATTTCTTAATACCTTTTATCAAATTATATTTTACTTAATATTTATAAGTTACAAATTTTTGACGGTGCACTGACATCACATTTATTTTACTGACGTCACAGTGCCTATGTTTCCTGTGTTATATAGGCACTGTGACGTCATCTTAAAATAAATATATAAATAAAGAAAATTATGAGTCATACCGATTTTGACACCTTTTTCTGCTAATTTTAATAACGCACGATACTTATTTTATCAAAACCTAAATAATAAACATGTTATCTATATAAAATGTTAATATATGAGTTTTTATTACTTTTCTATATGATTTCAGCAAAGGTACTAGTTTAGAAAGCTATTAAAATTAACTATTAGAAAACAAATATAACTAAAACTGGTGTTTATTACAACTTTATGTATATAGCAAAAATATAAAACGATTGCTATAGAAAGTTTATATACCGAATAATGTTTGTAATGTTTACCAAAAGTTTACGTGGTTGAACCACGCTGCAGATACATTGTGGTTGCAGCACGAATGGGTTGGCTCGACCGGGATAGGACCACTCTCTCACAGAATACCAGCATAAAATAGCAGCTTAACGCTGCTGTCTTTCGTATGGTGAGTGTTGAGAACCGCAGACCCTTTTTAATGGAAACGAGGCATTCCATCTTAGTCCTCGCGGATGACAACGTATCAGTATTTTAATTGGCAAACGAAGATAGATGTAGTATGTCTATGGGCCATAGCAACCACTTACCATCAGGTTGACTGTGTGCTCGTTTTTCACCCTTATTCTATAAAAAAATGTAAAATGAATACAAGTGTTACTTTTCAAAGCACATATTTATAAAGTGTTTCGAAGCAAATTAAAGCCAAATATTGTTCTTAATTGTGCCCTTGTAGCTCAGGAGCTTAGCGTTTGCTGCAAATTTCACAGTACGCGAGCAACCCGAGTTCGATCCCCGCCGGAAGCAAAGAAATTGTTAATTGCAATTTTAAGTGCTGATTTACCACGTGGATCATTTATGTTATAGTTATGTTGTCATAGTCACACAGTCACCTTGACCACAAATGGATGATTTGACTCATATAAGCCTATATCTATCGACGATTGAGAATCAAAGCACAAATGTGTTATCAACCCTAAAGACTAGGATGCAACGTTAACAGTTAAAGGATTTTCGTTTTTCGCCCCTGACCATATTAAATATGAAAATAACAAACAATTTACATCTGTGGAGTTTAAAGCAATTAAAACATTTAGCAAAAATATTAGAATTACTTCTCGAAATAAATACGTTGATTATAGGGTTAACGATTATTACGACAAGATGACAAGAATAATATATATATATCTCGCTCCTACCATGAATTTTAATGAGATATTTTTTTTAGACAAATGTAGTAATAAAGAAATATTTAAAAGGAAGTTGAAAGTATGGTTGCTGGATAATTAAACGTGTAATTATAGATAATATTGTCTAAATAAAAATTATACATTTTTCAATGTTTCCATCTGTAATTATTATTAAGTTTAAAGCTAATGAAGTAGGTATGTGAATAAGACTAGATAATAAGTTTAAATTTAATTTTTTGTCTTTAAAGATTAAATCCAAAATTGGGATATTAATTACAGTAGGTACATAGAATGTAAGCGGGTGACGTAATTGCCAAAAAACTGGTCTGTAGTTTGGCGAAAGTAGTATATGAAACAACCGATTGTATTTATATGTAATAAGATATTTAAAAAAATTAATGCTGCTAGTTCACGCAGGTATTCTGTCAAACCGTGTTCCACCTGTTCGTGGTCCAGTCGTGATATTACAATGTGGCTATACCACGTATTATAGACTATGTATTAACAATGGTGACCCCATCGGAATCCCATTCCATAGAAACTGCACCTGTGCTTACACTTTTACACAATGATTTCTACGCTGGTACTGTATAAGTCAACGCTTGGGCACAATAATCCTGTTCGGCGCAGACTAGTCTCCGTTGCCATTGTTAATAATGGATTTCATTCTTATTTGTAGGTGTTTTGATAAATCATGCAATTTTTTTACGCCAAAATAATTACTGATTGAAGTTTAAAGGTATTACAAATAACTTGTAATATCAACTTAAAAAATAAATAAATTATTTAGTTGGTTCGAAATAAATAAATTATTTATTTCGAACTAAAAAGTACATAATATTAAGCCCACCGAACTTAGCAACTGTGTATAATTATGTAATATTCAATACAAAATTCATTTCCAGGTTTAGTGAAGCCATTAAAAGTATACCGGATTTCTGTACCCTGCAGACCATTTGGCGACAGTAATATGTAAGAGAGTGGAACCCACATAGATGGAGTGCTGAATATAATAGGACCACCTAAAATAGCTTCAACAATGTATTCCTCATAATTGTATCTGGAATGTTCACTGCATAATAGAATACTTTATTTAACATTTTAGTGATGAATTTAAATGGTTGTTTTGAAGAAGTGGTTGGGATGTTAACATTTTTATAACTTTGAAGAACTTATTATAATACTTGTGAGTCGCAAGTGTTTTAAACGAAAATACTTACGAATAAATATATTTAAAAAAGATTTCTGAAGAACTCTTTGTTCTTACAATATATGTAAAATTTAGAATTTAGTGGCTTTTATTATCCACTCTGATGAAAAAATTCTACTGTTTTTTTTTGCTACTTTATCCGTCTGAGTGACTTGACTAAATTAACCTTTTTGAAGTTTAAAAATACAAAAGACAATAAAGGGTGAATTTTGTTTTGTTTAACGCTCCGAAAAACAAATAAAGATTTATCAGAATGCACTAAACCTTTGTCAGCTTATCGCACTTGTGCGAAAGTTATGAGCATAGTACCATTACCTATCAGTAGTTAGCGCGCGTATTGTAGTAACATATTTATCTGAAAATCGTATACCATTGAAATTGAAAGTTTAAGTTACAGTCTATAAACATCCTACTGCTGGGCACACAGGCCCCCCTTGTCCACTCCTCTAACTTCTCAAAAGGTTTTAGGGCAAAGAAATATCCACCGCGCTGCCCCAATGCTTGTCGACGAACTTCGCATATCTTCGAAATATTTTTTTCTTATTTCTCAGGCATGCATGGATTTCCTCACGATGTTTTCCTTCACTGCCAGGCACATAGTAAATCAGCAATAAAATTTGCAATAAAATTTTTATTGGTGCCGGCGGGGATCGAATCCGTATTGATCGCGTACTAGGAAATTAACAGCGAGCGCTTAGCTCTCACAGCTCCATTATATTATACCAATAAAAATTCAAATAATATATTATCATTGAAATAAATAATTAAACAATATAACTCTTCTAAAATTATAGCGATATTTCCACAGTTATTTCTTCTGCGGCAACTACGTGGGTACCAGCTAGTATCTATCATATAAAAAGTAATTATATTTTATGCTAAACTTTAACCATATATTTATGATACTCAAATAACTCACTGTCCGTTCAATATTTATAAAAGATCTCTCCATTTATTTACTTCCATTACAACGTATAAGGCGTATGATATATCCGAGGCTAACGAACCGTGTACTTGCGAACATTATTTAGCCTTTTCTAACGTTAGGAAATAAAGAGAAAATAACTTTTCAAACATACAACGTTTTTTGATCATGTTTTATGATGTTACGTATGTTTATTCAATGTAATTTCTTTGGCTGGCTTACTTTTATTTTCTTTTATTGCTTTAAGAATTTGTTATTTGGAGACAAAAACTCTTATGCAGGTTGTACTTGATTTAATTTCAGATTTGAAACACAATCATTAGCTTTAATTTTGCATGTTCTTTATGTTATGTTATTTTATTTCTAGCTTATGAACCATAAGATATTTTTTTTAAATTTTAAATAATGCACCAGTCTACCTAATGCCATTAAATTTGAAAAATAAACTGTTATCTGTATTATACTTTATTTGAAACAATGTCAAAGTTACCAAAATTAAGTCATTAGACTTTCTCCATATTTTTACCACGTCATCACTACATCATGATATGGAATGTTGCCCTAAAGTCCACATACAAGCATATTGGCTGCCAATCGAGAACCTTTCATCCTCATAAATGCCAATTTTTCGGGCTCTGCTCGCCTACTGCTACTTCAGTTTACTGATCCAGTTGTCTGTGTCTGTTAAATATAATTCAACAAAAACCCACGGCTCTGTGTCTGTGCTCTGTCGCTAACTTGCTAATATATGCGTCTAACCAGTCACATGACTGTGTATTTTTTCTTGAACATAATTTAATATTAAAATAGAATAGCCCTCATAATTTAATAATGTTTATCCTAGCACGCAAACAGTGAAAAACGAGATAAGCATTCCTACTTAACAGAAAAAAGTTACAAAAGTCAAGAGCATTATCGGCTTATATAAATACAAATATACGCGAACAAATACACTTTCCTCTTGGCAACATTACAAATTGACACAAACATTACCAACAAACAGGTATAAATATAAATAAACCTAGCAAGCTAACAGCATAGCAAAGTGGCGAAGCAATCAGCTTTGTAGCGGTTTCTAACAGTTGCTGTTGAGCAATCAGTTTCCAAATAGGAGGTTCAGATGCCTGGGTGATCAGTAATCGATTGCTGAAAACTGAATTTGAAAATTCGAAACCGTTCTTGAGATAATCGTGGGACAGACGGACAGAAGGACAGACGGACAGACGGACATCTATAACGGACGGATAATCCGTGTAGTGGCGGTCAAGAATATCCACTACCCCATATCCTCCCGTGGGTGTCGTAAAAGGCGACAAAGGGAAACAGGCAGGAGATGGGCAGCAGCATCTTCCTGATAATAGCCAAATTACAATAAAAAAACTGCGGTTGCCAACCCGCTCGCCAAGCGTGGCAACTATGGCAAATACCCCCTATGAATGACAGTAACAAAGAAACGGCCCCCAGTCCCCGGCGGCCCCGCTATTCCTGGCTACGGTGGCGACCATGGTAACGGCGGGGCAGGGGGTGCTAAGAATCTCCGGTGGAGGTTCGGTTGCCACCTTAGACGACTCGACCTGGCAACGTACAACGCACGCACCCTGAGGACTGACGAGAAGATTGTGGAGCTGGAAGAAGAGATAGACAAGTTGCGCTGGCATATTATAGGATTATCCGAAGTCCGAAGAGAGGGGGAGGACACGGTAATCCTCGAATCCGGCAACTTGCTCTATCACCGGGAGGGCGACCATCTGTCCCAAGGAGGTGTCGGATTTATCGTCCACAAGTCTTTCGTTAACAACGTTGTAAAGATCGGGAGTTTGCCGACGAGGGTTGCGTACCTTATACTCAGAATCACCAAACGGTATTCGCTGAAGGTCATACAGGTTTACGCACCAACCTCGGCACACCCCGATGAGGAGGTGGAGGGAATGTATGAGGATATCTCTAGAGCCATGCATTCCTCCAAAACCCAATATACGGTGTTAATGGGAGACTTCAATGCAAAACTAGGCACAAGAGAGAACGGTGAGCTGAAAGTAGGGAAATTTGGAATAGGGCAACGGAACCCAAGGAGCCACCAGCTGGCCGACTTCATGGAGAAAGAGGGACTCTTTATGATGAACTCTTTCTTACAGAAGCGGCCCCACAGGAAGTGGACCTGGTCGAGCCCCGACGGTTCCACAAAAAATGAGATTGACTTCATTATGACGACCAGACGACAACTGTTCAGTGATGTCTCCGTGATCGCGAGGGTGAAAACTGGTAGCGATCACCGAATGGTTAGAGGCACACTGAACCTAAACGTTAAGTTGGAGAGGTCTCGTCTAATGAAGTCAACGCTCCGTCCCCCTCGTGCTCTGTTCCAGAGTCCCGAAACCTTTCAGCTCGAGTTACAAAACCGTTTTCAGTGCCTGGAAGACTGCAATGAAGTGGACAATATGAATGACAAGCTCGTGGAAACTGTCCATGCGGTCGGAGCTAAGTTCTGCAAGACCCGCCGCAGAAGAATACAAAAACTCTCCGATCACACTCTTAATCTCATGGCTGTTAGACGGGAGATGAAGCTAAATTCTTCAACAGACTTGACAGCATACAGGCATCTGAACAGACAGATCTCCAAATGCATGCGGCGGGACTTACGCAACTTCAATACAGTTTGTATTGAAGAAGCGATCGAGCGGAACCAAGGCTCCAAAGTCTTTGCCAGAGATCTGTCTGCCAGAAAGAGTCAACTGTCGAAGCTAAAGACCAAGTGTGGCAGCATCGCTTCCGGGACACCTGAGATTTTGAGTGAGATTGAGAGGTTCTATGGGCAGCTGTACACATCATCGTTGGAGCCACACGCAAGTGTGAGTAACGATCCAAGAGCGAGTCTCATCCGACACTATTCCGAAGATATCCCGGATGTCAGTCTGAGCGAGATTAGGATGGCTCTCCAGCACCTTAAAAACGGTAAGACCCCAGGCGAGGATGGAATTACAGCGGAGCTTCTGAAAGCGGGTGGAAGACCGGTACTTGAAGTCCTTCAGAAGCTCTTTAATTCTGTCCTCCATGGTGGCATTACACCGGAGGCGTGGAGCAGAAGTGCAGTGGTCTTGTTCTTCAAGAAAGGTGACAACGCTCTCTTGAAGAACTACAGACCGATTTCCCTTCTGAGCCGCGTCAACAATTTGCCACTATGTCTGGCGTATGTGGACTATGAGAAAGCCTTTGATTCCGTCGAAATTTGGGCGGTGCTGCAGTCCCTTCAGCGGTGCCAAGTTGACTGTCGGTATATCGAAGTGTTGAAGTGCTTGTACAGTAGGGCTACGATGGCTATCCGAGTACAGAACCAGAATACGAAACCTATCCAATTGCAGAGAGGTGTAAGACAGGGTGACGTCATATCCCCGAAACTCTTCAGACCCAGACCCCTAAATCTAGTAATCACTAGATAGTGATCCGTTCCCAGGTCAGCACCCCTGAACACTCGCGTATCCATAACCTGTTTTCGCAGTCGGTCATCCACCAGGAACAAATCGATCATACTTCTCTCATTCTTTCTTTCTCTAGTATACATATGGATTTTCTTGTGATTAAACATAGTGTTTGTCACAAGAAGACCCTTTTCCTTGCATACCGCCAGTATAAGCTTGCCAGCATCATTAACCCTTTTATCGCCAAACTTTCCAAGTACCGACTCGTACCCTGGTCGAGCGGTACCAACCCATCCATTCAAATCACCACATACAACAATCCTTTCGTTTCCCCTAGCCAAATCTAGAACTTCTCTTACATTCTCCCAAAACTCCTCCAGCTCAGCCCTGGACGACGAAGCCACCGGCGCATAAACAGCCAAAAGGAATAACTTCGTCAGTCCCAATTTAAAGCGAACCCAGAGAAGTCTTGAGTTCACAAACTTATATTCAGTCATAACATCGACCAACCGAGAAGACAGCAGCACCCCCACTCCCTGGCAGGCGTTCTCGCTCTCCGGGACTCCGGACCATAGAGCTAACGCCCCGCCAGGGAGCTCTTCAGTACCACTGCCCTTCCGTTTGGTCTCCGACATACACACGACATCTAATTCTCTTTCTTTCATTATTTCGATCAACTCATTCGTCTTATCTCTCATGCCTCCTCTAACATTCCACGTGCCAACTCTGCACTCCGTCCTCCACCTTCCGCCGTGTCGGGCTGTGCGTGACGGGTGGCGGTCCCCATCGCCGCTTTGCGCGCTGCATTCCACACCAACGGGGACGAGCTGGTGTGTGTCGCCTTGGGGGGACGCCCTAACCCTCGTTGACATGGGTGCGCAGCTGAGTAGAATTGCAGCCCTGAAAAGGGCTGGCAGGGGTCGCGACGAGCACGCTTCTACAATGACCAATGAAGTCTAGGGGACTAAATAAAAAGTTCTGAAGCCAAATTAGTGGTTTTTAGAATTTTTGTCTGTCTGTCTGTCTGTCTTTCTGTCTGTCTGTCTGTCTGTGTATTCCGGATTCACGCAAAAACTACTAAACCGATTTACATGAAATTTTCTATGTATGTAGTCAGTAACCCCGGGCAACTTATAGGCTACTTTTTATCCGATTACGGAACTTCAAAAAAAGAAGGTTAAGTACTTTATTTCCTTTAGATGTTAATTTTCTATTATATCTTAGTTATTTAGGATGACGGGTGTTTTCCAAATAAATACAATATTTATAAATAAAGTTTAAAATATTGTTTTAACCTTAGTAAAATAATTTGAAACTACACCACTTTAGTTATCAAAACAGCACCATCTATCATCAAATGGATAAAGTAGGATATTTTGCCTTCAGTTACTAATAAGTTAAATACTCGTAGTATAAATAACTTACATTTATATGATTAAATGATTAGATATTTAAAATTATTAAAAAAATTCTAACGTTTAGTTTTTTTTAGTATTTTTGTTATTTTATTTTAAAAGTGTAATAATTTCATTAGATAATAGTGAGTCTATCAAAAACATGAAAATTGATAAGGTTTATATTTGAATTACTAATATATAAGTGATTAAAACTGGTGTGTCTGCATTTGTTGCAAAATTTTCAATATCATTTTATTTTTATTAAAGAGATTTTTATGTATGTTGAGGCCAGATATAAAGTATTCTATCATTTCGTGAAATGATGTGGACATTTCATGATATTTAACACTCTTTGTTGACCATGTCATGATATAGCTTGACCAAATCAACGAATAGAAATCGTTTGAAGACATTAATAACTAAACATAACGTTGCTATTTCATGATATGGTCATAATATGATGATATAATTAAATCGTTTTTCACCGCTAGCGGCGCTGATAGCGTATTCTTTAACAGAAACAGAACTTTTAACAGAATTAACATCACTTTATGCCTTATTGATATAATAAATAAATGTTCGCTTCTATCGCCGATATTACTAAATAGTATAGTTTTTTCTTTCATTAGTTCATCGAATAATAGCACCATCTAATTACTTCTAAATAAACTAAAATGACAAGTCACTGATAAAATGAAATAATACAATGCTACAGAATACACGATGTACATAATTGAATCATTTACATTACATTCATTCCGCGTTGGAATCAGGGCAGCGAACACTTTTTGGCCAAAAACTCTGCGGCCTGTGCCCAGTAGTAACATATACGAGTATGTAAGCTGCTACTTTTTTACTTGTTATGGAGCAATATATGCAGTTTTTATTACATTTATATTTTCGGGTATGTTACTTTTTTGTTTTCACTCTACCGTTAATATTAAGGGTTGCAAGAATGAGTAGAACTCATTATAGTCAGCCTATCAAAGGTCCACTGAAATGAACATAGGCCTCCCCCATAAATTGTCAAGTAGCTGAATATTTGTTATAGTTGTGGTTGCGGTAGGCGGGTTGGCAACCACAGCTATTATTATTTTGATCTGTTGTCAGGAAGATGATGCTGCCCATCTCCTGTCTGTTTTTCTATGCCGCCTCTTACGATATGATTCTCTTTAGGTGGAATAATTTTAAGGACTTCGCGTTTAATTTTAACTTTTTGATTCCCGATGTTTTAGGCACTTTATAGTACCCATGGTCACGGAAGAACTGAGGTTTTTGACGACCTGATGTCACAGTTATTTACAGAATAGAACAGAGTAGAATAAATGCAGTAGTATGCTTGGGTTTGAATTTAATTTTATTAATTATGGGGTCCTTAGCAGATGGTAGCACTCAGCCATTTCCCATATTAAAATTAGGATATTTTGAATTTCAATAGCATCGCGAATCATCATTGGTAGGAATTGGTGCTCTATTGCAAGGATTTGTTGTCTATCAGATCTGATATAATGGTTGGAACGATACTAAACATGTTGATATACTTTAGATTTCCCGGAGCGTCGGTGCTTCACATCAACAATATGTTCTTTTACTCGGAACTTTCATCCAAGATGCGTAAAAAAACCCGTGACATTGGTTTTAATCCATGTGTAGTATTCATTGTTATAGGATATATATTTAGAAAATATATATTTATATATAAAATTTCTATATATTTAGGAAATTTTGAGGTCTACACGAAGTAAAAAAAAATATCTACATCTATTTTATGGTGCCAATCAATATTAAATAGGACCAATGATATCAATAAAATATCTCAAATAAACGTTATATTATTTTGATAAAACCAAATTAACTTTAATTATGAATAAATTAAAAGAGTTAAATATAAACAATAATAATAAATTTGGATTCCAAGACTATTTACTACTTTCTTATGGATACATCGGAAGATACGCCCGATATAAAAAATAGTAGGTGTTTCTAGACATATATATTCACGTGTTCCTGTTAGGTACCAATCATCTACGTCTAATAGTCTTTTAGAATTAAAAAAAAATATTTGACAGACATAGAGACACAGACACCGAGATGACTCTAAATGTGATCGATTTTTCCTAAGTTTGGCACGGGACAGCATTTAATGGTGTTCCTAAATTCAAGCTCACGCGAGCGAAGCCGCGGGTAAAAGCTAGTATATTATAAATCATAATACTACTCATTGATAACAAAAATAATAAGTCTTCCAAACTATGGGCAGTCTATGGGTATGGCTTGATTTGTGAAGTGGATTTTTCATGGGAGTTTCTCTGCGTGATAAACTTAGGAATGAGGATATCCGCAGTAGAACCAGAGTGACCGACATAGCCCAACGGATTAGTAAGCTGAAGTGGCAGTGGGCCGGCCATATAGCTCGAAGAACCGACAACCGATGGGGAAGAAAGGTTCTCGGGTGGCAGCCTCGTACCGGTAGGCGAAGTGTAGGGCGTCCCCCCACGAGATGGAGTGACGACCTGGTAAGACATGCAGGAAGTCGATGGATGCAGGTGGCTCAGGACCGTGCTTTGTGGCATTCTTTGGGGGAGGCCTATGTTCAGCAGTGGACTTGTGAAGGGCTGTAATGATGATGATGATAATGATGACATATATTAAATTTATTTATTTATTAAATTTCCTTCTGCTTGTGTGTGTGTGTGTGTGTGTGTGTGTGTGTGTGTGTGTGTGCGTGTGTGCGTGTGTGTTAGTTTTTAAGCATCAGTTCTGCCTCAATGTAACTTTTTGATTTTAGCCAATTCAAAACCGTTTTCTTACAATCTTTTTTATTAAGTGGGAATATGTTAAGATATTTATTTATTTTGTTGTAGATTGAGGCAGACTGTATATAGTACTGCCGTCTAGCAAAGTCTGATTTTACTATGGGAACTAAGGCAACTTTATAGTTTCTTCTCCTGGTTAGCAACTTAGCATCAAAGGGAAGAGATTTGTGCATTCTAAGAACAATGTCCAATATGTATAGTTTCCTAACTGATAGAAGATTAGCTTCCTGGTAAAGATTTTCAGTGGGTTATCTATATGGTTTTAGAAGCATTACTTTTATCAGCAACCTTTGAGCTCGTTCCAGACATAGTAGAGAAGTTTTAGCAGCCGAGCCCCACACTGATATGCAGTATACCAGTATGGATTGGGCGAGTGCAACATATGTTTGAGTAAGTAATTCTTTACTCGCAATGTGACGTAAAGTTTTAAAAGTCCAAATCAGTTTTCTCACTCTTTTCATGGTCAGTTCTATATGCAGGTGCCAAGAAAGCCGCTGGTCGACGAGAATCCCTAAGTATTTAGCATAAGCGACCTTATCTATTCCAGTACACGAGCAGTCAGTATTAGGCGGGTCACCACACTTGTGAATTTTTATGTTATAATTTGATAGGGGTTGAGTTGAGATGTTTTTACTGAAACAGATATATTGAGTTTTAGCTGCATTTAAAGTACGGAGGCTTTTTCTGCTGATATTTTTACTTCATTCCAGGATTTGCCAGAGAACACGATAGCTGTATCATTTGCGTAAGAAAATACAATACCATTGAATAATTTTAGAAGACAGAGATTATTTATATACACCAGGAAAAGCGTTGGTCCCAGCACACTCCCCTGTGGGACACTGAATGTTAAAGTGGTTTCCTGGCTAGTGTGGTTGCCTATTCGAACACGCTGCTTTCGGTTAGTAAGATAATCTTTGATTAATTTGAGAGGAGTACCTCTCACCCCTACTTCCTCTAGTCTATTTAACAGGATGGGCACCGACACTGTATCGAATGCCTTCTTTGGATCGAGCATTACTCCCAAACATTTGTTTCCAGATTCCACTTCTTTTACTACTAAAGTTGTAAGAGCCAGTACAGCATTTTCAGTCGATAAGTCTCATTGAAAACCAAATTGATTTTTTGCTATGATGCTATATTTTGTCAAGAATTTTGTGAGTCTAATATTAATTAATTTTTCTAAAATCTTAGACACTGATGAGAGAACAAAGATTGGACGGTAGTTACAGGGGTCACTTTTGTTGCCATCCTTATACAACGTGTCCCAAAATTCAACGATAAACCAACACCGAAGGATAGACCTGCCCCGGACTAATCGGGTAAAAAAAGAAAAAAAAATATATCCCAATTATATTTTAAGTTATATAAAAAAAATGAAATTCTTCAGAAATTGAGACCGTTTATGATATTTTTCACTACCATGACCACAATTTTTTAAATATTTTTTTCCTTTTTTTTTATAGGCAACCTGAATAGTACTGCTATCTACCACAATTCTTAAAAACTCCAGAATAACTCTTGTTTTATCACGAAAATTAATGAAACTTATTTTATTCCCTAAATTTTTTGAAGACTTTTACTTTTAACCAAATTTAACTTATCGTGGTGTAAAAAAAAAGTATGAACACTAGTATGGCAAGTTTTTTTAAAAATTGACGCAACTAACCAATATTCCAAAATGGTATAATACTCTAGGAAAACAAGTTATAAAAAAATATGGGCCTATTATTTCTTAACAGGGACCAAATGACGGTCGGGTGTAATAAAAGTATTATTTCTTGAAAAATGTTTAATATTTCAAAACAAATGGTACAAACAGTTTCACGTGTAATTTATTAAGTTATTAACATTATAGCAAATGTTCGAACTGTTTGCCACCAGCATTAATACATGCACGACATCGCATTAAAAATGATCGTTTTATTTGTCTTGCATATCTTCTGCTATTAATGTAATCAGCAGCCTGAGTGATATTTCGACGAAGCTCGTCCAATGTCACAATGGGTTTTGAGTAGACCCTGTTTTTAAGACAACCCCAATAGAAGAAGTCCAGGGGGTTCAAATCGGGTGAACGGGGTGGCCATAAGATAGGACCAAGTCGCCCGATCCAACGCCCTGGATACTCTTGATTTAAATATTCTCGCACAGGACGGGCATAATGTGCTGGGCAACCATCATTTTGGAACCACATGTTTTGAAGATCACTTAAGGGCACGTCGTTTAACAATTCTTGCAAGTCATTTTGTAAAAAGTTTAAATAACTATTGCCATCTAAGTTTCCTTGTAACTCAAAGGGCCCAATTACTTTTCCATTTAATATGCCGGTCCATAGGTTAACCTTGAATTGATATTGGGATTTGTCTTGTCTCATCAAGTGTGGATTTTCATTACTCCAACTATGTAGATTGTGAAGATTTAAATACCCATCTTTCTTGCACGTTGTTTCATCCGACCATAGAAATTTGTCTAGGAAGTGGGGATCTTCACTGTGCCTTTGCAGCATTACACGGCAAAATGTGACCCGTAGCGGATAGTCCCGCGGTAATAACGTCTGCACACGCCTGTAGTGATATGGGTGAAGCTTGTGACGTTTTAATATTCGATGTGCAGAACTTTTCGGGATTCCTGTAGCTTCTTCTATGGCACGTACCGAAGTAGTCGAGTCATTTTCTATCTCCTTGAGAACTTCTTCATCACGATCCAATCTAGGTCTTCCAGCGCTGCTCCTATTGGATGGCATACGACCCTCCGAAAACGCTTGATGCACATTAATAAACACTCGATAATCAGGATATCTTTGAGCATTTGGGTATCTTTCTGGATACAGTCTGCTAGCAGCGTTAGCATTACATCGGCATTCTCCATAGATTAAATGCATATTAGCGTATTCCTGTGGTGTGTACGGTTGCGGCATGTTAAACGCCAAACAGTCCAAAATGCGCCAGAACTCTAAATCACAAAACACACAATCGTAGTCCAAGATAATGCCAGGTCAGTTCAGTTTGCAGATCACTTCCAGTCCAAATAATGCCAGGTCAGTTAAGTTTGCAGGTCGATTCCAGTCCAAAAAGCCAAGCCAAAAGTCGATAGTATGTACGAGGGCCACGTAAGTTGAATTGGGTACGGTGCGCAGTAAACAAAGGAGCAGAGCGTACTGAACCGACTTGCTGAGAATAATAACAGCTTCTCTACCTGCCCTGTTGTTGTCTCTTTTTAACGTAAATATCTCTATCTATCTATCTCTCTCTAACATCTAAGGTATTAATGCCCCATTCGAATTCCTAGAAATTGTAACAGGAACCCATTTTGGGCATGTAGTAAAAGTGATTACTGACAATTACAATTTAAGGAATTTGGCCCCTGTTAAGAAATAATAGGCCCATATTTTTTTATAACTTGTTTTCCTAGAGTATTATACCATTTTGGAATATTGGTTAGTTGCGTCAATTTTTAAAAACACTTGCCATACTAGTGTTCATACTTTTTTTTTTACACCACGATAAGTTAAATTTGGTTAAAAGTAAAAGTCTTCAAAAAATTTAGGGAATAAAATAAGTTTCATTAATTTTCGTGATAAAACAAGAGTTATTCTGGAGTTTTTAAGAATTGTGGTAGATAGCAGTACTATTCAGGTTGCCTATAAAAAAAAAAGAAAAAAATATTTAAAAAATTGTGGTCATGGTAGTGAAAAATATCATAAACGGTCTCAATTTCTGAAGAATTTCATTTTTTTTATATAACTTAAAATATAATTGGGATATATTTTTTTTTCTTTTTTTACCCGATTAGTCCGGGGCAGGTCTATTCTCCGGTGTTGGCTTATCGTTGAATTTTAGGACACGTTGTATATAGGTGTTATTAAAGCTTGCTTGAGTACAGTTGGAAAAATTCCCTGTTCGAAACACAAGTTGGCCATATGGGATATAATTGGCGCAATTTCATTAAGAGCGAGTCTTAGATAAGAAGTTGGGATATTATCCCATCCCGGGGAGCTACTTAGTTTCATAGACTTAACAACTTCACATATTTCAGCACAATCAGTATCATATAGGACAAATGATGAAACCTGTTTTATGTTTGTGTTATGTTTCACTAACGGAGAATTTGAGATTTTAATTTTTTCTGCTAGCTCTTTTCCAATATTTGTGAAATAGGTGTTAGTGATATCTACCGATGCCTGTGGAGACGAAGTTGCATGCAGGAGTTCAAGGTTATGGGTTTTGGGGGATTTACGTTGTGTTATTCCGTTTATAGTATCCCATAACTTTTTAGGGTTTTTTGAGCTTTGGTAAGCTGGTCTAGATCATAGTTCCTTTTCAACTTTTTTAAAATACAACTGCAGTAGTTACGGTACCTTTTATATATTATTTTTAAAGTGTCATTATATGGGTCAAGTTTTAGCCTTCTTTGCATGTCATTTCTGTTTCTGATACAGCGTAGCATACCTGGAGTAACCCAAGGTTTTAAGATCCTTTTGTTCGCTGAGATGAAAGTAATAGTCGTATTTAATTTTAAGCTCTGTTGCAGTCTTTTTATAAAAAGTTCAGTTATAATATTAGGGTCAGTATATTCTAATAGATCAGATAATTTAGTTGTTTTTAAAAATTCTAGGGCTTTGTTGTAGTTGATTTTAGTTATAGTTTTGTTATTTATTTTTGGTTTATCAGGGCAGGATATTTTTAGAAAGATCATACTGTGATCAGTAATAGTGGCATCGAGTACAGCAATAGTGACATTTTGATGTGCGTAGTCGAGTTTTAGAATAAAATGATCGAGGCAATTAGGTCCTCTCGTTGGAATGGAGTGACCTGGAAGGAAGCTCAGTGAAGCTAACATTTCCAGGTAATTGTGTCTGTTACTGCGTTCGTAGGGTTGTTCGTCATGTCTATAGATTGGATTTATATTAATGTCTCCGGTTACGATGATATTTTTAGTCCCTTTAATAAGTTCCAGGTGAGTAAATAATGAGTTAATGAATTGCTCGGCTTTGCGATTAGAGGGTGAACGATAAATGCCAAGAACTGTAAGTTGAGGTAAAGATATCTGCAGGCACGACGCATGTTTTAGATAGACTTCAGATACGTTAGCTTCCTGAGTGGATTTAACATAGGCGACTACTCCATCAGATTGATTTAGATGTTTAAATGTTTGAAAAGAATTATAACCTATTATCTGAGGGATGTGTTTATCAGGTTTCAGTTTGCATTCACTGAGGATGATAAGATCAGAGTTGAAGTCAAGGGCGGATACGTTTACTTGAAAGTCATTAAAATTGGCATATATACCTCTAATATTTTGGGATATTATTGTAAAGTCTGTATTTTGTACTGTGATAATATTCTTCAGATTCTCAATTTTACATTCAAAGTTAGAAAACGTGCCAGAATTATCTATTGCATTAATATTATTGAGAACGTGATTCATGTTTAGTTTTAAGAATCCTTAATTCGTTAGCAGTTTATGGTAAAAAATAGATATTATGAGTATTATGTGGCACAGATTTCAGAATTATGTATTGTCTGAGGCAATGAGTGTAAAAGTGTGTAGTAAGTTTTTTGATATTGTATGTGTTTTTTGTTTTATGAATGTGTTTGTTTGTGAATGTGTAATGATTGAGATATTTGAAGTTGCTGTGTAGTAAATAAGTACAATTATTTTGCGTGAATGGTGTTTGTGTACGAGCAGTTATTAAGATAAAAGAACTTACAAGAGATGAAAGCGATAACAGCCAGATGATTTTTGACTCTAGTCATTTCAACTGTAATAAGTTTTGCACCTGTTGTTCACTTCTTACTAAGATTACTGGTGTGTTTTCACTCTTTCTGACATAGACCCGGCCATGAGCAGTCCAGCAGAATTTGTAGTCATTCGATTTTACCAGGTCTCGTGCGAGGAAGTGGAGTCGAGCACCTTTGGCGGTCAACTGTTCGGAGATGTATATAGGTGTGTACTCGTTTTTGGTATGTCCCAAGTGCTTGGCACAGAGTTTCTCTTTGTGCCTTATATTGAATGTCTTGGTGGATCTTAAGAAGTCTTTCTTTAAGATAGTGGACGATAATTCCACTACAATTGGGCTATTGTTTTCACCTTTCTTATTTTTAACTCTGTAAATATCTCTTATATCTGCCTTCGTAATGGAATGGCCTACATTCTCCGATAGCTTTAGTACCATATTTAACAATTCTTTCTCACTTTCATTGGCAACTTTCGGAGCATTTTTAATTTGTATATTAGATTTTCTAATTTCTCTCTGCAGGTCCTCAACTTTGTCTTCCAAAAAAGTTATGTATTCCCTATCTTTCTTGGCTTGAAGCTCGAATCCATCTAACTTCTTTTTCAGCTCTTCATTTTGGGCAGCGAGGAAAGCCATCGATTTTTCAATATTGTTGTTAGTTTCCTTGATGTCAGCTAGGACTGGGGTAATTTTCTTAAATTGGTTTCCTTGAGCAGTTAACATTGTCGAAATCATGGTTTTGATTTCTTCTTTGAAGTCTCTAAGTTCGCAGTCCAGGTCATGACTGCCTTTCCTTTTCACACGTCGGCTTACGAAATTTGGTGGAGTGAACTCGTCCGTAAGTCCAGGAATGTTGGATTCAGAGACTGATTTATTCATTGAGTGCTCCATTTTACTATTAAACGGGACAATTGTACCCTCGTAGCAAAGCGAAACCAAAGGCACGTCGTAGCAGATAGTCGTAGTTTCGTAGCACGTAGCAGGGGGAGGAGCTTTTAGCGACCACCGTAGCACTGGAGTAGATGTTTGCGGTGCAGTGTTAGAGCGAGATCAAAAATAACTGTCTTTATTGTTCTTGCGGGAGTGAATGAGGTCCCTCCGCTCGCTGATGATAGCCGTGACAGATGCACTTATTAAATTTCCTTTTTCTTGTTTATGGGAATTTCAATTGTTTAGCGTATCAGTTAAGTACAATTTTTAGATCGACGCGACACACGTCTGCTCGCTTGTGCGTTCTCGGACGAAGAGGATCAATAAACCTAGCAAGCTAACAGCATAGCAAAGTGGCGAAGCAATCAGCTTTGTAGCGATTTCTAACGGTTGCCGTTGAGCAATCAGTTTCAAAATAGGAGGTTCAGATGCATGGGTGATCAGTAATCGATTGCTGAAAACAGAATTTGAAAGTTCGAAACCGTTCTCGAGATAATCGTGTGACAGACGGACAGACATCGTAAAATCAATAAGTGACTTCGCAAGCTTCGCCACAATTACAACAACACATTAATAATGGGATAAACATACCTAATATTTATATTATAAAAATTATATATAAATCTCACTGATCACCTCCTACGGCTAGACCGTTTTAATGAATTTTTTATGTGTGTTTGAGTGGGTCCTTTGATGGCTTAGTTTCACAATTGCATCCGCTTGGCGGCACTGTTGTCAAAATCCAGAAGTCACCCGTGTGAAGCCGGGAGAATCTATAGTTTATTAAAAATATATATCTGCTGAAATGTTATTCAAGTAATTAAAAAATATTTTTTTTGAAAGTTTTCGCCGTATCAAATATTTTATATAGCTTTTTGTTGGGGGCCTAAGAAAAACAATCAGGCCGCTTCGTCCTGTGATTATCGTGAGTTGTTGTTTATGGAAATATTATTATGACTTCCGTTATGACCATCACATTAAATCTTTACAAGACAGTGACGAAGAGAAGAAGAAAGAAATCAAGCGTTTGGTATTACACTCGCCAAATTGTCTACTATACGTAACGATTAATACAAATCCTCCCCATAATGGGAGAGCCCATGTCGAGCGTTGAACTTTTACACGTTGATGAAGATGAAAATTTAAGATTCACCTAAAACTACGAATAAAAAGGCTGAACAACTGAAGGAGTAAGTAAATAACTTTAATTACTAATTATAAAAACTCGAAGCTTTCTATCTTAGAACTCAGGGTTGCCACCCCTGAGTCTCCGCATCTGCATTTTGATTCATACCTAAGGATGTAGATGTGTACGGGCTACATTCACATACGAGTATGTAAATGTGTTAGGAATATGTCAACTTGACTTATTTGATTACTACTATTTTATTGGAGTTTTCTTTTCCTGTCAAGAAATTCTCAGAAGTCAGGAAGTGGGTAGTGTTTCACTCCCATGCTTCGAGAAACAGGTAAATCCTTTGATCCTTTGCCTGATCTTTATCCATCTGTCTCTCTCTCTCTCTTTCTCTCTCCCTCTCTCTCTCTCCCTCTGGCCACGTCAGATTGACTTTGTTATTTCTTAGTAAACGAGAGATTACACATGTGTTTGCACAACATAATTCTGTCCTGCTTCGATGCCGCCGTGACCGATATTCGGTTTGGAGAACACTAGTAACCATTTAAAAACTGCGAAAGCACAAATGTCCGGTACAGTGGAAAGTGACATTTAAAAGATGTTAAAAAGTAACTTTTTTGTATGAGAACCTTGAAAGTACTTTTCTAATCAGTTTATTGGTTTTGTATAATCTCTAGGGTAAACCTTCCATTTCGCACGATGCGAACACCATACTTAGACGAAATTCAAGCTTGCGACCTTGTTTATCCATCCACAACACTGCTTATTTTCAGCTTTGTTTGCTTAACGTAATATATTATTTTACGGTTAATATTATTGTAAATTATAACTTTAGAATTAGCTGGCTTAACTTAGACTTAGTTATATCATTATTCATGCATATCTATACATATAATAAATCTGTAGAACATGTAGAAAAGTCGTGTCTGTAATCCTAATATATTCTTAAAAAAACAAGTCTAGGGGACTAAATAAAAAGTTCTGAAGCCAAATTAGTGGTTTTTAGAATTTTTGTCTGTCTGTCTGTCTGTCTTTCTGTCTGTCTGTCTGTCTGTGTATTCCGGATTCACGCAAAAACTACTAAACCGATTTACATGAAATTTTGTATGTATGTAGTCAGTAACCCCGGGCAACTTATAGGCTACTTTTTATCCGATTACGGAACTTCAAAAAAAGAAGGTTAAGTACTTTATTTCCTTTAGATGTTAATTTTCTATTATATCTTAGTTATTTAGGATGACGGGTGTTTTCCAAATAAATACAATATTTATAAATAAAGTTTAAAATATTGTTTTAACCTTAGTAAAATAATTTGAAACTACACCACTTTAGTTATCAAAACAGCACCATCTATCATCAAATGGATAAAGTAGGATATTTTGCCTTCAGTTACTAATAAGTTAAATACTCGTAGTATAAATAACTTACATTTATATGATTAAATGATTAGATATTTAAAATTATTAAAAAAATTCTAACGTTTAGTTTTTTTTAGTATTTTTGTTATTTTATTTTAAAAGTGTAATAATTTCATTAGATAATAGTGAGTCTATCAAAAACATGAAAATTGATAAGGTTTATATTTGAATTACTAATATATAAGTGATTAAAACTGGTGTGTCTGCATTTGTTGCAAAATTTTCAATATCATTTTATTTTTATTAAAGAGATTTTTATGTATGTTGAGGCCAGATATAAAGTATTCTATCATTTCGTGAAATGATGTGGACATTTCATGATATTTAACACTCTTTGTTGACCATGTCATGATATAGCTTGACCAAATCAACGAATAGAAATCGTTTGAAGACATTAATAACTAAACATAACGTTGCTATTTCATGATATGGTCATAATATGATGATATAATTAAATCGTTTTTCACCGCTAGCGGCGCTGATAGCGTATTCTTTAACAGAAACAGAACTTTTAACAGAATTAACATCACTTTATGCCTTATTGATATAATAAATAAATGTTCGCTTCTATCGCCGATATTACTAAATAGTATAGTTTTTTCTTTCATTAGTTCATCGAATAATAGCACCATCTAATTACTTCTAAATAAACTAAAATGACAAGTCACTGATAAAATGAAATAATACAATGCTACAGAATACACGATGTACATAATTGAATCATTTACATTACATTCATTCCGCGTTGGAATCAGGGCAGCGAACACTTTTTGGCCAAAAACTCTGCGGCCTGTGCCCAGTAGTAACATATACGAGTATGTAAGCTGCTACTTTTTTACTTGTTATGGAGCAATATATGCAGTTTTTATTACATTTATATTTTCGGGTATGTTACTTTTTTGTTTTCACTCTACCGTTAATATTAAGGGTTGCAAGAATGAGTAGAACTCATTATAGTCAGCCTATCAAAGGTCCACTGAAATGAACATAGGCCTCCCCCATAAATTGTCAAGTAGCTGAATATTTGTTATAGTTGTGGTTGCGGTAGGCGGGTTGGCAACCACAGCTATTATTATTTTGATCTGTTGTCAGGAAGATGATGCTGCCCATCTCCTGTCTGTTTTTCTATGCCGCCTCTTACGATATGATTCTCTTTAGGTGGAATAATTTTAAGGACTTCGCGTTTAATTTTAACTTTTTGATTCCCGATGTTTTAGGCACTTTATAGTACCCATGGTCACGGAAGAACTGAGGTTTTTGACGACCTGATGTCACAGTTATTTACAGAATAGAACAGAGTAGAATAAATGCAGTAGTATGCTTGGGTTTGAATTTAATTTTATTAATTATGGGGTCCTTAGCAGATGGTAGCACTCAGCCATTTCCCATATTAAAATTAGGATATTTTGAATTTCAATAGCATCGCGAATCATCATTGGTAGGAATTGGTGCTCTATTGCAAGGATTTGTTGTCTATCAGATCTGATATAATGGTTGGAACGATACTAAACATGTTGATATACTTTAGATTTCCCGGAGCGTCGGTGCTTCACATCAACAATATGTTCTTTTACTCGGAACTTTCATCCAAGATGCGTAAAAAAACCCGTGACATTGGTTTTAATCCATGTGTAGTATTCATTGTTATAGTATACATATTTAGAAAATATATATTTATATATAAAATTTCTATATATTTAGGAAATTTTGAGGTCTACACGAAGTAAAAAAAAATATCTACATCTATTTTATGGTGCCAATCAATATTAAATAGGACCAATGATATCAATAAAATATCTCAAATAAACGTTATATTATTTTGTTAAAACCAAATTAACTTTAATTATAAATAAATTAAAAGAGTTAAATGTAAACAATAATAATAAATTTGGATTCCAAGACTATTTACTATTTTCTTATGGATACATCGGAAGATACGCCCGATATAAAAAATAGTAGGTGTTTCTAGACATATATATTCACGTGTTCCTGTTAGGTACCAATCATCTACGTCTAATAGTCTTTTAGAATTAAAAAAAATCTTTGACAGACATAGAGACACAGACACCGAGATGACTCTAAATGTGATCGATTTTTCCTAAGTTTGGCACGGGACAGCATTTAATGGTGTTCCTAAATTCAAGCTCACGCGAGCGAAGCCGCGGGTAAAAGCTAGTATATTATAAATCATAATACTACTCATTGATAACAAAAATAATAAGTCTTCCAAACTATGGGCAGTCTATGGGTATGGCTTGATTTGTGAAGTGGATTTTTCATGGGTTGTTATGAATGAATGAATTTCAGTGGTGTCAGCGGTGTCCGGACTCGAGTTGTTCGTATACAATATAAATAGGAATGTGAAGTTTAGAACGTGCGCTTAACCTTTGAGCTACCACGACTGTATTTTTTTATAGGAGAGGGGGCAAACGAGCATGCGGCTCACCTGATGGTAAGTGACTACCGCCGCCCATGAACAACTGCAACACCAGGGGATACGCAGATGCGTTGCCGGCCTTTTAAAAAGGAGTACGCTCTTTTCTTGAAGGTCCCTAAGTCGTATCGGTCCGGAAAAATCGCTGATGGTAATCGATTCCACAAGGAGGTCGTGCGAGGAATAAAACATCTTCTAAATCGCACCGTGGTGGACCGCCAATCATCCAGATGGTGTGGATGGTATCGGGAGTACTGCCGCGATGTGCGTTCGTGAAATTTGGCGGCTGGGATTAATCCGAACAATTCCTCAGAGCACTCCCCATGGTAGATGCGAAAGAAAATGCAAAGGGATGCAACATCTCTTCGCAGTGCCAATGAATCGAGCCGATCGGAAAGGGCTCGATCGTCGACGATTCGAGCCGCTCTGCGTTGGATGCGGTCAAGTGGAAGGAGCTGGCACTGGGGAGCCCCTGCCCAGAGATGGGAACAGTATTCCATGTGAGGCCGAACTTGCGCCTTGTAAAGTTGCAGGCGGTGTGCCGGCATGAAATACTGTCCCGCTCTGCTGAGTACGCCAAGCTTTTTATAGGCCAATTTGGCCTTCCCTTCCAAGTGACCACGAAACTGCACGTCACTCGATATGTCGACTCCGAGGATACCGATACTGGCTGAGGCAAGAAGGGGAGTGCCTTGAAACTGAGGAGATACGACAAAGGGGTTCTTTTTAGCGGTAAACGCGCAAACTTGTGTCTTCTGAGGATTAAACTGGACTAGATTTAGTCGCCCCCAATCCGAGACTTTGTTCAGCAAAGACTCGACTTCAGACACAAGTTTGTTCCGGTACTCAGCGACGTTTTCCCGAGAAATATTGGCACGGCCGGTGTATAGAGCATCACCAGTGCTGTCATCCGCATAGCAATGAATGTTACCAGTTAGCAACATATCATTGATATGCAGAAGAAACAGCGTTGGTGATAGCACACAGCCTTGTGGAACATCAGCGTTAATAGGCTTGTAGTCAGAGCATGCACCGTCTACAACGATCTTGATGCTCCGATCTGCAAGGAAGCTGGTGATCCAATTGCACAATTTCTCGGGAAGCCCATAAGAAGGGAGCTTCAAAAGAAGCGCTTTGTGCCAAACCCGATCGAAGGCCTTCGCAATGTCCAGACTAACTGCCAACGTCTTCCCCTTGGACTCTACTGCCTCCGCCCATCTATGGGTCAGGTAGACCAGAAGATCACCAGCTGATCGACCCCGACGAAAACCGTATTGGCGGTCACTAATCAGCTGGTGATCCTCAAGGTACCGAATGAGCTGGCAGTTAATAATGGATTCCATTATTTTGGAGAACAAGGAGGTGATCGCGATAGGCCTATAGTTGGATGGGTCTGAGCGGTCGCCTTTTTTAGGGATCGGGTGGACAAAAGCTGTCTTCCATGAATTCGGGACTACGCCTTGGGAGTAGGAGTACCAGAAAAGACGCGTTAGGACCGGTGCCAACTCCGGAGCACACGTCCTCAGCACAATTGGGGGGATTCCGTCAGGCCCACTCGACTTCTGGATGTCCAGGGAGAGCAGTGCTTTGCGAACCGAGCGCTGTGAGAACAGCACATCCGGCATGGAGCACTCACACCGCGGGATGGTTGGCGGCGTTTTCCCCCCGTCATCAAGAGTCGTACGCAAAGAGTTGGACGCAAAAAGGGAGCCTAAAAGGTCGGCTTTGTCTTTTGCGTCTTGGGCCAGTGAGTCATCCTCCCTGTGCAGAGATGGTAGTGATGGCTTACAGAAATTCCCTTGGACAACCTTGGCGAGAGACCAGAATGCACGGGTTCCCGAAGGAAGGCGAACTAGTTTCTCACCAATTCTGCCTATGTGCTCTGATTTTGCCTTGGCAATAACTCTTTTGAAGGACCTGGAGGCGAAGTTATACTTCTTTTTAAGTGTGCTGGTATTTACATCCCGAGTCGCCGGAGCCGCAGCCCAGGCTTGATAACACTCCTGCTTACTGCGTAATGCAGTCTTACAGGAGCTACCAAACCAAGGCCGAGATCTGCCTCCGATGGGTACCACAGATGATGGAATAAATAGTTCCATTCCCTGTAGCACCACATCAGTCACAGAGTCAGCGACAGCGCTGGGATCATCCGGCGAGAAGCGAACCCGCCCCCATGGGTAGGATGCAAAGAAAGACCGCATTCCGTCCCAATCCGCCGACCTGTTATGTCAAACACGGCGGCAACCTGCAGATCACAACCGCGAAGGGAGCGTGAGTGGCACCACACTCCGGATTAGACAATGGTCCGAAGAGCCGAGAGGGGCATCGACGGAAACCTGATATCCGTCCGGATGAGAGGTCAGCAGAAGGTCCAACAGGGAAGGTGTATGATCCTCCACATCTAGAATCCGCGTAGGCGAAGTAACCAGTTGTGTCAGACCATATGCCAAGGCAAAGTCATAAACAGATCTCCCCGCATGATCGGTTAGACGTGAACCGAGCAATTCGGCATGGTGGGCGTTAAAATCGCCAAGGATCACGATCTCTGCGGATGGGACCTGTTGTAGCAAGGAATCTGTAGCCATTTGGACGTGGTCGATGAGTCTGTCTGTTTCGGCATTACCGCTATGAGACCTATAGAGGCACCCGTAGACGCGCGGATGGTCGTCGCTGTCTACGCGTAGCCAAAGGATGGACAAGTCCGAACCTTCAAGACTGCCGAGGCGTCGAGAACAGATGTCCTCTCTGACATACATGCAAACTCCAGCCCGAGGCACAAAGGAATGCTCCAATTTGTACCCCGGGTAGGAGAGATACGAAATATCAGCCGGAGAGAAAACCTGCGTCTCGGTCAGAAAGAGCAAGGCCAGCTTCACCGTCTCGAGATGGTAGTGGACGGCGTTTAGGTTAGAGTGAAGTCCCGTGATGTTGCAGAAATTCACGGATATGTTGCTCAGTTTGCCCCTAGCAGTTATGCTTTTGAGCGGAATTTTGCCCCCCCCTCCCCCCCAAGAATACGCGGGGCAGCCTGAGCACCCACGCTCAGGATCGGAATAACATGGTCGTGGATGCTCAGCGAAGGATTCTCCAGGGGTACTGGTACCCTCCTGGGGTAGTTCATCGTGTAATTCCGCTACCATGTTAGGGGGGGGGGGGGGTAATTGGGCCTTCGGCCACCTGCACTCACCAGACGAAACGCAGAAGCAGAGCTTCTACTTCACGCCGGTATTCTGTGAGGTCGTGGTACCAACCCGGCTCGAGCCGGCCCATACATGCAACAGCAAAAACTGCTGCGTGGCTCTACCACCGTTAAATATTTGTATTATATAGACTTTCATAATGTAATTATATATAGATAGATATATGACGGTAATACAACAGGAAATCCCACTTCTGATTATTCATTTTAGAGAAATTACAGTTCGATCATACCGTAATATGTCCCCGTTACAATAACACATTCCTGTAATATGAGTGACGTAATTACATGATAACTACTCGCCACTATCGATAAGTAGAATAGGAATGAATTCTTTAGCTGTTTTTTTTTCAAATTTGTTCCACACCAATATCTTTATTTTTATCTTCTTCAGGGTTGACTATTAGAGAACGCTATAGGTCATTAATTCCGCCATTTGTAATTTGTTGAAAGTGTTTGTAATATATTTGACTGGTGAGTTCATTACTGTCAACTGTGAAGTTTATTTTTTACAGTAGTCTGCTAACCGATTTAAGTCTTGTTGTATTTTATAACAGTTTTCGACACATTCAACATTGCGATAAATTTTAAGGTCATCTGCGTAAAAGAGAAAGTTCATCAATCACCGATATCGTTCACAAAAAATATAAAAAGCAAAGGCACAAGAATAGATCTTTGCGGTACTCCTGAGCTTAAATTTATGATATTAGATGAGAAAACATTAATCACAACCCATTGAGATCTGTTTATAACATACGATGAAAAACATCTTTTCCAACAACGATTCCTTGTATCCCATTGAACGCTAATTTCTTCAAAAGTATGTGTGAATTGGTTCTACTTGCAAGCGGTTATCCATGCAGTGAAGAGATAATTTGTGTAAAGAACAAGGTTAGTTTTTTTTATCGATGTTTTACAAATCCATGTTGTTCGGGTATGATTATTTTATATAATATGGGATAAATTTGTTTAAGTATTAGCTTCTCAAGATAGTTGATAACAAAGATATAGGGCGTAGCTTGAGACATCGTTTTTGTACTCATTCTTGTGAACTAAGACATTGGTAAAAAATAAGGCACAAGGGAACACTTATATCTCCGGCAGTGTGTTTGAGGAAAAATAATTATAGGCCGTCAGGTCTTTTGGTAATATCAAGTAACATAAGCTCTTTCACTATGCTTTCCTCCGAAAAGTATTCTCACATGTGTGATTAGTAGACAGGTTACTAAAATACTATTGCAGTAACTGCTGCCTCTATTCATATACGGAGGTGAATAATTTAGAAAATAATTCACAGATTCCCTCTGGTTTATCAGATTTTTTTTATCTTAAAAAATCATCACGATATGAATTCCACTTTTACCTTTTCGGTTATTAACAAAAGGCTAAAATAATTTGATATCTTTTTTAACCCCCTTTTCGATGGAATTAATTTTAGTATTGAGGCAATCAGTACATTGATTCTTAAATCTGTGTCGATGCAATGAAAACTAGGAATCAACTGCTTTATTATTATATTTCTAATCGCGTATTACTGTTTAAAGTTTAATAATGATGTTTAATGAAAAGCAGTGATTTGTCATTATAGGTGAGGTTGGGTTAAGAAAATGCAGGTGTGATATTTAATACCGTTTCATTACTATCCAGCCATTGTAGGTTGGGAAGATTGAAAACATGAACAACGTAAACGCGCATACAAACATAGTTGATTTCTATAAGTTTGATACATAAGGACGTTAAAAAATTATCACATATATAATATTAGTTTTTGATCACATCTGATTTTTTATTAGAGACAAAATAACATATTTCCACAAGTTAATAGCTAGAGCTTATAGTACTTACTTTATCTCATTTTCATTAATGAATCTTCGCTTAATCTACTTTGGGATAGTCTAATGTTCCTAACCTCAAAAAGGTCTCGGCCCTGTCTTAATCTTGTCTGAATTTGGACTTATGTTTAAGCTCAATTTATAATTAATCTAGGAGTTGAAAGTAAGAAAAGGATCTAACCTACGACAAGCTAATATTAAAATATTCTGGATCGGTGTTCGATGTTATAATTTATAAAAAGCTTCAGTGGAAACATCAATGTTGTCATCAGTGTTGTGGAAATATCAGTGATGTCTGAAACACAGGTACTCAACCTAGTTCAGGCAAGTGGCTATTATTATATACTTGACTTTTTTATTTTTCTTTAGTTAATTCTTCTTTATTAAGCTACACATAGTTAAAGTTTTATCATAGCATGTTATTTTTGGTAGAAATTTATTTATAATAAATTTAGTACACGTGTATTTGGAAAAGAAATAAATATTTATTATTATTATTATTATCAAATAATATCACTTAGTAAAAATATAAGAAAACTTGTCTATGTTTTTAAGTTACTAAGGTTTGTAGCAAGTGTAGCAAGTTTGTAGCAAGTGACTGTTAAAAATTTACCGGGCTCTCTGTGAATCTTTAATAAATTACGGTATCTATTGTCGATTGTTGTAAGACAATTCTTGTCGAAGCGGAACGTGTCCAACGATGTATTTTAAAAGTAATGTTTTTAGTTCCTTTTTATCCAACTACGCTAGAGTATGAAAAAGCCCGAGTACTAAGCGTAAGATTTTTTTATCTATGATTGCATACGAAAGTACCATCGTATAACTGCATAATATATCAAAATTATGAAGAAAAAGACCTTCAAATACCGTAACTCTGGAACAAGAAGTGTTTTTGCAAAAAAACACTATAATTACATTGCCCCGCATTTATAAAATAAGGTGTACATGGACTTTAATTTAAACTGAAATAACACACACACACACACACACACACACACACACACACACACACACACACACACACACATACACACACACACACACACACACACACACACACACACACACACACACGCGCGCGCACTTTAAAAACAGTTTTTACTGAAAATGAGGCATTTCATCTCTCTCCTCAAGGGTGACAACGCATTTTGATTCTTATTGGAAGATAGATGTAGATGTCTATGGGCCAGAGCTTACACTTACCATCAAGTGGACTGTGTGCTCGTTTGACACCGTTATTTTATAAAAAAAAAATTAATTTACATAAGTAAACAAGTTAAATAAAATAAACCTTACAATTTAAATAAAAATCAAAATTGAGCTCATATAATGTAGCAATTAGAGTTAATTGCTGGCAACAGCACAAAATAGACGTCATTCTAACTAAACACTAAACAAAAAAACAAGTTTTTGCAAAATTTCTAATTAAAATAGCAATTTCTTCGTTAATAATTTTCCAATATATTCAGAAGTTATTTCGAAAATATTAAAGAAATTGATAAGTGAAAAATATTTTATTTGTATGTTAGTCAAAAAAGAATTAATATAATAAAACTATGAGAAAAGATAAATAAATATTTCAAAAAAAAATTGGAATGTAAACACCGAAAATAATCAAATTCGCTATAGTTGGCTATAGTGCAGGAGTAGAGTTGACACAGTAATAATGTCTAATTAATGTGTCACTAATGATTAGTAACTTGTTATTATATTTAAAAGTACTTTGATTTGATTATAAAGGCGACATAATTCTTAGTTAATTAAAAAAGGAGAAAAAGTCAAAATAAAAATACAAATTGCAGACAAGTCCTTTTAATCTCAATCTTGTTAAATCTAATGGAAAGCCACTTCTTAAGTCTGAATTTTATCAAACTCAAAAGTAAGTGATTTTTATCAAAAGTAATGTTCATTTATCGGAGTAAAAGAATACATACTCTGGTTTATTTACGTCAAGTTAAATTATACCTAAAGTTTAATTGGTCTTGATTTACAGTAAAATTTAAATTGTACTGGAAAATATTTCCAATATTTTTTTTATAGAATAAGGATGACAAACGAGTACACAGTCCACCTGCTGGTAAGTGGTTGCTGCGGCCCATAGACATCTACATCTATCTTCGTTTGCGAATTAAAATGCAGATGCGTTGTCAGCCGTGAGGACTAAGATAGAATGCCTCTTTTCCTGTAAAAAGGGACTCCGGTTCTCTACACTCACCATACGATACACAGCAGTATTAAGCTGCTATTTTACTCTGGTATTCTGTGAGAGCGTGGTCCTTCCCCGGTCGAGCCGACCCATTCGTGCTACAACTACACTATTATTATAGCTGCAGCATCGCTCTACCATGTATAAATATTATTTGGATTAAGTAATGCCATCATGAAACAGCAGAATAATGCTTTTAACCAAGGTTCTAATGAGACTGAATGAGCCGCAGATCAGATAGTTACAAGTGCAATTACATGACAGGGCACCTTTAACAAACATTTACTATTACATAGCTGTTACAGATAGTCCCCTCTGCAGGACATGTGTGGGTGAGGAAGAAACGACGGCCCACGTATTACTGACATGTCCAGAAGTCGCTGCATATGGAGCTAACATCTCGGCACACTGGGATCACTCCCCGAAGTTACTTGCAACATCAGAGTATTGTTGACTTTGATTGTTAACTTTTTCGGGTAGATCCCATGGCTCGAATAAATACATTATTCCTGCCCACACGCAAAATGCGCGCTTAGACGTGGAGTTGCGGAAAACAGCCCGTTGTTAACTAACTAACTATATTGTGAAATATTTTTAACATACCACGTTTTGTCATATTTTCTACCGACTTCAAACACTCAAGTCGACTGTATGTTTTTTTAAGTGTGTAACCTCATAACTTTTCCTGGTTGAACCGATTTCGATGATTCTTTATTTATTGCTTTTATTAAAGCTGGTGCATCACATGTGGTTTCATATAAAATTGATTAAATTCTGACCAACACCTTTTAAGTTATTCTTAATAATTCATATTGAAGTCGGCAGTACAAATTTTTAATTTAAAATTATTACATTGTCATTTAGTTCTGAGCTATGTTCATAATTTCAAGTCTCTAGCTTGTCGGAAAGTTAGTATAAAATTAATTATTAAATTCGACCCAACCACACATACATGAAAGCGAGTTAAAAAATGAAAAATGAAAATGTGGTAAAAAGGACCTCCGGTTCCCGTCACTCACCATACGAATCACAGCAGCATTATGCTATTTCACACTGGTATTCTGTGAGAGCGTGGTCCTTACCCGGTCGACATGACTCATTCGTGCTTCAGCAATGATATGCGTAATGCAACCCTGTAACGTAGCTCAACTGCGTACAAAATCTATACAAATAAATAAAATTGAAGTGTGTTTGTAATGTCTAAATTACAGCTTTTTACTAAATACAAATAACAAAAATACAATTTTTAAAGTTTTTGTCTGTCTGTCTGTCTGTTTGTTCCGGCTAATCTCCGAAACGGCTGGACAGATTTTGACTGGATTTTCGCTGGCAGATAGCTGATGTCACAAGGAGTAACTTAAGCTACTTTAATTTTAGAAAAAGAGTTAGGGTTCCGTGCAAAAATATTAATACCCCATATAATACGCGGGCGAAGTCGCGGAGAACAGCTAGTACATAATATTTCAATAAAAATAAAACATCATTTCCTTTTATAATATAACAAATGTAAGATTGAAGCTTTACTAATAAAATAAAAGGTATTGAAAACGAGTTTTGCTCTCGTATTAAAGTATATGTTACTATCGGTAGTACGTAATGGATAAAACATGTGGGGTGGTGTTGATCAGACTCTTATTAGAACTTACGAGCTCGTGACCCCGAGGATAACAATATCGAGCTGTAACGGCATCGCTGCACTCACTAGAGACAAGCTAATACCTTTATAGTAGATTTGTAAAATAGCATCCTTTGTAACCGACTTAAAGAGATTTTCAGTTTGAATTTACGATTGTTGTATGTATGTACCTATGTTACGCAATATTTTGCAAACGTATTAAAAATAAACTCTATGTGTTCAAGTCCGGTTCAGTACATAATAATGATCTTTACCTGCCTAGGAGTCTATCTAGGGAGGTGCCACCCTCTTATCCTTTCTTTTATTTCTACCTTTTCTTTTATTATTAAAAATCATGAATCACCTCCACACTAGGATCTTTTCCTGTATCGTGAGGGCAGTTTACATACATTAATATCAAATGGCAAATATCAAAGCTTGAAATATTTGTAGTCCATATAAATACTTGTTTTGTGCGGTATTCGACCACACGGCCCTTAGGGTTGCAATTCATTGCTAAGCTACTGCGCCACGGAGCCGTCCATTACTACGGTTATAGAGTGATGGTAGTATAATTATAAGCTATGAGGCATTATATATTATATATATATTAAATTTTTTATTAACATTTATATCTTATGTATTTTATTTCGATGTGCTACAATTTTTTTTGTTATTTTAGTTTAGTATTAATATATTACCTTTTTATTACTCCTACTTCATTATATCTCTGCATCATCCCAAGGTAGACTGGTAGAGAATGCCTTAGGCATTAAGTCCGCCTATATACCACATGTGTATATGAAGTTTTAAATAAATAAATAAATAAATTTCGCCTTAAACCTCTCCTCAAATTTGACAAAGCATATTTGGATTTCTTTCTTTGAATTTGTTTGCGGACACATGAAATGTTAGTTACTTCAATTTTATAAAAAAAAAATATTGTTTCCTTACACTTAACCACCAGCATATGCCTAGATTTCTTAATATGTATACCTGCTTTAAGTTATCGTCATTTTATAAACAGTGCAGTGGTTTTTGTCTGTGCTATACTACTACAAGTTTTTCTTTGCGCATGGTGAAAAAAATGAGGTTTGATGCGAACTTGACCGCTGGCGGATTAAGCGATAGTGTGAAGGTGGTTTTGATGCGTAAAAGTTGTGCGGTTTTATGTTTTAAATGCCTATGCATGAATTTTTTTTTTGTTTTATAGATTATAGGTTATAGAGTTATAGACATCTACATTTATCCTCGATTAAGAATTGAAAGGCAGGTACGAAGTGATGACTATACTGATGACTAAGATGGAATGCCCTGTTATCAGTAAAATTGGTAAGTTCTCTACACTCATCATGCGAAATACAGCATTATTCTACTATTCCACGCTGCTATTCTTTGAGAGCCGGCCTAGCGATCCTATTAGTGCTGCAGCGCATAGCTGCAGCGTGGCTCTGTCACGTACAAACATTTTTCAAAGTTTTTCTCTGGGGGTGGTGGAAACAAATGAGGTGCGAACTTGACACCTGTTGGATAACCCGATTGTGTGATGTTGGTTTTGATACATAAAAGTAGTGCGATTTTGTATTTTGTAATCCATCACCCAATACATCTCGCGCGTGTCGTAAGAGGCGACTATATTTTTTATATGCCAGTAAAACCTTATACCTACCGATTGATTGCAGTATAACCACCTCGTTTACGCAATACGTAAAGTAACCAAACCGGTAGCGGGCAGTAGCTTCAAATGTGCGACACGTTTGTTTCTGCGATCGTCAATCCGTTTGCCAAATGTGACTATTAAGGCCAATATTTTCTACAATATAGAGTATCTTTTGTACAACGGACAGGCCGATGTCCAGCAGTGGATTAATAAGGGACATTTTTTTAATAGGATAAGTGTGACAAACGAGCACGTAGTCCACCTGATTGTAAGTGGTTACTGTGGCCCATATACATCTACATTTATCATCGATTACGAATCAAAATGCAGATGCGTTGTCACCCGTGAGGACTAAGATGGAATGCCTTTATTCCAGTTAAAATGGTCTCCGGTTCTCCACAATCATCATACGAAACACAGCAGCATTAAACTACTATTTTACGCTGATATTCTATGAGAGCGTGGTCCTTCCCCGGTCGAGCCGACCCATTCATGCTACAACTATACTACTAGTATAGCTGCAGCATGGCTCTATCACGAAAAAAATCTTTTTTATCCTTCAGACAAAAGTTTATATTTCTATTTTTAATATGATCTTAAGATATTTTTCCGTCAAAAATCTTCCAAAATCATCGAATTCCATATTGTGGGTTTAATTTATAAAAATATCTATAAGCATGATTAAAAAAAATTGTATTAAAAAAAAACGCTCAACCAATTTCTGAACTACCCTTTCCAACTTTACGATGTGACTTGGAGGTCCGGACATAATTTGCTGTTCCCTTCCTGCTTTATCAAGTCACGTCTGAACCAACCTTCCGCAGTGCGGCGAGTTTTATTCTGTTACTTTTTTCCTGGTTGGTTTATTTTTCGTCAGTGTTTCCGTTAAAATACAGCAAAATAAACTGAACAATATATTATTTGACATTATGTATTTTTAAATTGCGGGTTTTTATTTAACATTTTTTACGGCAGCGTTCACATAATATATTTATTTTAAGGTTTTTTTTATAGAAGAGGAGGCAAACGAGCATGCGGCTCACCTGATGGTAAGTGATTACCGCCGCCCATGAACAACCGCAACACCAGGGGAATTGCAGATGCGTTGCCGGCCTTTTGGAAAGGTGTAAGCTCTTTTCTTGAAGGTTCCTAAGTCGTATCAGTCCGGAAAATTCGCTGGTGGTAATTGATTCCACAAGGAAGTTGTGCGAGGGAGAAAACTTCTTCTAAATCGCACAGTGGTGGACTGTCAATAATCTAGATGGTATGGATGGTAACGCGAGTTTTGTCGCAATGTGTGATAGTGAAATGGCGGTGAGTAGATGTCGTAGCATCTTACAATAATCACAGGATGATATGAAGAAGAAGCAGAATCCAAAAAGTTTAATTTTCAATCTTTTTTAATAAAAATAAGGATGACAAATAAGCACCGAGTCCAACTGATAGACGTTTACATTTTTCTTCGATTAAGAATCAAAAAGTGAAGTTCGCCAACACGCATTGGGGCAGCGCGGCGGATACTTCCTTGCCCTAAAACCCTCTCAGAAATAAGTGGAGGCCCAACAGTGCGACGTATATAGGCTGCAACTTTAACTTTTATTCACAGAATACCAGAATTAGAGCGTGTTCCATCCCCGGTCGAGCCAACCCATTCGTGCTGCAACCATAAATTAGCTGCAGTGTGAGTCTACCACATAAATATATAATACCACAAAATAAATAAATGTGCACGATAATATTAAAGATTTTTAATTCATATTCACCGGTTAGTATTATGCCCAATAAATATTTGAAAATGTTTTGTAGCATAATTTTAATTATTTTAATCCGAGTTGCTTAGGCTATAAGCCGAATAAATTAATTTGGTTACATATGTTACAAATTATATTTGCATTAAATTTAACTCATAAATAATACGAGGTTTCTAGTCGTCTTATATATATTTTATTATTGTTTGTATGAATGTTATGAATTACACACATTTTTGATATATTCAACGACGATTAGCATATCAAAGTAGATATTTAACAAAATCCCTGAGGACTAAAGTGGAATGTCTCCTAGCCTGTAATTTGTTTTGCTGCCAAATAATAGTGCTCGCACTGATTTGTTCCGATCTGAAGGATATAGAGAACCAATATAATTACAGGCTCGGAGAATTCCATCTCAGTCATCAGAGGTAACAACGCATCTGTAGCTTTCTTTGTTTGAAGTCGCCTGCAGGGGTCTATGTACTGCAGTAGGCATTTATAATCAGGTGGAAGTAAGTTCGTTTATTCTTCAGGTTTTATTAAAGGATATTTTTTAATATTTTAAATAGAATAAGGGTTCCACCGAGCACACAGTCCACCTGATGGTAAGTGGATACTGTGACCTATAGTGACCTACATCTATTCTCGATTAAGAATCAACATGTAAATGCACTGTCACCCCTAATGACTGAAATAAAATACCTCGTTATCAGTTAAAAGACGGACCTCTATACTCACCATACGAAACACGGCAGCATTAAGCTACTTTTTACTCTGGTATTCATAAGAGCGTGATCCTCCACCGGATGGATCAACTCATTCGTGCTACAGCCATAATAGTGCTAGAGCATAGCTCTATGACTTATTAGAAATAAAATTTTACAATTTCAATTAATATAGACGGTGGTTAAATACGGCTTCCTCACGTACTAATAAGTTTGAGGGCAGTGCTTATTACCTGAGTAATCTAAAGAGTTCTAAATAACATAAAAATATTAAACCTACATTCTGTATTCACCCCACCGCTGCGCACAGTTTTGTGTCATTTCCGAGATTATGGAACAACATTAACAAAATAACAGATATTTTAAAAAGTACATAGTTAGCATAAAGGATATCTGTCTACTTTTTCTACCGACTTCAAAAAGGAGACGGTGCTCAATTTGACTGGATGTTTTTTTTTTTAAGTGTGTTACCTCATAACTTTTTTGTGTGAATCGATTTAAATGATTCTTTTTTTATTTGAAAGCTAGTGCTTCTCATGTGGCTCCATATAAATTTGATCAAGGTCTGACGAATATTTTTTAAGTTATTCTTAATAATTTATTTTGTAGTCGGTTGTACAAAATTTTTGACTATAAATTATTTGATATTTATTTTCCACGAAGTTCAGAGTTCTGGATTCTACGTTATTTTGTATGCGTTTTTTATTCGAAAAAATCAATACTAAACACGGGCCTCTTCTGTAGTAGAAATTCGCCTTAATCGCCACTCTTGACAGGCGGCGGATTGGCTATAGTTATAGTTAAAAGGCTGGCTCCGCACCTGAGATTCCTTTCGTGTTACAGTTGTTCATGGGCAGCGGTCAACAATAACCATCAGACGAGCCCCATTCTCGTTTACAATTCTTGTATAAAAAATTACAAAAAGAAACAGATTCTTATACTTCTCACATCTCTTACAGTCGAAGTCAGTGCAGCAGTAACTGTACTCAGCTTATTAGTGCCGCAAGCATAGCAAATATCGTAGTATAATGTTCGTAGCATACATATTACCGTAGCATGTCATATGTAGCTAATCGATTCCACAAGGAGGTCGTGCGAGGAAGAAAACATCTTCTAAATCGCACAGTGGTGGACCACCAATCATCCAGATAGTATGGATGGTATCGGGAGTTCTGCCGCGATGTGCGTACGTGAAATTTGGCGGCTGGGATTAATCCGAACAATTCCTCAGAGCACTCCCCATGGTAGATGCGAAAGAAAATGCAAAGGGATGCAACATCTCTTCGCAGTGCCAATGAATCGAGCCGATCGGAAAGGGCTCGGTCGTCGACGATTCGAGCAGCTCTGCGTTGGATGCGGTCAAGTGGAAGGAGCTGGTACTGGGGAGCCCCTGCCCAGAGATGGGAACAGTATTCCATGTGAGGCCGAACTTGCGCCTTGTAAAGTTGCAGGCGGTGTGCCGGCATGAAATACTGTTCCGCCCTGCTAAACACGCCAAGCTTTTTAGAGGCCAATTTGGCCTTCCCTTCCAAGAGACCACGAAACTAAACGTCACTCCATATGTCAAATGACGCTTTATTTAAATAGACGCTAGTAATTCATTGATTTGTTTTAATAGACGCTAGTAATTCATGCATGTGTTGTAGGTAAAATCATGCAAATCCAAGACGATCAAAAAACTCAGCCTCTAATGGGTTAAGACCTATCCGTTGGGAGGCACTGTTGAGGTCATTGAGAATAGTTTTTAGGTCCTCCAGCAATTCTGCCATAAGGTCTATATCGTCGGCAAATCGACGGTGATTGATGTACTCGCCGTGGAAGTTAATACCGTATCCTTTCCAGTTCAGTAGCTTGAAAACGTCTTCCAATTCAGCGGTGAAGATTGTCGGGGATATAACGTATTACGGCATACGGCTGCTCCCTTAAAGGGTCAAATCCTCAGGGGCCCATGAGCTGAAGACTTCCCGAGCAGACGTAAGCCTCAATGTGGCCACGTGGAATCTCTCGAATTACACTAAAATATATGGGGGAGCGTTCTATACTACGGCCAGTCGACCGACAAAGGAATTAGGCGGAAAAAAGCTTTTACAAAAATTTACTTCGCAAATATCCGCGTTATAAAATAAAATGATGTGTCTTACCTAGTATGAAGAAGCACCTCCCGCCCTCCCTCAATTGCGTGCACTAACCCCGTCACCACTAATCCCAGCACCGCTACTCCCAACACCACTACACTAGGCAAGACACACCACTGACGATAATACGACACGTGTTTCGCCTCTACACGAGGCATCCTCAGGTGATATAGACTCTACGGTGGCTAACCGCTAAGTGAGCGGCGAGCCAAAACAAGTGCCTTTTATACAAGCCGATGACGCAACCGCTCTCTTACTTACCTATATCCAAGGCGACTGGTCCCTCCGGAGTCGGTCAGGTCACATGTGGTTGTGTAGTGAAAGGGAAATAAGTGATGTGATGTGTATCTGGGTGTGACTGATGGTGATTGAACCTAGAACTTGGCCGTCGGCAGCAGCCCGAGCGTCGACACCGCTCCAACTTGATAGGCTTCCGAGGTTGTCCACAGTCACTTTCCTCTTTCGTCACGTTGACAGTCAATTAACTCTATCGTACGATTAACTAACTTACAGAAGCCACTAACTATCGCTGGGTATAAGGTTAACGCACAAAACTCACACGGAGTTTACGGATCAAAGGTCACGACCGTTTCGCGTAGCAACAGTTAGTTCTAGAATATCAGAGGCCGCACTAGCTAATATTGTCGAATGCACTTATACAGATTCTGAGTCGGACCCAATAAGTCCCGGGAAAGGCTATCCAAACAGGGAATGCGCGTTATAATTCCTAGACAGGATATTTACTAGACGCCCTAACTGTTCCGCGGTTCCCGCACAAAATTAACAGCGTGTAGACATTAGCACAGCTGGCAGACGACTGACTTTTCGCTCGCGACCCGCCCGCTCTTGCCACGGTCGGCCGAACTTCAAACCAGTTCGCACCGAGCCGAGTGCCCTCTGGCGTCGATTCTTGACATTAGCGTTTGGCGCGAACAAACCCCCGTCCCGGACATAAGGATTTAGGTCCGCGAGCAACCCGGTCAGCGGGACAAGTTCGCGACGACAAGATGCAAGACCGCATCTACAACCAAACTAGGCCACCTTAGGCACCCCATCAGATCTTGCAACCCTAACCAACGCCTCAAAAGATAGCCCTAATGTGGCAAGTCGGAGGGTCAGCCTCCACTGGATGGCCCTCCTGGGCATCGCAGCACTTTAATAAGTCCTGTACTGGACAGAAGTCCGACGACCTCTTTCAAACACCTATCTGTGCCCCTATGATTACTTCCGCAATCCGACCGGATCAGCTCTGCAAACAGCGACGCCACACGAAGCTGCCCAGACAAATTTTGTGCCAGCTATTGCTTCAGTGCAGAGCGCACCCACAAATTCCACATGAACATAGTCTGTGGAAAGCCGAACGAAACGCACAGATAGTCCCTAGTATGAATTTTCAACAAGTAGGCCTAGCCAGGCCACCCACCATATTATCATTTACTAAAATAGTGCGGCAGCTGATTTCAATCTGATAATCTCCAAAACTAGCTAGCCTGTTAGGCAAGTAGTCCTATGCTCATATTTCAACTAATTTTTCAAAAGCATCAATGTTCAACTGCAGAATTAATTCAACCAAATTAATCACCGATGCGCATAGGTCAACTTGCAAATTAAACAAAACAATAACGTAAGGGACAGCCCTACTTCTTCGCAAAGCAATATGATTAAACACTATCTATGTATATGTAACATAATTTTTCAAATAGCGCGCCATTCAATTTCCTTTCAGCAAACAGACGCAACAATCAAATACAGTGATTAAATATATTTACAAAACACATGCAGTAGCATTTAAAGGAGTAGATTAAATTAAATTCTTTTAATTTAAACCGCTACAAATAGGAAAATTTCGCGGAAAGCCCAAAGCAGTTTTTAATTTTAATTCAAGTATTTTTTTACTAAGTGCTCAACCAGACCAAATCTAATAACCCTTGACAGCGTGATTCAACGCTCCAGGGTGCCCTAATCTTCCCACCACCAAGGGGAGTCCACATGGCGTGAACCCGACATCAATAGAGCACAACCGCTAACAGTCGCCACTCGGGTTTTACGCCTTCACTGAGGCCGTCGGCAACAGAACATTTTGACAAGTGGACTGTTGACGGCTTAAGGCTCAGTGGAGGCGGCCGTGGTGGGAGCCAAGGCGGCAGCTAGACAGGGCCGCCTCCATCAAATGGGGAACAGTGGTACACCAGTCGCGGCCACTCAGCTAACGGAAGTGAGAAGGGTCCAGCGGACCGATGAGTGGCCGTGAAGTTTCTCTCCACACGCTGAGGGGGGGTGATGACACCCCGCCCCTGGGGGAATTACCCCCCGACTGGTCGGGGGAGGGACCCCTTTCAAACTCAGGGGCCTGGTGGCTGGCTGGCGGGCGCCGAGAGTCACCCAGCAGAGGGCGCGGCCGAGCGCCCCCGCACGTGGGGGTCGAGGGCCCGGCAGAGTCCCGAGAGGAGACGCCGTTCGCACCCAGGCACAAAACTGCATGATGATTGCCCTGGCAATGCAGACAGGGCCGCCGATGCGGACAGTCTCGCTGGAGGTGCCCTTCCAAACATGAACAGCACCAGCGGCGCTCCTTGGCGATAGATCGCCTCGCCGAAACCGGCTTACCTAATAATTTCGGGCACGACGTTACCCGATGATCAGATGCTCGACAATAGGAGCAGGGGGGGGTTGACGACGACTTGCCTGGAGGATTCAGCCTCTCACTGGGTACGGCTCGTAAGTCGTCAACGGTGCCCGCCGCGCTCTCTATCTGCCGGCACTGCTCCTCCAAAAACCGCAGCAAGTCATAGAAGGGCGGAATATAGGAGGCCTCGTCTCCGCCGTACCTCTCCTCAAAATGGATTCGAAGGTCGAGAGGTAGACGGGACAGCACGATGCGGAGCAACAAAAAAGCCCATTCGCCCACTGGTAAACCCAGCCGCCTCAACGTATTACAGGCCACCAAGACTGGATCCAACAGGTCCGGACGCAGTCTGGCCCGGTCACTAAGCAGCGGGAGGCTTAGAAGCTGCTTAACATGTTCGTCCGCAATTCGCCGGACGTTGGCGTATCTTCTGGCTAGGAGGTCCCGAGCAGTCTGGTAGGCGTCGTCCGACAATCTCAAGTGACCGACGACGCCCAGGGCCTCCCCCTCCAGTGAGGCCAGGAGGTACACCATCTTTTGGCTCGGGGTCAAGTCACTCCGGGCGTCCACAAGGCTGTCGAAAAGACCAACGAGGGTCAGCCATTCGGAAGGGACCCTGGAGAACTTTGGCAGGTCCAGAGTTGGGAATCGTCCCAACAGCTCCAGCTGAAGCTGCTTCAGAGAGGACTCGGACAGGTCACTCATCCGAGCTTCACGCGCCTCCTCGACATACCTGCCTTCAGCCTCGATCAACTCGTCCGTGAGCCACAAGAACTGCTCATAGTCCGCGAAGCAGGAGTCCAGGACTCCCTTCTCTACATGCGAATCCTCGAGCTCAGCGTAAGCCTACTCCACTGCGGCCCTTCGAGCATCCACCTGCTCGAACCGCTTCATCAAGTTACGGACCCTATCCGGTCGACCTATCAAACCATGGGCGCTTGTGGCCCAGCGTAGCTTAGTCCGCAAACAACGGATCAGTAGCTTGGGCGATGTCATCACTATTAAATACAAATTACGACGCGGCTTGAACACAGATTACAAAGATAACAAACAAAAAATACAACAAAAATTAACAGTTAATAAATGCAGTTCCTATCAAATCGCGTTGAATAAAAATTACACAAATACGAATTACTACGTATCAACCAAATACAAGTTAGCACAAAAGAAAAGACACAAATCAAATTAACAAATAACAAATACTAGTGCGATCAAATCAAGTTAAATTCAAATTGCGCAAATACAATTACTACTCTTTAGTTCAAATACAAATTACAATATAAACGAAGATACACATCACGGTCGATCAACAAAAAATGCCTAGCTCGGAAATCGACTCTTCGATAAGTAATCCACTACAACTATCCGACAACGATAATTAACCGATTACGTAAAAATCACCATCTACCTACATGACGTATATCTCTAGAAAAACTCCCGCTTGCGCAACCTAGGGCGCGGCTTTTCAAACAACCCACTAACCAAAAAAAAGGCAAGCAACAAAGCATCAAAGGGAAATAATTTTATTATTACGTACAAAAAAATATTTTTACGTATTACGGACGGGCGTGATTGTAGACACACGTTAAACCAATCAAACCAACGCTCCCAGAATTGTTTAATGTTTTTAAAACACTATGGTCGGGATCGACCGGGGAATCGAACCCGGAACCGCGCTCTGCTACCAGTTTGTTACGGCATACGGCTGCTCCCTTAAAGGGTCACATTCTCAGGGGCCCATGAGCTGAAGACTTCCCGAGTAGACGTAGGTCGAGCCTCAATTTGGCCACGTGGAATCTCTCGAATTACACTAAAATATATGGGGGACCGTTCTATACTACGGCCAGTCGACCGGCAGAGGAATTAGGCGGAGCTTACTTACCTATATCCAAGGCGACTGGTCCCTCCGGAGTCGGTCAGGTCACATGTGGTTGTGTAGTGAAAGGGAAATAAGTGATGTGATGTGTATCTGGGTGTGACTGATGGTGATTGAACCTAGACCTTGGCCGTCGGCAGCAGCCTGAGCGTCGACACCGGTCCAACTTGAGGGGTTGGCTTCCGAGGTTGTCCACAGTCACTTTCCTCTTTCGTCACGTTGACAGTCAATTAACTCTATCGTACGATTAACTAACTTACAGAAGCCACTAACTATCGCTGGGTATAAGGTTAACGCACATAACTCACACGGAGTTTACGAATCAAAGGTCACGACCGTTTCGCGTAGCAACAGTTAGTTCTAGAATATCAGAGGCCGCACTAGCTAATATTGTCGAATGCACTTATACAGATTCTGAGTCGGACCCAATAAGTCCCGGGAAAGGCTATCCAAACAGGGAATGCGCGTTATAATTCCTAGACAGGATATTTACTAGACGCCCTAACTATTCCGCGGTTCCCGCACAAAATTAACAGCGTGTAGACATTAGCACAGCTGGCAGACGACTGACTTTTCGCTCGCGAACCGCCCGCTCTTGCCACGCTCGGCCGAACTTCAAACCAGTTCGCACCGAGCCGAGTGCCCTCTGGCGTCGATTCTTGACATTAGCGTTTGGCGCGAACATAACGTCTGTCTTACGCCTTTCTGCAGTTGGTTAGCTTTCGTACTCCGGTTCTGTACTCGGATAGCCATCGTAGCCCTTCATATACCGACAGACAACTTGGCACTGCTGAAGGGTGCTTTATTTTAAAATTTGTTTATGTTGTATTTTCACCTTTGAGTAACATTTAACTGAGCATTGAAAAATTTGCCCTAAAACAACAGAATTACGTAATATACGTGCGGAGTTATGAGGCATGCTGATTAGATATTTCTTTTAAAGTTTATAGACAGCTGTTCGTGGCGTAAAGTAAATAAACCAGCTCCGTAAAATCAATTTTTTTACATGAATCTAATTCACGACATAAGTTCTCGGACTTTTTTTTCGAAAACAACACTAAAATATATTGTAGTTTATGATAATAATATTATCTTCTATTGAATTATTTTAGAAAAGTTTTAAAGTTTCTTTTCTACGAATTAATTATTTTATATCAAAAAATTTCCCTAGAAGTCTTTCTGAACACTCCACTAACCGTTTCATCCTATTATAAAAAATAAATATAAAATTCCACTGCTGATCATAGGTTTCCCCGATTGATTGCCTCATGGATGGCATATTTTCCATTGCTGTCACGCTTAAAAATTAGGTTTGCAACTGCAGGTTTTATTTTTAGTAGTTATTAGGAAAAGGCTGCTATCCATATCCTGGTTTGTTTTCCTCTGTTGCTTCTTACTACACCCATGGAATGACATAGAGTAGTGGGTATTTTTACACCGCGAGTACACGGTCACAGTCCTATCCTTTATTTGACGTAAAGAGTAAGTTTTTTTTATAACTCGTCCACAGTTCATCTATTGGGTCCAGAAATTTCTGATTTTCTTCTGCGGTTCACATATAATTGACATTGAAATTACGAGAAATTTTTGTGTATAAATATAAAACTATTTAACATTTTCTCTACAGCGCCACCTAGAGGATCCTAGCATACCTATGACAACCATCGTCAACAAAACAAATATATTGTGCGATTATGACCTTTAATTGCAATAGAATAAGCTGCGTTAGTTAAAGATAAGCCGCGTAGTGACGGCGCAAGACAACCCAGCACCCCATTTCATCAGTGAGTGTCTTCAAACTTTAACAAACTGGGAGCAGAATCAAATGTATGAGACATCTGATATAGTCGGTCATAGTATCAAACCAAAGGAAGAGATCAACGACAGAAATTCGCTGACAATGCCATATTACGGTTATAGTACGAATAGGTCGGATCGAACACGGAAGGACCACGCTCTCACAGACCAACGTGATTTTTTTTTTTATAGGATAAGGGTGACAAACGAGCACACAGTCCACCCGATGGCAAGTGGTTGCTGCGGCCCATAGACATCTACATCATCCTCGTTTGCGAATCAAAATGCATATGCATTTTGATTCGCAATCGCTGCTAAAGGACTAAGATGCAATGCCTCACTTCCAGTAAAAAGGGCCTCCGGCCACCTGCACTCACCAAGCGAAACGCAGAGGTAAACCTCTACTTCACGCTGGCATTCTGTGAGGTCGCGGTACCACCCCGGTTCGAGCCGGCCCATCCGTGTGACAGCAAAAGTTGCCGCGTGGCTCTACCAATGTTATAAAAATAAAAGTTATAAAATGTTGTGTAAATGTGTTATAAAAAGAAATAGAAGTTAATGCTGCTTTGTTTCGTATGGTTAGTATATGTATGTACTCACCATACGAAACACAGCAGCATACCAGATAAACTTTTTACTGGAAACGAGGCACTCCATCTCAGTCCTCAGGGATAACAACACATTCTATATTTTGATTCTTAATTGAGAACATGTAGATGTAGATGTATATAGGCCACAACATCCACTTACTATTATGGTGACTTCTATTCTTTAAAAAAATACATATTATAAATTTTATGTCCCATAATTATTGCCTTATATTGTCCTGTGGCATTTATTAAGAGACGACTATAGAAAATGTCACTGATGATCACGGTCATGAATGTGGTATGAAAATTTTACTAAGTCAAGTCACATATAATTTTACTTTTATTACACCTGAAAAACTAGATATGTACAGTTTGAGGTTCAATATTATATTTACTAGAATTTTTATTCAGAACGCTTTATGTTTCCTACATAAAATAATCTGTTTAATAAATCACTTGCTCTAAGATCTTTCTAAAAACTACTCAATCAGTGTCTGCTTTGGAAGTAAGTCGAGGAGAATTTTGCATATTTCTGCATTTAATTTTGCCCGTTTTCTTAAAGAGTCTGTAGGAAAAAGATTGCAAAGAATAAAGGATCGGAAATTGTACTATTTAAAACTTTCAGTTAAAACTAAGATGCTATCTAGCTACTGAATTGTTTTCTAAAAATAATTTGGATATCTTCTTATTTCTGATATTTTTTGTTAGATGGCCAGTAATAGTTGCCAGTGGACGACAGCCGCCTTATATTGTATACCGATGGGTCAAAAATGGGCCTTAACGTAGGATTTGGAATTTATGGGGAACGCCCCAAATTTAAACTAAGTACTCGTATGAATTAGGGTAGATTCACCTCTATCTTCCATGCAATAATTTTCGCCATACTTCAGTGTGCGGAAATCAATCTGCAAAAACACTACGTTAACCATATAATTTATATTAACTCAGATAGTCGAGCAGCACTGCTAGTTGGAGACGGCATAGCCTATCTAAACGCCCTGGCAGGTAACAGCAAGGTCGTTTTAAGATGGGTTCCTGGTCACACGAGTATTGAAGGAAATGAAACTGCCAACAAGCTCGCACGAGAGGGTTCAAAGAGTTGGACCTGAACCATTTTGTGGAATCCCAAAAAGCCTCGCCCGATTAAGCCTGAAAACTCTTTGCCACAATAAACCACTTAAGATCTGGTCTGACATACAAGGATTAAAACGTTCTAAAACCTTAATCCGTGCTTTCGAAGCCTTTCGAAGGCCTGGAATTAGGTAAAAATAAATTACGCATTCTGGTGAGAAGAGCCCTGAATGGACACTGTTATCCTAAAAAGCACATGTCCATCCTGGGACTAAGCAAGTCAAGGATGTGTCGGTTTTGCTCCCTAGAGGAGGAAATGCCTCGTTACATTCTGACGCATTGCAGAATACCCGTAATGCGCAAACGTAGCACTCATCTGAGTAACTATGTACTTCGCCCAAAAGAAGTGAAATTACTCACAGCTAAGCAACTCGTTCTATTCATTGAGGACGTATGGCTTATCAAAACTGTAGACATAGCAGCGATCACAGTAGATCTTTTAGTATAGCTGCTCGTACATAAAAAAGGTATATAAGGTCCACACAGCATCCAATCACGGTTTTTTAGTATGCGTCCTAGTTTGTCATTGTTGTTGTTTGCTGTTTTCGAATCAGGCGCAGCACACCCTCAGATCCATTACAAGATGCAATACTGCAAGTAGCAGTAAGCATTAATACAACTATCATACGGATGGCGCCCCCTCACAACACACCCACATGTTCTCTATCAACTTTGATAACAAAATTGATAATGTTGTTGACTAAAAATTCACGTATCATAGCGCTATTGCACTAAGACATGGAGTTGATTATGTTTGCTGCACTTAAAAGTACTACCAAACACACTCACCCTAATGCGAAAGATAACCGACGATCGCTAAGACGCCGCCCACAAACGGTATGGGTGTGCGATGTTCGCGGGCAAGTCGTATTGCTACAACAAACCCGCTTACCACCGGCCCTAGGATGATATGGTCTAGGACACATCGGTTAGCGAGTCCAAGTTTACCTCGGTCTCGGACAATCATTTTCAAGTCCCATTTCTTTCAATATAATGCTTTTACATATTTTAGACCTTCCAAATATTTACTTTATTTCATAGACCATACTATTATATGTCTTATACAAATCTGACTTCAAGTGATATACAATATGACTTCAAGTCATAACTGCTATGATAATGCTTATGCATCATAGAGACCTTCTATATTAATGCCTTGGTTCCAAAGACCTTACTATCATAAGTCCCTAATATAGGACTATACATTGTACATCAGTACTGGTAGTAGTCGATCAGCCGACCACCCCGTAACACTTGGGTATGTGTCGCCGGCAACGCCCTTCTTATAAGGAAACATTAGATGAACACCTTCATTAACTTTTAATTGAAATTTGAAAATTTCTGAGTAATACAGGAACACGCTCATGAACTATATACTACTAAAATTACCCATTTTTATCAATTATATTACAAATGTTATTTATTTTTGTTATTGCAATATAAACGACTTGTACTTGAATTATTTAATACATTTTGAATATTTTCAACAGAATTTTAATAAATTTAGGGATTTTTAAAGACAATTTTATGCGTTTACTATACTATAATATTCAATATTCCAAATGAATATATTTGAACTTTATGATTATTACTGCATTTTAATTGTTTAAAATATAATTTCTTAGACATTAAAATGTCTTTGTATTAAATTTAATTATTATTTATTAATAACATTTTTATTAAGGCGTCACAATATGAAGAAGAAATAGCGTTGGTGATAGCACGCAGCCTTGTGGAACACCAGCACTATTAGGCTTGTAGTCGGAACATGTACCGTCTACAACAACATTGATGCTCTGATCTGCAAGGAAGCTGATGATCCAGTTGCACAATTTCTCGGGAAGCCCATAGGAAGGAAGCTTCGAAAGAAGCGCTTTGTGCCGAACCCAATCAAAGGCCGTCGCAATGTCCAAACTGACGGCCAATTCCTCTCACTTGGACTCTACTGCCTCCGCTCATCTATGAGACAGGTAGACCAGAAGATCACCAGCTGATAGACCCTACCAAAAACCGTATTGGCGGTCACTAATAAGCTAGTGAATCTCAAGGTACCGCATGAGCTGACAGTTTAAAACGGATTCCAATATTTTGGAGAACAAGGAGGCGATAGCGATAGGTAGTGATGACTTCTAGTTAGACGGGTCTGAGCGGTCGCCTTTTCTAGGGATCGGATGGACGAAAGCCATCGTCCATGTTTTTGGGACTACGCCTAGTGAGTAGTAGTACCGGAAAAGACGCGTTAGAACCAGGGCCAATTCCGGAGCACACGTCCTCAGCACAAATGTCCCCCCATTTGTTGGGAGGGACTCCATCAGGCCCACTCGACTTATGGATGTCCACGGAGAGGAGTGCTTTGCGAACTGAATGCTGTGTCAACCGCACTTCCGGAATGGACCACTCACGCCGCGGAATGGTCGACGGTATGTTCCCCCGTCATTGAGAGTCAAGTTGGATGCAATGAAAGAGCCTAACAGAGCGGCTTTTTCTATTGTAGCATGGGCCAGTGAGTCGTGTTTCCTATGCAGAAATGGAAAAGATAGCTCACAGAAGTTCCCTTGAATAGCCTTGGCGAGATACCAGAATACACGGGTTACCAAAGGAAGGCGAACGAGTGTCTCGCAAATCCTGCCTATGCTCTGTTCTTGCCTTGGCAATGTCTCTTTTAAAGGACCTGTAGGCGGAATTATACTTCCTTTTAAGGGTGCTGGTGTTTACATCCCGGGATGTTGATGCGTCAGCCCAGGCCCGGTAGCACTTCTGCTTCTAGCGTGTTGCTATTTAACAGAAACGACCAAACTATGGCTGAGATCTGCCTCCGATGGGCACCACAGAGGGAGGAATAAACAGTTCCATACTCTGAAGTACCACAACAGCAACAAAATTAACAACCACATTAGGATCATCCGGCGAGAAGCAAACCCGCCCCCAAGGGTAGGATGCAAAGAAAAATCGCATCCCATCCCAATCAATGGGATCGAATGGGTCAATGAATGGGTCGGCTCGACCGGGGAAGGACCACGCTCTCACAGAAAACCAGCGTAAAATAGCAGCTTAACGCTGCTGTGTTTCGTGTTTCGTATGGTGAGTGTAGAGAACCGGAGACCCCTTTTACTGGCAAAGAGGCATTCCATCTTAGTCCTAACGGGTGACAACGCATCTGCATCTTGAGTCTTTATTGAGGATAGATGTAGATGTCTATGGGTCACAGTAACCACTTACCATCAGGTGGACTGTGTGCTCGTTTGTCACCCGATCCTATAAAAAAAAATCAGCCGACCTATAGTGCCAAACACGGCATTAGCCCGCAAAAAGCAACCGCAATTTCAGCGTGAGTAGCACCACACTTCGGATTAGACAATGTTCAGAGGAGCCAAGAGGGGCGTCAACGGAGACCTGATATCTCACCGGATGAGAGGTCTGTAGAAGGTATAGCAGGGAAGGTGCATGATCTTTCATATCTGCAATCCGCGTAGGCGTAGTAACCAGTTATGTCAGACCATATGCCAAGGCAAAATCATGAACAGTTCTCCCCGCATGATCGGTTAAACGTGAACCGAGCCATTTGGCGTGGTGGGCTTTTAAAATTTCCAAGGATCACGATCCTCACTCTTCGGATGGGACCTGTTGTAGCCAAGAATTTGTAGCCATTTGGACGTAGTCGATGAGTCGGTCTGTTTTGGCATTACCGTTATGGGACCTATAGAGGCATTCGTAGACGCGCGAATGGTTGTCGCTGTCTACGAGTAGCCAAAGGATAGACAGGTCCAAACCTTCAAGACTGCCGAGGCGTCGAGAACATCAGAGAGGACATCTGTTCTCGACGCCTCGAACTCCAGCCCGAGACACAAAGGAATGTTCCAATTTGTATCCCGGGTCGGAGTGATACGAAGTATCAGGCGGAAAGGACATCTGCGTCTCGGTTAGAAAGGGCAAGGCCGGCATCGACGTCTCGTGACGGTAGTGGACGGCGTTTAATTTCGAGTGAAGTCCCCTTATGTTGCAGAAATTCATGGATAGCGTGGTAGGGGGCATTGGTTTTGTTGCTCAGTTTGCTCCGAGCAGTTATTGTTTTGAGCCGAATTTTGCCCCCCTGAGAATACGCGGGGTAGCCTGAATACTCACGCTCAGAAGTGGAGTAGCTTGATCGTGGATGCTCAGCGAGGGTTTCTCCACGGTTGCTGGTACTTTGCTGGGGTAGTCTTTCATTTGATTCCGCTACCATGTGGTTGGGGCGAGGGGAATTGGGCCTCCAGCCACCTTCATGCACCAGACGAAACGCAGAAGCAGAGCTCCCACATCACGCCGGTATTCTGGAAGGTCGTGGTACAAACCCGGCTCGAACCAGCCCATACGTGCAACAGCAAAAGCTGTCGCGTGGCTCTACCACCGTAAATGTAAATGTATAAAAACTACTCAACACATCGAAATTGCTAAAGAACTTGAAGATCTGGAATCAAAGGGAAAAATTAAAAGAAGTAATAAATTGAACACACTCACACTATATATAGATGACAAGGGCTTGTTACGAGTTGGTGGCAGATTACAATTAGCTAATATATCACAAGATTATAAACACCTAATAATTATTCTAAAAAATATACACCTGGTATATTTTTGGTTAAGGTTGCACATGAAAGAGTGATGCACAGAGGAACTTCTTTTACAATCAACTACTTAAAAAGCAAATATTGGATAATAGCCTTAAAAGAGTCAGTGAAAAAATACCTCAGTAAATGCGTTACGTGCACTAGATACGTGCGCGCGCATCGTAATAACCTCTTGGTATCGTATTTAGCTATCGGTGTGCGCGCGCATCGTAAAAGAATCACTCTCATTATTTTTCTAAACGCCCCAAAAGAAGTATAACTTCAATAAGTGTATACAGACATTTTTATAGACTAAGGAGACAAACAACTACATAGTCTACCGGATGGTTAGTGCTGTGGGCCATAAAAATTTATCCTTTATTAAGAATCTAAAGTCCAGATGCATTGTTATGCATGTGAATAATAATATGGAATGCCTCGTTTCCAAAGAAAAGGATTTTCTTTTGATCGGATGATAAACGAGTACACAGTCCACCTGATGGTAAGTGGATGCTGGGGCCAATATAGATCTACAATTTTCTTCAATTAAGAATCAAGATGCAGTGTTTGCGGTTTTCTACACTCACCATACGAAACACAACAGTATTAAGATGCTATTTTATGCTGGTATTCTGTGAGAGTGTGGTCCCTCCCCGGTTGAGCCGACCCATTCGTTCCACAACTATACTATTAATATAGCCATGCTGGCTATAAAAGACATAATATTTACATTTTAGTAGTTTTTTTTTTGCAGTTTCTTCTCCGATCAGAGAAACCTAATTTCGAAACTTTAGTAGATTTAAATACAATATCATTTGAGAAACTAAATTTGTATTCTTCCGTTGAAGAAATAAACATATTTCATTTTATATAGTAGAATATTTCAAGTAAAATTATCTTTGAGCTGCTCGTTATTTATTTAGTATTCTATTTATTTTTGAAATGATAATCAAGGAAAATAATTCAACAATTAAATAAAACATGGTGTAATATAACGCTTTAACTATTACGTATACGCATTTTATACTTTAACCGTTATAATGTACCTTCTTCTACACGACTAACCTTCAAAAAGGTTCCTTCAGTTCTCCCCGATTGCAAATACTTTGCCGGGACTGATATTCTTTAAGTATTTTCAGCTGTAGTTAAGCGGCCGTAAATTCCTGATAAGAAGCAATTTCTGAAAACTTTGTTTAATATTCGTGATTTAAACCTTTTCATTAAAGCAACGTATATTAAAGCTCGTACAACTGGAGGTAAGAAGACTCGATGATTGATTATTTGAACGAGTTAAAGATAATTTTGTGAGTCTAGTTTGCGAAGATCAATATTTTACCCAATCACACGTAAAACGTATTTTACGTTTTACGAACTGATTTAGTGTGCACTAATAACTGGCTATAAACCATCGACAAACCAATCAGATAACGAGATAAGTGATGACACATGCCTACTTCTTATATTATTAGTAAATACAATAGTAATCAACGTAATGATTACATTACAAGCTTTCGCCAGCGGCTTTCCCCGCGTGGAGGTTGGAAAACGACATCATTTCGTAAGCTCACAGGAATGTTCAAATATGTCATATACAACATTTTAGCCACGCTTTCGTTCACGTTGTAATCGGATTTTTTTTAATCTACCCCTTCAATCCACAATTCAGAATGTCATATTTTAAGCTTCTGCCTACGATTTCTTGCACGTCGAGTTCAAATTACAAATGATTTAAAACTTTACCCATAAGTATCGTTTTAAGATCTTTGCGCTTCCTCAAATATCCTTGTTTCAGAGAGTTTGAGAGATCTGTGACATTAAACACCTGGCCGTCGAGCTCCAACACGTCAAGCAAGTTTTGCATGACAACAAACTTCGGGGTCCCGCGCCTACATCACAGTGAACGAGTGAAGCCGGCTACAGTCGAGCGTGTGTCTGCTGTACTGCCATAAATATCAGAGGTGTCACTGACAAGATTGGCTACACTTGAAGCACTATTAAAACATACTTCAAGCCGCTGAAGAAGATTAATCAGTTTTTACCATCAGTCATGTGTAATGTCCCTTTGTAAAAATGCAGGATTGTAGAAGCTTGATTGTGAATGTGGTCTCTGTTACATTGGACAAACTAAAAGACCAATAAAAACCCGCGTTAAAGGACACATAGCTGATTTGAAAAATCGACGCTCTGAGAAGTCTGTGAACACGTACAGGATCGCCCTCGTCACTGCATCAGATTTAATAAACCACAAATCATCACTAAAGAACACCGATTCCTGCGAAGGATATGATGTTGAAATAAAAAAAAATATCCCAACTTCAACAGAGAAGAAATGTAGGTTCTACCATCTGCTTGGGATATAAAATTAAATCCCAACTCAATTACACAACTGCAAGATTCAAAATACCATAAGTTCATACAACGTAGATCGAAACAAAAATTAGTAATTTTAATCTGGGGGAAATATCGGGAATGTAAAAGAAGTTAATATAGGCGATAGAATCCGTTAAAACTAGTTTTATTTAAAAAAGTATAGTTAATTAAATGTAATGCCATCTACATTTATGAACTATTGAGCAATTAAGTTGCTGCGTTCGGGAGACTACGACACATCTTTTCATACAAAACTTGAAAACAAGAGTGTACAATTAGTACGTATTGCTAGTGATTACATATGGATCTGAGACCTGGTTTTTTCAGAACTGGCTGATGAGGAAACTCAAGGTCGCTCAGCGAGCTTTGAAGAAAGTTATGCTCGAATTTTTCTCTACATTTCGTAATGAAAATTTCCGCAGTAGAATCAGAATAATCGGTATAGCCTAACGGATTAGGAAGTTGATGCAATGGACTTATCATACAGGTCTACGAACGTCAAATAAATGAAGTGAAAATAATTATAACTTTTATTCAAAAATCGACAAAAAATGAAAATTGATTGATTATTTATTTAATACCCTTACTTATTTCTGCTGCCAAACAACAGTGCATGCAATGTTGAAGGATAAAGAAAACAGTATAATTACAGAATGTGTGACATTCTATCTCAGGGTTGATAGCACAAATACATTATGATTTTTGATAGTGTCCATGGGCTGCGGTATCCATGTACCATCAAGTGGACTGTTAGTTCGTTTGCCACTTCTGTTGAATATAAATATTATTGGACGTACTTACTAACCCAGAAGGACTCATAAGTTGATAAATTACCTTTGAATAAAAAGTAAAAGCCGATTTCAAACAACTGAAAATAATAAAATAATTTCACAGGTAGAAGAATTAAATCCCGACATTTTTTATATAGGATGGGTGACAAACGAGCACACAGTCTACCTGATGGTAAGTGGTTACTGTGATCCATAGACATCTACATCTATCCTCAATAAAGAATCAAAAATGGTCTTATGGTCTATCAGACGCTGCACTAAGGTTGTCTTGAGATAAATCAGACGCTGGATGGAAGTTGTCTTGTGATCCTTCAGACGATGTACTAAGATTGCTTTGTGATGTATGGACGTGGTAGAGCCATGCTGCAGTTATATTAATAGTATAGTTGTAGCACGTATGGGTCGGCTCGACCAGGGAAGGACCACGCTCTCACAGAATACCAGCGTAAAATAGCAGCTTAACACTTTAGTTCGTATGGTGAGTGTAGAGAACCGGCAACCCTTTTTACTGGAAAAGAGGCATTCCATCTAAGTCCTCACGGGTGACAACGCATCTGCATTTTGATTCTTTATTGAGGATAGATGTGGATGTCTATAGGTCACAGCAACCACTTACCATCAGGTGGACTATATGCTTGTTTGTCATCCTATCCTATATAAAAAAAACATCTATCAGACGCTGGATGGAAGCTGTCTTGAGGTCTATCACGCACTGAACGCAGGTTCGTAAAGCCTATGACAGTTTACGGTTTTTAAAGTGCTATTCGACAGTATTCGACTGATTTACCTTGTGTTAAATTAATTTTGTACTCTATTGTTCTTTTGATATTGTTAGAAACCTTTTGTTGTGCTACGAAATTAAGATTGCCTTGAACAAATAATTTAAAATGACAGTTCGTTTATTTTTGACCAGGTTGACCGAGCGGATGCACTTTTTCTGTAGCGACCCGTTTCCTCATTCCAAGTGCTACCCCACACGAGGACGTTTGAAACGTCGAGGTGTCCGTGTCGAAGTGTGAGCACACTAGCGCCGCATCCCGTAGCCATCGATATCTTTAGTTGTATTTAGTGACAGTTTTGTCCAGTTCACGTTGTCATATGAGATGATGACTAGTTGAGGGCTAGTTTACCATGGGTGTCGACTTGGGCACCGATGAAATTGTTTATTAAATTAAACAAATTTTACGGATTTTATCGCTTTTAAATTTTGACTGCAATTGAATTTGTTAATTGCAATAAGTACTTATTACTACGCCCCGTGTGGTGAAAAAAAAGAAAACATCCTAAGGTACTATATAGTCCTTAAATTTTTTCTAAAAGTTAAAATTTAATTATGCATAGACAGAAAATATAAGAGAGAAACACACAGAAATTTATAGCAGCCAAATTACACGAAGACGCATAAATGAGAAGCTCTCCGTAAACTCTTATTTATTTAGCGTTAAAATGTTTATGCCTGCAAAGTTAAATTTATGAATACTATTTGAAGTTTGTGATAACCGATGAATCTGTTTAATTGATTAACATTTAATAACTTTTTTAAGTAAGCCCAGTAGTGGTGGAGTAAGAATATCCACTACACCGTATCGTCCCGAGGATGTCGTAAGTTGTCTAAACAGGTACATTACAAACTTCGGCCCCTATTTGTAAATCTTTAAGGATGGAATTTTTACTCCAAATTTATATGGAAGCTATTTTATACAAAAATTATCTTAAAAATGGAGAAAGATATCTCATGCCATGCATTCAAATAAATACAGTCAAATTGTAAACCTCCTTCCCTCTTTTGAAGTCAGCTAAAAATTTATACTACGTGTACTTCAAAACTGTATCTTTATCGCATTTGAGTTCTGATTAGTTACATCTTAAATTACGTATAGGAAAGGAACTGTTCCAATTTCTTGAGGCTTAAAGAAGGAGACGAACATACAAAAAGATATCTTCTTTTATACTTTAATCAAAAAAAATCCTCCCATTACTTGTGAGGGATACGGCCCACGATCCAGGCTTATAACTTATTCTGGATCTACGCGTTACTTTATGAACGTGACTGAAATTGATTTCGTTGGTATTATTTTTAAATTTCGACTTAAATCACTATTTCTTATTATTTTCAGCTTCGCTTGGATGAGATCTATTTATGTAGTGTTATTTTTACGTAAGATAATCTAAAACCATTTATTCCATCAATTTTTCGTTTTTTATTTTCAAAAAAAATTTCGCTTAAAATATAGTATAGATCCCTCCTGGTATTACTGCAGAAGATTAGCCGGACAGACAGACAGTCAGACACTTCATTTTATTAATTTGTAGGTATATATGAATATTAAATAATTTATAAAATATTTTTTTTCATAGGTTATATCATTCATACGTATACATACATATTCCTACTGATCGACACAGGTCTCTCCCAGGGAAGTGTCCGCTACGCTGCCGCAAAGTGTATTGATGAACTTAACGTCCCTAAGAAATATTTATTATTTCTATAACATGCGCTTAACTTACTGTACAGTCCTCCCAGCGGTGTAGAGTCAAGAACGCTGCCGGCGTTTCCTCACTGAATTACTTTAATATGTGGGCTTATCGGCTACGTCAAATAACCTATGATCCATCTTTTCATTACTTTAACTAACTTAACTGCCCAGGAATAAAGCTACTTTATTTCTGGACAGTTAAGGCGACATAAGAGTATGCATCACATTTGTTTATCCCGTGGGTGCCTATGAGAGAGGAAGCGACTATATGAAAGGCCAGAAATATCGCATGACTTTCAAAAGAAACCGATTTTGCTAGACCTACAACAATAAGACTGGCAACAGTAGAGGTGAAAGAAGGAGAAGCCAAGTATAGCTGTGGTAAAAGTTTTACGTAGTAGAGCCACGCTGCAGCTATTTTATGGTTGTAGCAAGAATGGGCAGACCCAACCGGGATGGGAGCATCCTCTCACAAAAACTAGCGTAAAATAGCAGCTTAATGCCTTTTTTCTATAGAAGAGGGGGCAATCGAGCATGCGGCTCACCTGATGGTATGTGATTACCGCCGCACATGAACAACCGCAACACCAGGGGAATAGCAGATGCTTTGCCGGCCTTTTAAAAAGGAGTAGGCTCTTTTCTTGAAGGTCCCTAAGTCGTATCGGTCCGGAAAAATCGCTGGTGGTAAACTATTCCACAAGGAAGTTGTGCGAGGAAGAAAACATCTTCTAAATCGCACAGTGGTGGACCGCCAATCATCCAGATGGTGTAGATGGTATCGGGAGTTCTGACGCGATGTGCGTTAGTGAAATTTGGCGGCTGGGATTAATCCGAACAATTCCTCAGAGCACTCCCCATGGTAAATGCGAAAGAAAATGCAAAGAGATGCAACATCTCTTCGCAGTGCCAATGAGTCGAACCGATCGGAAAGGACTCGGTCGTCGACGATTCGAGCCGCTCTGCGCTGGATGCGGTCAAGTGGAAGAAGGTGGCACTGGGGAGCCCAAGCCCAGAGATGGAAACAGTATTCCATGTGAGGCCGAACCTGCGCCTTGTAAAGTTTCAGGCGTTGAGCTGGCATGAAATACTGTCCCGCTCTGCTGAGCACGCCAAGCTTTTTAGAGGCCAATTTGGCCTTCTCTTCCAAGTGACCACGAAACTGCACATCACTCGATATGTCGACGCCGAGGATTCCGATACTGGCTGAGGCAACAAGGGGAGTACCTTGAAACTGAGGAGATACGACAAAGGGGTTCTTTTTAGCGGTAAACGCGCAAACTTCTGTCTTCTGAGGATTAAACTGGACTAGATTTAGTCGCCCCCAATCCGAGACTTTGTCCAGCAAAGACTCGACTTCAGACACAAGTTTGTTCCGGTACTCGGTGACGTTTTCCCGAGAAATATTGGCACGGCCGGTTTATAGAGCATCACCAGTGCTGTCATCCGCATAGCAATGAATGCTACTGGCTTGCAACAAACTTTACTTTTACTGGAAACGAGTTATTCTATATTATTCCGCAGGTGTGACAACATATCTGATTTAATTCTTATTCGAGAATAAATTTAGATATCGCAGCATCCACTTGAACATACCATCATCATCTGAATGCTCGTTTATCATGGGATTTAACAAGATGATTAAGAAAAAGGTAAAAATGACTTAGAGTTATAGAAAGACAATTGGGTCTTGATAATATTATTTAAAGCAAATGGAAACTGTTTATGCCCAAATTTGGTAATGTTTGAACGCCACCCAATTGCGTTCGAGCTGGCACCTCACCCGATGGTATGTAGGTGAGATAAGCGCCGAGTTGGGGCGGCCGTGTGGGGCTTGCAGTGGCTCGACGCGTGGGCGATGATGGGAGAGTTGCCCACTGGCCGCGAAGCGGGGAACCCGCGTAGCTGGTTTATCGTGGCCGAAGTTCACGCGACCGTTGTCGGGTCCAGATAGTTAGATTAAGGGCGTGTTACTTCCTTACGTGGATATGTGAGTTTTGCAATATTTAACTTGTTCGTAGGATGCGGAACTGTGCACACGCGCGTCGAGTAGATATACGGTCTAAGATTCGAACCGCGCATTCCTTGTTCGAGAGCTACTTCCGGTTGATCGTCAGGAAATCATTATAATTGTGCCGTCGCGTTAAGTGCCCTTTTTTGTGTGTGTCGGCTTGTTAGTTTACGTGTCAACGAGGCGTATTTTGAATCTTTTCGCTACGTGGTGTTTAGGTGTCGAATGATGGAACTAGTTGTGTTTAACGCTGAGTAGTGGGACTCATTATGAGATCGCTTTTATTCCCTCTTTATAATTTTGTGATTAGTGATGATCCGGGACATTGAATGTCGAATAGGAACTACTGTCCTTACTGTGTCGGGTATCACGTGTTCGATTCTACGATGAATGTGGAATTAGGCAAGTTTAAGTTAGTTAAATGTGCAATGAAGCTAATAGACTAAAATAGTGACAAGGAAGAAAGAAATGGTGCAGCGATGGGGCCTACTGGAGCGATGAAGCGTTATGGGGCAGCCTGGAACTCGACCGCTGCTGATCGCCTAAGGTGGTCAAGGGCTCACACATTTACACATCACTGAACACTACTTGCCATTCACCTTACACCCACTCACAGCCTGTCCGAGCCTTGGTGCGAAGTTAGCTTCTGATACCGGTACGCGATATGTGTTTCTAGCATTCTCCCATATAGCTTAGTATTATAGGAAATCCTTCCATGTGGCCATTTTGGGCCCGACCTGCGGCTGCTCGTGGAATCTTCTGCTCATGGGCCCCGGAAGATTCTATCCTTGCTGGAGCAGCTGTAGGACGTAACAGAAACCTTTACCAAAAACATTCAAATTTTTATTTTATTTTATTGAATAAGGTACACAAACAGACAGTAGTTATATACAGTTCTAAAATTAAAAGTATGGTGGTGTTGATCTAAACTACAATCCAAAAATTGTACAAAGCATAATAATATAACTTCAGTAGTATAACAAAAATAAACAAGATAAAAAAATACATTAAAAAGTAAGGGAAACACATAAATTTCTTTTAAATTTCACAAGGTTACTATCAAATATATCTAGATGTACGTTACTACGCTTAATCTCGTCGTAATCACGGCATCTGTTGACAACAGGGTTGAAAAAGGAAGTGTAATTCCTGTGTACGTATAACCTAAATATTCTTTGAACACGTTGTCGTATACCGGATTTAAAATTAATTAGCCTTAGTAACTACTATATGAGAACTATAGAACTATATGAGAATGTACAATCTTGTGCAAGAAAACTTGTTTGGCAAATTGTCTCCTCAAAGATAATCGTTGGACATTAAAAAAACTTTAGTCGAGAGTCGTATGATGGCAGACGACGCAAGTGACACTATCTGCCACAAACACTGCGTAGGAAACCTCTCTGCACCCTCTCGATGCTGTCAGAATGTACCATATAAAAGGGTGACCATACAGTGGAAGCGTACTCTAGTACAGAACGAACCAAATTATACAATAATCGAAGTGATGCGAGAGGTTTGGAGAAATCTTTCGTTTCACGAAGTATAAACCCTAAGGTTCTGAAACTCTTTTGCGCAATATAATCATAATGTGGATGGGACGAAAATTTTGAGTCGGAATTCGATGGCTCCGTAGCGCAGTGTCTTAACAATGAGTTGCTGCGCTGGGGGCTGCGGGTTCGAATCCCGCACGGAACAAGTATTTGTATGGCCTACAAATAATTGTTCCGGGTCTGGATGTTTGTCCTTGTGTAATTTGTGTTTGTAAACTACCTCCACGATACATGAGAAAAAAATGTGGGGATAACGTTTTTAAAAAAAATATATTCCCAAATCATTAACAATCCCCTTGCGTGTCAGAGGCTGGCTATTGATATTATACTTGAATTCTAGGTGACTGTGTTTAGTAGTAAAGGTGATAACTAAGCATTTAACTGATATTTAAGGTAATAAAATTAGCGGAACACCAATCTTGAACTGCATCTATGTCTTTTCGCAATGCAATGCAGTCAATTCACGTCACTTATTACGCGATATATTTTCCTATCGTCAGCATGAAGTAGGCAGTGACTGTGGATTACGTCAACCAAGTCATATATAAAAACAATGAAAAACAAATTTTAACATTACACAGAAAGTTAAACGTTTTGCTTTCATACATCTTAAGGGACGACAGTTCGTAATGGTCAGTATATTTTGCTTTAAATTGCCCTTTGGGTATATTTAGCTAAACTGAGTCAGACATAAATTCTGTTTTATCTCTATATTTGATCACCTTAATATAAGAAGTTTATTTGAAAAAATATATCAAAATACCGCATTTTGCTTATTTATACACTTCAATATCCTTTCTCCTTCCTTCCCGTACGTTTATATCACATCAGCTAGCTGATAAACCTAGCCGATGGATGCTGGTAGCTCATGACCGTTTTTGGTATTCCTGTAGAGTCTATATTCAGCAGAGGACTTGTAAGGAAAGGACTTTACAAAATAAAATTATCTTTAATTAATACTATTAATATTTGATCGCTTCCAGTACAATACATTCAGTACCTTTGGTGCTGCTGCCCATCACTGGTCGGGGTTACTTACGTCTGTCGTAAACGAGGTGGTATCGCTATCTAAAGCCATAAGATTTTTGGTGCTTTCGTCTACTTATAGGGTTCAAAAATTTAATTGTAATAAAAGTAAAATTCGACTTCGTATAGTATTATGTGGAAAATATTTAATATATGTATTTCTTTCAAGTTGACTTTTACCATAATAATAATTATAATTCATTTATTTCGGACAAAAAAATATCCATAGTTGTTAGTAAATGTTTTCTTATATCTAGTGTTAGTAACATATTTTTGACGACACAAGTCACTGCACCGATGGTGGCAAAAAGCCAGTCTACAAGGCAGCATGTAGCCGTATCCAGCGAGCCAACATCGGCGAGTCCCAGCGGTCAGCCAGCGTACGCAGGATGCTCTTGGGGCTGCCGCCCACGCGCCGAAGTAGCGATGCACAGCGCTTGCGCATGATTGCAGCGAATCCGTCCGTGTGAGCTTCCGCGAACATGGCGGAGGCGCTGCAGCAGCGCGGCAGACCCCTCAGCACACTGAACGCGTTATTATATTGTATGCACAGGTCGCTGTATGCCCTCTGCGTATAGTCTACCCACAGACTGCACGTGTAAAAGGACTGGCAAGAAGCTTTAAAAAGCGTAACTTTAACTTGATTAGAACATCGTGCTAATCTGCGAGCCAACATGTTGCAGCGGACAGACAGCGCCCTTCTCTCTCTTTCAATATCTAAGTTGTCTTTTTGATTCTCCGTGACCCAGTGGCCCAAATACTTAAAAGACTCCACCTTCTTTAAAGGAGTACCACCTAACGTAAACTTTTGTATATTAGTGTAACGCTTATTATCCGGTCTAAATATAATAATACTATGTATTCCAATTTTTGTTTTTAACGTTACCTCCATACGATGTTTCTTGCATTAAACACAGTCCACCTAGGAGTATGTGTTTTGCTTACCGTTATTTGAAAAAATATGTGGCCGCGAAAGGAAAAGGGGAGATTTTCCGCCGGGCAAGGTAATCAGTCTGGGGAGCGACCAACAATGAAGGTTGCATAGATGAACTAGAACGACCTATGGCGATTCCAAGAACTGGTTTGGACAGGCTGAAGGAATGAGCGTTGCAACTATGGCAAATATTCCCACTATGAGACAATCTTTGGGGTTTTGGGGTCAATCATCACTGCATAGTTTAAGATATGTTAATACAGATTTTTGATGAAAGTTTACGCAACATATTATGTTGTATGTAGAAGTTTCGGAGTTCCGGAAGAAACAACATCATATTAAGTGTGTGTGTATTATTGTACATGTGCGTTGGGCGTATGCGTGTGCGTATGCGTGTGCGTGTGCGTGTGCGTGTGCGTGTGCGTGTGCGTGTGCGTGTGCGTGTGCGTGTGCGAGTTGGTGCGCGTGCGTGCGTGCGTGCGTGCGTGCGTGCGTGCGTGTGTGCGTGAGTTCGTGCGTGCGTGCGTGCGTGCGTGCGAACGAGCGTGCGTGTGTGTGTGTGTGTGTGTGTGTGTGTGTGTGTGTGTGTGTGTGTGTGTGTGTGTGTGTGTGTGTGTGTGTGTGTGTGTGTGTGTGTGTAGCCAGCCCATTACCATCAGTGTCGTAACTGAAACAGAATCTTCCTGATAACAACTCAAAATAATAACAGAGCTGCGGACGCTAACCCGTCTGCCAAGCGTGGCAACTATGGCGAAAGCCTCCCTTTGAGGCAATCTATGGAAGAGGCCTATGTCCAGCAGTGAACTTTTATGGAATGTAATGGATAGATGGATGATGCTAAATAACAGAAATCAGAATCATGACTTCCCCATTACCATGGATGTCGTACGTCGTATACTATGGAAAATACCAGGAATGACGGTATAACCATATCGTTGACGCAGTCGTAAGGTACCTAGAATAGCTACGGACGGCACTTTCAAGGGTTCGAGATGTCTGGCACTACGATTTCATCTACCTGCCGAGGGTATATAGAGTTCTAATAAGTAAATATCAAATTTGACAAAACTTTAAAATGTAGTCTTTGATAGCAGAAGTATTTTAATGAATGGATTGCGTTATCTTCACTTTTAATGATGCGTATAACGCTGCGTTTAGATTGCTTCAAAAGTGTTGCTTAGTTGCAAAAATTGTGTAGAACAATTACAAAAATTAAATTTAATCGATTTTAACGCTTTTAAAAATGGAATGAAGCCGGTGGAACTCACGCGTTGCTTGACAAGCTGAAAGGCTCTTCATGTGCCCTTGAATTATTTTATTTTCACCAATTTCAAGTATATGTATACATTTTATAAATTGCGTTATTTCCAGAATATCGGACCTATACCTATCCTAAACGGCTTGACATAATTCCGTCAAGACATTTAGGCTAAAGAGCGAAACATACTTATAACCACTCGAAAAATATTACCCCACTTCTTACGCTGTCGTGTAAAAAGGAAGTTAAAATGTTTATCCCAGTCGTGTCATACTTTAAAGATATTGTAGCATTAGTCAGGATTATTTCAAGATATTTAAGTTAGTAAATTGGTACCGCTTATCATTTGTTACAACCTCACACAGTAGTGTGCTCAACCTTATCCTTTTAAATATCCCCAGAAACTCATTTTGTAACCTGAAAGGGTCATAACTTATCTAAATTACGTTACATATTTGAACATAAATACCGGGCAGGCATGAGATGACACATCTGACATATTAAATTGCTGTACATAGAACATAATAGAAATATGTTCTATGTAAAGTAATTAAATATGTCAGATGTGTGACCCAAATATTGCTGAGGTCCATAGCAATGAACAATAAATATACTCTTTATAAGCTGCGAATATCTCTTCCGTCATAAGTTATTTTCAGTTATATATAAAACGTTACAAGGAGGCTGTGTACTCTTTGAAACAGGTGTTTTCTTTACAGCTTGTTGAATATAGTCTTCTCCTATATATTGCATTATTTTGTAGGAATTTTGTCATATTTGCCATGCTTGTCAGGCGGGTTCGCAACCGAAGTTTATTATTATTTTTATTTATTTTAAGAAGATGCTCCTGTTTAAATTTCCCTCTTTCTCCTCCTACTATACTCCTGGTATGATATGAGTTAGTAGATACTCCGACACCGCCAATACACGGTGGCTTATTTAATTGTTTTTCTGTAATTACGTTTTCTTTTTACTTTCTTCTTTGCAAAAGATGTATGGTTGACGGCTCCGTGACGCAGTGGCTTAGCAATGAGTTTTTGCGCTGGGTGCCGCAGATATCGAGAACCGGATACTCTTTTTACTAATAATGAGGCATTCCATCTCAGTCCTCAGATTAATAACGCAATGAGTTGCCTCCACCACACGGTCACATTGAGGATATATAATTTTACGGTAAAAACCTTGCCCTTTGCAATATATTGCATACGGTCTCTCGCATACTTCTTCCCATCACTTAGCCGATCCTTACTTATCGTGACCTTTTCAATGCTTTTTTCCCTATAATGACGGTTTGTCGAAAAATATAGATAGATAGATAGATAATATTGTCGTACCGCGGCCGTATGTTCGAAATGTTATAACTATGAATACACCTGTGAGCTCGCGACGAATTATTTATTATTATTATTATTTATTATTAATTATTTAGTAATTATTTAGTGTGGCTAACTATTTGCTTGGTTTCTGTACCGATTGGTAACATATTGCCTAGTATTATTCTTTTGCATTTCTTAAATATTTTTTCTTTCATATCCATAACAATAACAATATATGAATTAGAAAGTTTACGTTTGTGACGTTATATAAGTCGGAGAATCATAACAGAGGATTCCAATTTTGATCTTGGAAATACATCAGGATGGCGTTAATTGTTAAAAATAGTAAAAGTGTGAGAGCGGATGTTCAACTTGCTCTCTTGCTTACGCAGTTTAATCATTATCAGTAATAAGACAACGTAACGCACTATACATTCAGTATAGAGAAATTAAATTAAATTTAAAAGGCCGGCAACGCATCTGCGATTCCCCTGGTGTTGCAGTTGTTCATGGGCGGCGGTAGTCACTTACCATCAGGTGAGCCGCATGCTCGTTTGCCCCCTCTCCTATAAAAAGAAAAATACAGTTCGACCACACCGTAACACGTCTCCGCCACAATCACACACCAGTGTAACTTGAGGCACGTAATTACATGATAACACCAAAGTATGTTAACCAACAGCAACACTACTTATCTCAATGTAACACAGGGCAGCCTCTCAGCAACATCAATCATCCTAGGCTGCACTAAAAGAATTACAACAACGAACAGAATCACGACACCATCTTAGCTAGTAGAACGACCACACTCGTTGAATGACTTAAGCGGAATCTCTCGCGCACGGCACCTACAGTGAACTTTATACTACAGACACAAGAGGGGGTTTCTCGATATACCCTTCATTCTACCTCGATCCAACCGGGTATTTTATAGACACTCCGACATATCTATACATATAATAAATCTGTAGAAAAGTCGTGTCTGTAATTCTAATATATTCTTGAAAAACAAGCCCAGGGGACTAAATAAAGGGTTCTGAAGCCAAATTAGTAGTTTTTAGAATTTTTGTCTGTCTGTCTTTCTGTCTGTCTGTCTGTCTGTCTGTGTATTCCGGATTCACGCAAAAACTACTGAACCGATTTACATGAAATTTTGTATGTAGGTAGTCAGTAAACCGGGGCAACTTTTTATCCGATTACGGAACTTCAAAAAAGGAAGGTTAAGTATATTAATTTCCTTTAGATGTTAATTTTCTGTTGTATCTTAGTTATAGGCGGAATAACGGGTGTTTTTCAAATAAATACTATATTTGTAAATAAAGTTTAAAATATAGTTATAATCTTGGTAAAATAATTTGAAACTACACCGATTTCGTATTCAAAACAGCGCTATCTATCATCACATGGAAAAAGTTGTATATTTTGCCTTCAGTTACTAATAAATGAAATAATATAAATAACTTACATTTATATTAATTATTAAAAAATTGTAACGTTCAGTTATTTAGTATTTTTGTTATTTTATTTATAAGTGTAATAATAATAATAAGTGTAATAATTTCAATAGATAATAGTGACGTCTATCAAAAATATGAAAATTGATAAGGTATTTATTTCAATTACTAATATATATGTAAAGTGATAAAAACTGGTCTGTCTGCAATTGTTGCAAAATTTTCATTATCATTATAGTTTTATTAAAGAGATGTTTATGTATGTCGTGGCCAGATCGTAGAATTGATCATATATCATAAAGTAGTCTATCATTTCGTGAAAAGACTGAAAAAATGACTGAAATGAATGTGTATTTAACACTATTTGTTGACCATGTCATGATATAGCTTGACCAAATCAATGAATAGAAATCTTTTGAAGTTATTAGTAACTAAACATAAAGTTGCTATTTCATAATAAGGTCATATGACGATATCATTATCGTTTTTCACCGCTAGCGGCGCTGATACTAGTAGCTTATTTTTAACAGAAACAGAACTTTTAAGAGAATTGACTTCATTTTATCCCTTATTGATATAATAAATAAATGTTCGTTTCTATTGCTGATATTACTAGATGGTATAGTTTTGGCTTTCATTATTTCATGTAATATTAGCGCCACCTACTTACTTCTAAATAAATTAAAATGGCAAGTTATTGATAAAATGAAAATACAGTGCTATTGATTATACGATGTAAATAATTGAATCATTTACATTGCGTTCATCCCGCGTTGGAATCAGTGCAGCGAACTCTTTTTTGGCCAAAAACTCTACAGCCTGTGCCCAGTAGTAGCATGTATGTAAGCTGCTTTTTTACTTTTCATGGGGCAATATATGTAGTTTTTATTTCATTCGTGGTTTCGGATATGATAATTTATGTTTTCACTCTACCGTAAATATTAAGGCTTGCAAAGATAAGTAGAACTCATTATCGTCAGCCTATCAAAAGTACAGTGAAATGAACATAGGCCTCCCCCATAAATTGTCAAGTAGCTGAATATTTGCTATAGTGGCGGGTTGGCAACCGCAGCTATTATTATTTTGATCTGTTGTCAAGAAGATGATGCAGATCATCCCATCTACTGTTTTCTTCCTATGTCGCCTCTTACGACGGGACGATATGAGGTGTTTGATTTTCTTTCACCGCCACAAAAGTGCGAACATTTTTCTACTCCCGTTCATGAGTGTAGTATTCCTCACGTTCACTGTGTATAAAATTTATAAGGAATAACAGTAATTTTAAGGATTTTATCGCGTTTAATTTTAACTTTTTAAATTCCCGATGGTTTGGGCAATTTACAGCACCCATGGTCACGGGGAGGGCGGGAGAACTGAGGTCTTTGACGACCTGATGTCATAGTTAAAACAGAATAGTTAAAATGCAGTAGTAGTTTGAATTTAATTTTATTAATCATGGAGTGCTTAGCAGATAGTAGCACTCAGCCGTCTTCCCTATTAAAATTATGGTATTTATAATTTCAATAGCCTCGCGAATCATCATTGGTAGGATTCGTTGTTCTATTGCAAGGATTTGTTGTATATAATGGTTGGGACGATACTAAACATGTTTACATACTTTAGACTTCCCGGAGCTTCGGTTCTTTCATTCGGTGAGGAGCCAAGATGCGTATAAAACCCGTAACATTAGTTTTAATCCATGTGTGGTATTCATTATTAAAGAACTGTATTTATGAAATTTTCAAATCTACTTGAAGTAAAAAAAAATATCTATATCTTTTTATGGTGCCACTCAATATTAAATAGGACCAATGATATGAATAAAATGTCTCAAATAAATATTATATTACTTTGTTGAAACTAAATTTACTTTATCTATGAATATGTATATGTAAAGAGTAAAATGTAAATAATAATAATATACATTTTGATTTCAAGACTATTTACCTTTCTTATGGATACGACGGAATCGGAAGACACGCCATATATAAAAAATAGTAGGAGTTTCTAGACATATTATATATTCACGTGTTTCTGTAGCATGTTACCAATCATCTACGTCTAATAGTATTTTAGAATGAAAAAAAATCTCTGACAGACATAGAGACATAGACATCATGAAGCAAATACAAAGACCAAGGTGACTCTAAAAGTGATCGATTATTTCTAAATTTGACACGGAACATCATTTAATGATGTCCCTAAACTCAAGCGCACGCGAGCGAAGCCGCGGGTAAAAAGTTAGTATATTAATAAGAAGCAAACTCATCACGAATAATTTAATGTCATAATGCCTCATGCGTAAATTGCAACAGATGCTGCAATAACCTGGAACGTTTGCTCCATCCATAAACTTTGTACACGTAAGATGTTTCGAAAGATATATTTCAAACTGTGAACATAACAACAGCGTGTTATGTAGGAACGTAGGAACTGTGACATAGTCGGAATAAGTTTGTAAGTAAATTAACCGATATCTATACTTAAATAAAATTGAAGTATATGTCTGTATTATAGAAATAACTGAAATTTTGAGCTGAAGGGTTCATTAAGTCATGAATAACCGTTTTAAAATAAATCTGTCTGTCTGTTAGGCTTACCTTCGGAATAACTGAACCAGCAGTTAAAAAGCAATCCTGCAAGTGGTCAACGCTCTATTTCGTATAATATATAGTAATACCACATTAATAGATCCTAACCAGGCGAAGCCGGGGCGGGTCGCTTATGTATAATAAAGGAGAGTAATGAATATATTACGGTTTTCGCATGATTGGGTCAGCTCGACCGGGGTAGTATCACGCTCTCACAGAATACAAGCGTAAATTAGCAGTTGTGTTTATGCTCACGGGTGACAACGCATCTGAATTTTAATTATTAATCGCGGATAGGTGTAGAAATGTCTATGTGCCACTGATTTCACTAACCATCAGGTGGACTGTGTGTTTGTTGGTCAGCCTTATTAAAAAAATTAAAAATAAATGAGTATTGATCTATCACGTAATCCAAATCAAAATTATATATAATGAAGAAACTTGTTGGCTAGGCACAGTAGTACCCATATAAAGGCATCACCTTGGTATTAAATACAAGTGGTAAAGAATCATCAAAATCAATTAGAAAAAAGTTCTGAGGTAACTCACAATTTAAAGAAATACAGTCGAATTGTGTACCTCCTCCTTTTTTTGAAGTTGGTTGAAAATAGATATCAGTTGATTAAACGACTTTGTGTGTACAGCAGCCACTGATTGGAACGAAATAGAATTTGTCACTACCGAAGAACCACTGTCTTTCTTACAATTGCCACAGTTCGAACGTACCACGCCTGGTGCACCACACACCAAAACGGTTGCATCGCGCACCTGAGGAGACACAGGCTGGTTCATCAAAATCTGTGGACTACCATCATATTTTGAAAATTGTTACTTTGTATACAGGATGTAAATATTTTATGTTGTACATAGAACATCTGTGAGACATTTTAAGGTTTCGAGTCTGTACAGCGCTTTAGTTTTATCTATTTTAGTAGTTATTACGAAACAATAACTTTCTGAGCAATATAATGTTTTAAAAAAATATCTGCAATAGAATAAGACAAATAATCAGAAATACTTATTATTTAACGTTCTCATAGTAAGGTTTTGATGCTAAGAACCTTAACGTGAGTATAGCTATATCTATATAAAATAGCGAATTGTAGAAAACTATTTCACCCATTTGTGCGTTAAATTTTCGAGAAAAGTGTAGGTACATATGCCAAATTTCAAGTCAATTGGGCGTATAATATATTATGTTACTATCAAAAAGATAAGAATTGTTGGGCATAGTAAGCTTCTTCTTATTGATTATATATATTATAGGTAAGTTTTAGATTCACTGGGTTTCTTGCTAGTTCTTCTCAAGACAGAGGTATATTCTTAACCAGTAGGAAATCAAACATAAGAATGACCTTCAATAAGTATTATTTTTAAACTATATTGAATAAAAAGTGTCTACTGCTATTTCTATTTGTATATATTTAATAATGTACGATATTAACCTATGGAAGAAATATAGTCCACGTGTTAGTATCTTACCGCTTCTTCTCACAACGTCTCCCTGCAGTGGAAGCTTAATGAAGCCATAGCGGAGCTTTTGAATTCTAATGTTTTTTTTTTTTGTAAATGCCTAATTTAAATCAAAATATATTGATTTTGACTTTAATACCCTGGGAAATGTTTTCAAATAGGTAACCTAATTTTACTGCTACACGAAAAGAAAGAAGAGCTACGACTAAATTCAATATACTATTCACACCATCTGGATACAGAAACAGAAACAGAAACTTTTTTAATACTAAATACACAGTGATCGGTAAGTCGAATACTCGTTTGCTCCTTTATATAAAATCGACATATCGCAAAATTTTAATACGTTAGAATGCTTCGTTTCCAGTAAAAAACTGTCTACGATATCCTTTTTTATATAGAAGAGGGGACAACCCAGCATACGGCTTACCTGATGGTAAGTGTTCACGGTCGAACAACTGCAAAACCAAGTAAATTGCAGGTGCTTTGTCAGCCTTTTAAAAATAGTAAGGTATTAATTTATGAACTGGTTGTTTACAACTGCCACAGTTTCTCAAATCATCCATCATTTATTCATCCAGGATCGACTGGTAGAGCATGCCATAAGGCATTAAGTCCGCCCTTTATATCCCTTATTATAAGGTAGTATGTAAAACAGTTTAAATGAAAAAGCTCGTTTCTTTAAGGTCTCTAAGTCGTATCAGTCCGGAAACAATACTGGTGGTAAACGATTCTACAAAGAAGTCGTGCAATCTCTACACTCACTATACGAAACTCGGCAGAATTAAGCTGTTATTTGACATTTTTTTTTATAGAATAATGGTGACAAACGAACACACAGTCCACCTGATGGTAAGTTGTTGCTGCGGCCCATAGACATCTACATCTATCCTCTATTACAAATCAAAATGTAGATGCGTTGTCACCCGTGAGGACTAAGATGGAATGCCTCATTTCCAGTAAAAAGGGCCTCCGGCCACCTGCACTTACCAAGCGAAACGCAGAGGTAAATCTCTACTTCACGCGGGTTTTCTGTGAGGTCGTGGTACTACCCCGGTTCGAGCCGGCCCATCCGTGCGACAGCAAAAGCTGTCGTGTGGCTCTACCACTGTTAATGTATTGTACTGTTGACATGGGTATTCTATGAGAGTATTTTCTTTTCCTGATGCGTCTGACCCACTCGTGTTTAGTAGAAAACTATTTCATTGTTGAGAAAGATGTGTGGCTATGATGAAAACCGACGAGAATGGCATTCAAATAGAGTATTGGCCATTTATAGGCTATGTGGTCACCTTGAACTTCATATTTATGCAGTTATATCCCCGCCGACACACCTTAAGTTTTATATCGTAATTTTAAGCGCCGATTTATCACGTTCAGCGGTGAAGCATTTCTTTGACGACCTGATGTCATAGTTAAAACAGAATAGTTAAAATGCAGTAGTAGTTTGAATTTAATTTTATTAATCATGGAGTGCTTAGCAGATAGTAGCACTCAGCCGTCTTCCCTATTAAAATTATGGTATTTATAATTTCAATAGCCTCGCGAATCATCATTGGTAGGATTCGTTGTTCTATTGCAAAGATTTGTTGTATATAATGGTTGGGACGATACTAAACATGTTTACATACTTTAGACTTCCCGGAGCTTCGGTTCTTTCATTCGGTGAGGAGCCAAGATGCGTATAAAACCCGTAACATTAGTTTTAATCCATGTGTGGTATTCATTATTAAAGAACTGTATTTATGAAATTTTCAAATCTACTTGAAGTAAAAAAAAATATCTATATCTTTTTATGGTGCCACTCAATATTAAATAGGACCAATGATATGAATAAAATGTCTCAAATAAATATTATATTACTTTGTTGAAACTAAATTTACTTTATCTATGAATATGTATATGTAAAGAGTAAAATGTAAATAATAATAATATACATTTTGATTTCAAGACTATTTACCTTTCTTATGGATACGACGGAATCGGAAGACACGCCATATATAAAAAATAGTAGGAGTTTCTAGACATATTATATATTCACGTGTTTCTGTAGCATGTTACCAATCATCTACGTCTAATAGTATTTTAGAATGAAAAAAAATCTCTGACAGACATAGAGACATAGACATCATGAAGCAAATACAAAGACCAAGGTGACTCTAAAAGTGATTGATTATTTCTAAATTTGACACGGAACATCATTTAATGATGTCCCTAAACTCAAGCGCACGCGAGCGAAGCCGCGGGTAAAAAGTTAGTATATTAATAAGAAGCAAACTCATCACGAATAATTTAATGTCATAATGCCTCATGCGTAAATTGCAACAGATGCTGCAATAACCTGGAACGTTTGCTCCATCCATAAACTTTGTACACGTAAGATGTTTCGAAAGATATATTTCAAACTGTGAACATAACAACAGCGTGTTATGTAGGAACGTAGGAACTGTGACATAGTCGGAATAAGTTTGTAAGTAAATTAACCGATATCTATACTTAAATAAAATTGAAGTATATGTCTGTATTATAGAAATAACTGAAATTTTGAGCTGAAGGGTTCATTAAGTCATGAATAACCGTTTTAAAATAAATCTGTCTGTCTGTTAGGCTTACCTTCGGAATAACTGAACCAGCAGTTAAAAAGCAATCCTGCAAGTGGTCAACGCTCTATTTCGTATAATATATAGTAATACCACATTAATAGATCCTAACCAGGCGAAGCCGGGGCGGGTCGCTTATGTATAATAAAGGAGAGTAATGAATATATTACGGTTTTCGCATGATTGGGTCAGCTCGACCGGGGTAGTATCACGCTCTCACAGAATACAAGCGTAAATTAGCAGTTGTGTTTATGCTCACGGGTGACAACGCATCTGAATTTTAATTATTAATCGCGGATAGGTGTAGAAATGTCTATGTGCCACTGATTTCACTAACCATCAGGTGGACTGTGTGTTTGTTGGTCAGCCTTATTAAAAAAATTAAAAATAAATGAGTATTGATCTATCACGTAATCCAAATCAAAATTATATATAATGAAGAAACTTGTTGGCTAGGCACAGTAGTACCCATATAAAGGCATCACCTTGGTATTAAATACAAGTGGTAAAGAATCATCAAAATCAATTAGAAAAAAGTTCTGAGGTAACTCACAATTTAAAGAAATACAGTCGAATTGTGTACCTCCTCCTTTTTTTGAAGTTGGTTGAAAATAGATATCAGTTGATTAAACGACTTTGTGTGTACAGCAGCCACTGATTGGAACGAAATAGAATTTGTCACTACCGAAGAACCACTGTCTTTCTTACAATTGCCACAGTTCGAACGTACCACGCCTGGTGCACCACACACCAAAACGGTTGCATCGCGCACCTGAGGAGACACAGGCTGGTTCATCAAAATCTGTGGACTACCATCATATTTTGAAAATTGTTACTTTGTATACAGGATGTAAATATTTTATGTTGTACATAGAACATCTGTGAGACATTTTAAGGTTTCGAGTCTGTACAGCGCTTTAGTTTTATCTATTTTAGTAGTTATTACGAAACAATAACTTTCTGAGCAATATAATGTTTTAAAAAAATATCTGCAATAGAATAAGACAAATAATCAGAAATACTTATTATTTAACGTTCTCATAGTAAGGTTTTGATGCTAAGAACCTTAACGTGAGTATAGCTATATCTATATAAAATAGCGAATTGTAGAAAACTATTTCACCCATTTGTGCGTTAAATTTTCGAGAAAAGTGTAGGTATATATGCCAAATTTCAAGTCAATTGGGCGTATAATATATTATGTTATTATCAAAAAGATAAGAATTGTTGGGCATAGTAAGCTTCTTCTTATTGATTATATATATTATAGGTAAGTTTTAGATTCACTGGGTTTCTTGCTAGTTCTTCTCAAGACAGAGGTATATTCTTAACCAGTAGGAAATCAAACATAAGAATGACCTTCAATAAGTATTATTTTTAAACTATATTGAATAAAAAGTGTCTACTGCTATTTCTATTTGTATATATTTAATAATGTACGATATTAACCTATGGAAGAAATATAGTCCACGTGTTAGTATCTTACCGCTTCTTCTCACAACGTCTCCCTGCAGTGGAAGCTTAATGAAGCCATAGCGGAGCTTTTGAATTCTAATGTTTTTTTTTTTGTAAATGCCTAATTTAAATCAAAATATATTGATTTTGACTTTAATACCCTGGGAAATGTTTTCAAATAGGTAACCTAATTTTACTGCTACACGAAAAGAAAGAAGAGCTACGACTAAATTCAATATACTATTCACACCATCTGGATACAGAAACAGAAACAGAAACTTTTTTAATACTAAATACACAGTGATCGGTAAGTCGAATACTCGTTTGCTCCTTTATATAAAATCGACATATCGCAAAATTTTAATACGTTAGAATGCTTCGTTTCCAGTAAAAAACTGTCTACGATATCCTTTTTTATATAGAAGAGGGGACAACCCAGCATACGGCTTACCTGATGGTAAGTGTTCACGGTCGAACAACTGCAAAACCAAGTAAATTGCAGGTGCTTTGTCAGCCTTTTAAAAATAGTAAGGTATTAATTTATGAACTGGTTGTTTACAACTGCCACAGTTTCTCAAATCATCCATCATTTATTCATCCAGGATCGACTGGTAGAGCATGCCATAAGGCATTAAGTCCGCCCTTTATATCCCTTATTATAAGGTAGTATGTAAAACAGTTTAAATGAAAAAGCTCGTTTCTTTAAGGTCTCTAAGTCGTATCAGTCCGGAAACAATACTGGTGGTAAACGATTCTACAAAGAAGTCGTGCAATCTCTACACTCACTATACGAAACTCGGCAGAATTAAGCTGTTATTTGACATTTTTTTTTATAGAATAATGGTGACAAACGAACACACAGTCCACCTGATGGTAAGTTGTTGCTGCGGCCCATAGACATCTACATCTATCCTCTATTACAAATCAAAATGTAGATGCGTTGTCACCCGTGAGGACTAAGATGGAATGCCTCATTTCCAGTAAAAAGGGCCTCCGGCCACCTGCACTTACCAAGCGAAACGCAGAGGTAAATCTCTACTTCACGCGGGTTTTCTGTGAGGTCGTGGTACTACCCCGGTTCGAGCCGGCCCATCCGTGCGACAGCAAAAGCTGTCGTGTGGCTCTACCACTGTTAATGTATTGTACTGTTGACATGGGTATTCTATGAGAGTATTTTCTTTTCCTGATGCGTCTGACCCACTCGTGTTTAGTAGAAAACTATTTCATTGTTGAGAAAGATGTGTGGCTATGATGAAAACCGACGAGAATGGCATTCAAATAGAGTATTGGCCATTTATAGGCTATGTGGTCACCTTAAACTTCATATTTATGCAGTTATATCCCCGCCGACACACCTTAAGTTTTATATCGTAATTTTAAGCGCCGATTTATCACGTTCAGCGGTGAAGCATTTCTTCACCGTAGCATCGTAAGAAAATCAACATGTTAAAGTTAGATTTTAATAATAATTAAAACCAACTTCAAAGAACAGAAAACAATTATCTAATTTACACATAATAGCTTCAGAAGTCGGTACAAAGACAATGTAAAGATGTATTATAGCGCTGACTTCAGAAGCTATTAGGTGGAAATTATTTAATTCTTTTTACTTATTTGAAATCGTCTTTTTTCTTTTCATGAACCGTCAAATTTTGTATCATTTTAAGAGGACCAAGGAATATCATAATCTCCAATGTTCAATCAAATCATCATTCCATATGTATTCACCCTGATATTCTACTAAATAAAAACGACTAATCTAATTCGGTTCACAATTGACGAATATATTGCGTAACACATACAAAATAAGTAGAGTAAGAATATTCACGCGAGTTAAGGGCATCCACGTTAATTGAAATCGGCTAAATACGCGTATTAGAGTAGCGACCTTTCCCTGCCCTAAAACCCATTCAGAAAGGAGGTATGTGCCCAGCAGTGGAACGTATGTAGCCTGTTAAGCGTTCATTCATTTTCACCTAAAGAGAAACATGAAAAAAAACCATGTTGTTTAATGTGAAAAGAAAGTTAAAGAAAACACAAGAGGAAAAATTTTACTTTCATCTTTAAAAAAATAGATGAAACTTTCATCTATTTTTTTGCCTTTGTGCAATTTTCAATCTATCAAAGTTTCCACGCAAGAAGCAATTACCGAAAATATGACTTCAAAAAAAAAAAGACTTTAGTTTGTATTTTTCTATTCGTTATTAGATACGTTTCTTTGAATGTTTTCTTCAAAGCTAGAAATTTTGTTGAATCCTATTTTAATTTCCTTAAGTCGATATATATATATATATATATATATGTATTAGTATGTATAAGTTATCCACAATAAACTTTAACAGTGGGCGGAGCCACATATTGTTATAACACGTCGGCACGGGTCGGCTTGACCGGGGCCATAGTCTATACCAATCTAAATTAGCAGCTTAGTGCTGCTGTTTTTCATGATGAGTGTAAACAACCAAAGACCCATTTTACCAGTAACGAGGCATTCTATCTTAGTTCTCATGGGTGATAACGCATCTATATTTTGATTCTCGATGGAGGATAAATGTAGGTGTCTATGGACTCCAGCATCCACGTATCAATAGGTGGACTGTGTGCTCGTTGGTTGGTTGAAACTTATTAAATGAACTCTCAATGTCTGTTTTATGATGTGTAATAAATAAATAATTTCCACATATTATAACTTTGCTTATGTATGCGTTAAATTTGCTTTAGTGTGCTAATGGAAAAATGTAGTGTAGTGGAGGACAGAGTGCAGAGTTGGCACGTGGAATGTTAGAGGAGGCATGAGAGATAAGACGAATGAGTTGATCGAAATAATGAAAGAAAGAGAATTAGATGTCGTGTGTATGTCGGAGACCAAACGGAAGGGCAGTGGTACTGAAGAGCTCCCTGGCGGGGCGTTAGCTCTATGGTCAGGAGTCCCAGAGAGCGAGAGCGCCTGCCAGGGAGTGGGGGTGCTGCTGTCTTCTCGGTTGGTCGATGTTATGACTGAATATAAGGTTGTGAACTCAAGACTTCTCTGGGTTCGCTTTTAATTGGGACTGACGAAGTTATTCCTTTTGGCTGTTTATGCGCCGGTAGCTTCGTCGTCCAGGGCTGAGCTGGAGGAGTTTTGGGAGAATGTAAGAGAAGTTCTAGATTTGGCTAGGGGAAACGAAAGAATTGTTGTATGTGGTGATTTGAATGGATGGGTTGGTACCGCTCGACCAGGGTACGAGTCGGTACTTGGAAAGTTTGGCGATAAAAGGGTTAATGATGCTGGCAATCTTATACTGGCGGTGTACAAGGAAAAGGGTCTTCTTGTGACAAACACTATGTTTAATCACAAGAAAATCCATATGTATACTAGAGAACGAAAGAATGAGAGAAGTATGTTTGATTTGTTCCTGGTGGATGACCGACTGCGAAAACAGGTGATGGATACGCGAGTGTTCAGGGGTGCTGACCTGGGAACGGATCACTATCTAGTGATTACTAGATTTAGGGGTCTGTTCGCGGGTTGGCGCTACCGGACGGCAGTAACAGAACCACAGTCGGTCTGTCGCATCCGAAGCTGGAAGCTTCAGGAAGCGGATACTAGGGACAAATATCATGCGAGGGTAGCCGAAAAGCTTGAAACCATCGATGGCAGAAAAGAATGTGTAGAAAGAACTTGGCAGAACCTCAGGGATGGAATGGTAAGTGCAGCGGAAGAAGTGTGTGGAACAATAAAAAGAGGCAGTAGTAAAAGAAGAGATACATGGTGGAATGATGAAGTGAAAGAAGCTGTAAAGAAGAAGAAGAAAGCATGGTTAGACCACTTGGCCTCTAGTAATGATAAGGATATGAGAGAGAAGATGAAAGAAAGATATAGGCTGCAGAAAGTTCACACGAAAGCACTGATTTTTTTTTTATAGGATAAGGGTGACAAACGAGCACACAGTCCACCTGATGGTAAGTTGTTGCTGCGGCCCATAGTCATCTACATCTATCCTCTGTTACAAATCAAAATGTAGATGCGTTGTCACCCGTGAGGACTAAGATGGAATGCCTCATTTCCAGTAAAAAGGGCCTCCGGCCACCTGCACTCACCAAGCGAAACGCAGAGGTAAACCTCTACTTCACGCTGGTTTTCTGTGAGGTCGTGGTACTACCCCGGTTCGAGCCGGCCCATCCGTGCGACAATAAAAGCTGCCGCGTGGCTCTACCACTGTTAAAATGGAAGCGGACGAAAGGTTGTCGCACAACTTCAAGGAGAACTCCAAACTCTTCTGGAAAGAGGTTGGAAGGACCCGAAGTGGTGCGACGGCCTTAAGAATGAACAAAGTGCTTTCGAGAACTAATGACGTCCTCTCAGAAAAATCGGACGTCATGCAGCGATGGAGCGAATTTTATAGAGAAATGTATGCGTGTGATGATCTTAGTGAGGGATCCGGGGATGACGCCGTGACTGGTACGCCAGACCCGGACCTCGATGACACTGAGGTCATCAGGATGAAAGAGATTGAACGTGCGATTCGAAGTTTGAAATGTGGTAAGGCTGCGGGACTAGACAGAGTTACTGCTGAAATGGTCAAGTATGGTGGGCCTCGCGTCTGGGACAGCTTTCATCTGCTGTGCAATTTGTGCTGGCGGACGGGGGATGTCCCGGATGATTGGCGATCCGCAGTCATTGTGCCTTTTTATAAAGGTAAAGGTTCACATTCTGACTGCGGGTGCTATCGGGCGATCAGCTTGACCAGTTGAGCAGGTAAAGTTTACTCGAAGGTTTTGACACGTAGGATGCAAGAGAAATCGGAAAGATTTCTATGGGAGGCACAATGCGGATTTAGACCTGGAAGAGGATGCACGGATCAAATGTTTTCTCTCCGCATGATCACGGAGAAGCTTCTGGCTGCTAACCAGAAGATTTTCTGTGCTTTTGTGGATCTTGAGAAAGCATTTGATAAGGTTGTAAGGAAGAAAATGTGGGAACTGTTGCCGGGGTATGGTGTGGATGGTCGATTGCTAAGGGCTGTGCAGTCTCTTTACTGTGACTGTAAAGCCTGTGTGCGGGTAGGGCATGACCTGTCACCCATGTTTAACGTCCAAACGGGCGTAAAGCAGGGTTGTGTCATGTCTTCCTGGCTGTTCATACTGTATCTCGACAGCTGTTTACAGAAGCTGAAAGATAGTTGTTTGGGTGTGAAATTGGGTGACATTAAAGTAAATTATCTGCTGTATGCTGATGATGCAGTGCTTATTGCACCATCAGAGGTAGAACTACAGGCATTAGTCACGTGTATGAAAGAGGAATGTGAAATTAAAGGTCTCCGTTTGAATGCTAATAAAACCAAGGTTCTGGTATTTTAAAGGGACGAAGAGATAACGAAGTGTGAAATATGGGTAAATCAGGAATGTCTAGAACAGGTAAATGAAATTGTATACTTGGGGAGTGCTTTTAGCCGGGATGGAAGATGTGATTTAGATGTGGACAGGCGTGTCGCTGCCGGGAACAAAGTCAATGGTGCCCTGACTGCGTTAGTCAAAAGGCAAGGCGTAGCGAAGAGTGCACGCCTTGCAATACATAACGCAGTGTTGGTACCGACTTTGTTATATGGCAGCGAAACCTGGGTATGCCAGAAGAAGCATAAAAGTAAGTTGAATGCAGTGGAGATGCGATCTCTTCGTAAAATGTGCGGCGTTACCATGGCCGACCGAAAGCGAAACGAAGAGATTCGCAATATGGCAGGTTTGAAAGATGACCTTATCACAAAAATTGATAAGGGCGTGCTTCGGTGGTTTGGGCACGTTGAGCGAATGAGTGAAGACCGAATGGTGAAGAAAATATATAGCGCGAAAGTTAATAATAAAAGGTGTCGAGGTAGACCGAGACTAACTTTCGAAGACCATGTGAGCAAATTGCTCGAAGAGGGTAGGGTCAAAAGTACTCGGATACCTAGACGTGCATGCATGAAGAAGATAATGAATCTGAAAGAAGCGAAAGAGGTTTGTAAGGATCGTGACACTTGGCGATCTGTTCTCTCTGGCTACCCCGTCAGGGATTGTGCGTGAAGATAAGTAATGGAAAAATAACCGCGTCGAAGCGTTACTAAGCTACAATCATAAAGGGCTCCATCCACTACGATGCAAATTCAATAAGTATTTTATAATATAAATATTTTTAAGACAACAACAACAATAAAACGCGATCATTAATCATAATAGAACAGATATCATAGTCGTGCACAAATTGCATGGGAGTGATACGCGTTTTTACATGTACCGTATGTTGTTGACGGTCGTAAAACCCTCCTAACACAAGCGTAATTAAGTTTAAGCTCTTAAAAGATAAGTTTTGTAAAAGGTAAACTAGGTGTTCGTAATCGCTCTGGAAGCGATGTTTGTCATGAAAAATTAAGTATAACTGTTTTAAACTTATTCTACAGCGATTTGTTTTCAATAACATATATGAAATTCTTCTAACAGCAGGAAAATAGAAATTAATATTTAAAACAAATCATGATGTATTTTTACGAACTACGCAATAAGAATTATTCTATGAATGAAGTGAAATAAGGTAAATTAAAGTTAGAAAATAAAATACCTACATACTTTCACTTTACTTTTGACAAGAACCGAGTTCTATGAGGCTACACGCCTTTGGAACTCCTTGTCCAATGACATCAGAAAACCACCGAATAAGTACGTTTTTAAAAAATTGGTCCGTAATCATCTATTGAAGACAATGTATTTTACATAATTCATGCATTTAATATGTATTGCTAAACAGACGCATATATTCATAGTTATTTGTATGTACTAATTATATATGCATTTATATATGTATATGTGTATTGTTGCGCGCCACCATTAATGACTGGTACATGGCGACACTAGTTACTCGTACTACTAGCGCCTTCTAATATTGAGTAGCAGAACTAGGAGAGTCAAGATCCTTCTAGAAATTTCCATGGAAGAACTTTCTAGAACTGCCGTCACCTAGTAAATCGGGACCGGTACATACTCGAACGTTTTAGATGTTTCTACAGCAGAAGATTCTGGAACCATCTGAGGTCCTATATAAGGCCGGTATAGACCGCGACCGGGGTGAGTGTTGATTTGGCGATACAAGCGAATACTTCGAAGCGATACAACTGCAAACTAAAGTTATCATTAGTACTGAGTAGTAGTAGTATTGTGTTTTGTTATTAGTGTGGTTGTAAGTGGTAATTAGTAATTAATTTTGGTAATTCACTCGGCGGTTTTTAATTATCTCGAACCCCCAGCTCGTAACAGTGTGTGTATATGCATGTACATATTTATATACTTGTATATATGTTTTTATAGTTCATATTTGTATAGTTTATTTATTAGTAAAATGTAAATATTATGTAGTTATATATCATTTTGTGTAGTCTTCTTTTATTCTATATTGCTACACCTAAGTCAAATTCTCAGCACTCCATGGGTTGACTGGTAGATAATGCCTTAAGGCATTAACTCCGCCCTTTGTATCCTTTTGTTTGAAAGAATGCAATAAAGAATAAATAAATAAATAAATAACTATGAGTAGAAAGGAATATTTCACGTTTCAGGAAAGTAGTTGTAGACGTATTTATATTTGTCGAACTGAACTTCATGTCTTACTGAACAAGAATTCGAAACTTTGTACACGAAGTTACAACTTGACAAATTGGTGTAAACAAACTTGAATGCTCACTGAGTGCGACTGAAGAATATGAGATAGTAAGAAATTCGGATGTTTTTGTCTATAATATCGAAATAACAGCTTTTTATTGAGCTGAAGTTAGAAGTAGTTACAAATCATTAAGACATACATACAGACATACATATAATCACGCCTATTTCCCGTAGGGGTAGGCAGAGACCACTTCTTTCCACTTGCTACGATCCTTACATACTTTTTTTTATAGGAGAGGGGGCAAACGAGCATGCGGCTCACCTGATGCTAAGGGAATTGCAGATGCTTTGCCGGCCTTTTACATACTTGTTTCGCTTCGTCCACTTTCATTATTCCCTTCATACAAGAGTCCCTCAGACTAAAATTTAAAGAAATAAACATGTTAACTTTGGCATCGCAATATATTTATGAAAATGTAATGTATGTACATAAAAACATAAATAGCTTTAATAAGAATAAGGATGTGCATACTTTAAACACTAGGAACAAACATAAGCTTGTAATACCAGTTACTAGACTCCACAGAATCAGAAATTCATTTATGTGGCAATGTATACGCTTTTACAACAAAATCCCAGAACATATTCAAAGTTTGCCAATAAACAAGTTTAAAAGTTTTATTAAAGAAAAACTGTACAAAAAGGGTTAATATAAAATCAATGAATACATGAATGAAAATAACCCCTGGGAATAAAGTGATCGCCACCATGCTGGTTCTATGAAAAATTATTTAAAAATTGTATAAACGAAATTATGTTTGAAAAAAAAAAGTCCCGCTGGGTTTCTTGCTGGTTCTTCCCAGGACTGAGGTATTTTCCGAACCAGTGGTAGATAAAAAATTACTTTCAATAAGAATTATGTAATAATCGATATTGAATAAACAATTATTCTATTCTATTCTACTCTATTTATGCTCTACAGTTTAGGGTACTCTTGACCTGGCCTTTTTTCAAGACGTCCCTGATTTGGTCTTGAAACGTCCGCCTAGATCTACCCCTTCCAACAATTTCATTCACACTCGCCATGACATGACGAACTATTTAAAAAAATGTCAGTCAATCTAGGCTTATCTTTGGATTGGCTAAATTGATTGTAATAAAACTTCACGAACATAAAGAGAGCAGCGCAAGGAGTAATCTAAACTATTTATCCGAAAACTTGTAGATGTTTTTGAATCAAGAAATTATTTATTTTTTATATAGGATAGAGTGACAAATGAGCACACAGTCCACCTGATGGTAAGTGGCTGCTGTGGCCCATAGACATCTATGTTTATCCTCGCTTGCGAATCAAAATGCAGATGAGTTGTCAACCGTTAAGACTAAGATAGAATGCCTCTTTTCCAGTAAAAAGGGTCTCCGGTTCTCTACACTCACCATACGAAACACAGCAGCTTTAAGTTGCTACTTTACGCTGGTGTTCTGTGAGATCGTGGTCCTTCCCCGGTTGAGCCATCCTTTCGTGCTTCAACTATACTACTAATATAGCTGCAGCGTGGCTCTAGCACGTATAAATTAATGGTACTTGATGATTATCTTAAACCTAAATAACACCACTTTTCCTGTCCTTGACCCCACCCAGGCTAAGACGGAGCGGACCGCTAATATTTAGTAATTACCATAACAAAATTAGCGTGTAGTGGCGGGTAAAGAATATCCAATATCACATTACGTCCCGTGAAGGTCGTAAGAAGCGACAGAGGGAAATAAACCTGGAGATTGGAAGCTTGCTACAGTTGCTACGCTCGGCAAGAGAGTTCACAAGTACGGATTTTTTTATAACTATGCGTTATATGTATTATCAGGAATATGCTGGGACCCTCTATCGCCTTTTATAACACCCAAGTAATAATATGGGATGAAGGATTCTCTTATGCCGCCACTACATGTCAAAATGTTTGCCCGTGTGCAATTTTTGTGTGTAAAGTGCCTCTACGATACAGGCCTCAATTTTGTAGGTCATAATGTAGTAATGGGTCGACTCGACTAGGTTAGGACCACGTTCTCACAGAATACCAGTGCAAAATAGCTGCTTAATGCTGCGGCTTCGTATGGAGAGTGTAGAGAAATAGCGACCCTTTTTTCTGATATTATTTTGAGGTATTTCATTTTTTTTTTTTTTTTTTTTTTTTATATGAGAGGGGGCAAACGAGCATGCGGCTCACCTGATGGTAAGTGACTACCGCCGCCCATGAACAACCGCAACACCAGGGGAATTGCAGATGCGTTGCCGGCCTTTTAAAAAGGAGTAGGCTCTTTTCTTGAAGGTCCCTAAGTCGTATCGGTCCGGAAAAATCCCTGGTGGTAAACTATTCCACAAGGAAGTTGTGCGAGGAAGAAAACATCTTCTAAATCGCACAGTGGTGGACCGCCAATCATCCAGATGGTGTGGATGGTATCGGGAGTTCTGCCGCGATGTGCGTTCGTGAAATTTGGCGGCTGGGATTAATCCGAACAATTCCTCAGAGCACTCCCCATGGTAGATGCGAAAGAAAATGCAAAGAGATGCAACATCTCTTCGCAGTGCCAATGAATCGAGCCGATCGGAAAGGGCTCGGTCGTCGACGATTCGAGCCGCTCTGCGCTGGATGCGGTCAAGTGGAAGGAGCTGGCACTGGGGAGCCCCTGCCCAGAGATGGGAACAGTATTCCATGTGAGGCCGAACCTGCGCCTTGTAAAGTTGCAGGCGGTGTGCCGGCATGAAATACTGTCCCGCTCTGCTGAGCACGCCAAGCTTTTTAGAGGCCAATTTGGCCTTCTCTTCCAAGTGACCACGAAACTGCACGTCACTCGATATGTCGACTCCGAGGATACCGATACTGGCTGAGGCAAGAAGGGGAGTGCCTTGAAACTGAGGAGATACGACAAAGGGGTTCTTTTTAGCGGTAAACGCGCAAACTTGTGTCTTCTGAGGATTAAACTGGACTAGATTTAGTCGCCCCCAATCCGAGACTTTGTCCAGCAAAGACTCGACTTCAGACACAAGTTTGTTCCGGTACTCGGCGACGTTTTCCCGAGAAATATTGGCCCGGCCGGTGTATAGAGCATCACCAGTGCTGTCATCCGCATAGCAATGAATGTTACCAGTTAGCAACATATCATTGATATGCAGAAGAAACAGCGTTGGTGATAGCACACAGCCTTGTGGAACACCAGCGTTAATAGGCTTGTAGTCAGAACATGCACCGTCTACAGCGACCTTGATGCTCCGATCTGCAAGAAAGCTGGTGATCCAATTGCACAATTTCTCGGGAAGCCCATAGGAAGGCAGCTTTGAAAGAAGCGCTTTGTGCCAAACCCGATCAAAGGCCTTCGCAATGTCCAGACTAACGGCCAACGCCTCCCCCTTGGACTCTACTGCCTCCGCCCATCTATGGGTCAGGTAGACAAGAAGATCACCAGCTGATCGACACCGACGAAAACCGTATTGGCGGTCACTAATCAGCTGGTGATCCTCAAGGTACCGGATGAGCTGGCAGTTAATAATGGATTCCATTATTTTGGAGAACAAGGAGGTGATCGCGATAGGCCTATAGTTGGACGGGTCTGAGCGGTCGCCTTTTTTAGGGATCGGGTGGACAAAAGCTGTCTTCCATGAATTCGGGACTACGCCTTGGGAGTAGGAGTACCGGAAAAGACGCGTTAGGACCGGTGCCAACTCCGGAGCACACGTCCTCAGCACAATTGGGGGGATTCCGTCAGGCCCACTCGACTTCTGGATGTCCAGGGAGAGCAGTGCTTTGCGAACCGAGCGCTGTGAGAACAGCACATCCGGCATGGAGCACTCACACCGCGGGATGGTCGGCGGTGTTTTCCCCCCGTCATCAAGAGTCGAGTTGGACGCAAAAAGGGAGCCTAAAAGGTCGGCTTTGTCTTTTGCGTCATGGGCCAGTGAGTCATCCTCCCTGTGCAGAGATGGTAGTGATGGCTTACAGAAATTCCCTTGGACAGCCTTGGCGAGAGACCAGAATGCACGGGTTCCCGAAGGAAGGCGAACTAGTCTCTCGCCAATTCTGCCTATGTGCTCTGACTTTGCCTTGGCAATAACTCTTTTGAAGGACCTGGAGGCGAAGTTATACTTCTTTTTAAGTGTGCTGGTGTTTACATCCCGAGTCACCGAAGCTGCAGCCCAGGCTTGATAACACTCCTGCTTACTGCGCAATGCAGTCTTACAGGAGCGACCAAACCAAGGCTGAGATCTGCCTCCGATGGGTACCACAGATGATGGAATAAATAGTTCCATTCCCTGTAGCACCACATCAGTGACAGAGTCAGCAACAGCACTGGGATCATCCGGCGAGAAGCAAACCCGCCCCCATGGGTAGGATGCAAAGAAAGACCGCATTCCGTCCCAATCCGCCGACCTGTAATGCCAAACACGGCGGCAACCTGCAGAACGCAACCGCGAAGGGAGCGTGAGTGGCACCATACTCCGGATCAGACAATGGTCCGAAGAGCCGAGAGGGGCATCGACGGAAACCTGATATCCGTCCGGATGAGAGGTCAGCAGAAGGTCCAACAGGGAAGGTGTATGATCCTCCACATCTGGAATCCGCGTAGGCGAAGTAACCAGTTGTGTCAGACCATATGCCAAGGCAAAGTCATAAACAGATCTCCCCGCATGATCGGTTAAACGTGAACCGAGCCATTCGGCATGGTGGGCGTTAAAATCGCCAAGGATCACGATCTCTGCGGATGGGACCTGTTGTAGCAAGGAATCTGTAGCCATTTGGACGTGGTCGATGAGTCGGTCTGTTTCGGCATTACCGCTATGGGACCTATAGAGGCACCCGTAGACGCGCGGATGGTCGTCGCTATCTACGCGTAGCCAAAGGATGGACAGGTCCGAACCTTCAAGACTGCCGAGGCGTCGAGAACAGATGTCCTCTCTAACATACACGCAAACTCCAGCCCGAGGCACAAAGGAGTGCTCTAATTTGTACCCCGGGTAGGAGAGATACGAAATTAATTATGATTAATTAATTATTAATGATTTCATCTTAGTCCACATGGGTGACGACGCATCTCCTCAACATCCACTTACTATCGGGTGGACTGTATGCTCATTTATCACGCTTATTCTATAAAAAAGGAGAAAATGCTAGAGTGAGGGTTATTATTAAATGAAAGCAAAATGCGTAAAGTATCGTATAACTAACAAACAACTAACTAAGCCGAGGAATAAGTTTCAATGGCTCATGAGTTGTGGAAATATTTCTCCGCGCGTCGCAGCTCGTGCAACTTGGATATTACGATACTTTGCTTTTAAGATGTGCCTTAGTTACGATTATTGTTCACGTCTATCTAGAACGTGTGGAGAACAGTAAGTATTATGATATTAAACGGAAGAGAGTTTCTCAAATGGCTGCCTCCTTGTATCGATAAACGAAGTGTGGGTCTTTTTTTTCTTTTATACACGGGGAAATGCCTACGTAAATCCGCCTCGCGGGGGCAAGGACGGGTTATGTCGGACTCGCACCGACTAAAACCCCATGGTGTTCCACCTTCAATGCATATTCGCAGGGCCAGGGGAACGCTTTCACACATATCCGCGGCCCACCAGCGCCGGTTGCTCCATTGCAGCCCCTCCTCGGGTGTGGACCTCTCTTATAGATGGGGCTATGGCAAATATCCCCCTTATTAGGTAATCTAGGCTATGTTCAGCAGTGGACTTTAATAGGCTGTAATGGTAATGGTTATTTTGAAAATGAAAATAAAAACGTTCTCTGCGGACTTTCTTTCGCTATTTCTTGAGGGCATAGAAATGTCTGTCTGTCTTTATGGGCTAACCTTCGAAATGACTGCATCCATTGTGATGAAACTTTAAGTAGAGAGCAATGCTAGGAGTTATCTAGGATATATAATATCATAACAACGCTGCATTAATAGCAAACGCTATATTAATATATATTATATACAGGCGAATCCGGGATGTGTCGCTAGTTATAAATAAAACTCAATCTCACAACTGGAACGTAATTTTTTTTAAATAAAAATGAATTAAGGCACTGTATAATGCAGCTATTATTTGAAGTAGAACTCTTCCAACTTTTATAATTATTTAAATTTTGTTAAAAACGTCACCGCGAGAAATATTAATTAAAACTCTTAATGAATTATAGCAAAAAAGAGTTTAATTACTGTGCAGTTTAATTTACTCACTGCAAAATATAATCACAAACTTTCAAAAACTTTTTTGAATGCCTCGTTGATGTAGTGGTTGCAACTGCAAGTCTTGAGCACGTCCCGGGTACGTATCCTGAGTCGGGCAGAGTTCAGTAGTCAGTCAGTGAGGTTAACGATGCTTAACCACCGTACCTCAAAAAGTTTGTTAATTCTACGTTTGATTTTTTTCCAGTTGTCTCAGATGGTCGTCCTAAATGACTGTATGATTAAAGGAATATAGAGTGCATCTGTACTTGAGCGAACACTCGTGCACAATAAACGTGTCCTGTGACTTCACTACGGAGAAAACGGTCTCCGTAGAGACTAGCTGCCAACCGAAACTTCGGTCTGGAGAACATGGTAAAATACTTTCATTTAACTATCTCGTATCTTAAGAATGCTGAAATTCTTACAAATAAAACATTCATTCATTATCCATTACTGACTATCAATAGTCTACTGCTGAATAGACTAGGCTTATAGGCTTCCCCCGTAGATTCTTGCTTCATATAGCGGATCCACATGCCACACATGTCAGGCAGGTTAGCAACCGCAGTGTTTTCATTATTTTTAAACCACTAGACATTTATAAGCTACAACGACGCAAAGCCAAAGGTGTTAATAGGGGCAGATAATTGGCATCTGATTATCCCGCGCGACTAACTGATAGGACGTCATAAGCAACCTATCGCCACGAGGACTTTGCTAGGATGGATAATATAAGGGAACGCGCCGCTTGTAATGTGTAGACAGGACGGTTTAACTTTAACTTTTATCTTTCTTTTAGATTTCCGCAGGAAATGCCTGTTTATAATAATTAAGGTTATACGTTTGATTTTTAATTTTTATTTAATATGACTAGCAACAGCGAATGTTATAAATGAGAGGCTCCTGCACGCTCTATAAACTCTTAACGTATCACTTTTATAATAAAAGCGACCATTAAAAAGCTTAATCCGTCTTAGGCGGGCAAGCGCTTTAATGATAAATGTGGTCTGTTCCTCACGAAGAAACATTGGAAAATATTTTAATTTATTAAACCAAATTTTTCACTAACTAGCCCGTAAAGAATGCCACTAAATAAAACAACTTTTCTAAAACTGATTGAGATGAAATAAATCGAAATAATAAAGTGAATGTAATTTTTAATGTATTTTTAAAAATTTTGTTTAGGCATTTGTAAAAATATTATTTTATATAGAACGTTAGTAACAAACGAATTCAGAGTCCAATACAGAAGTTACTAGTACCTAATACCTACCTATATATAACTGGATAATAATACCTACAAGATGGACTTCTAGGCAGAACCAACGTAACTAGTGGTTATAGTATACCCCAAATAAAATACAAAAAAAAAATATTCAATGTATAGAAATAGTCCTCTAAGAGTTTTATTACAAGTATAGACGATATTATAGCTACGTCTGCGATAAAACTTTGTATAGCGCGCTGATTCAATGGAATAACTTTGGTATTTTTCATGACGATTTCATAATGGCTATTTGCCACTGTTTATACTTTTATTTATTTCTTGTAAATCGTATATGAAAATCAAACTAATTTATATAAATATGCTTCATAAATCATATTTTATTGGGTATTCAACGTGTGGTTATTCTCGAAAAACGTCGTAAATATCAATCCAGTTTAAAAGCTATAAGTGCGGGACAAGTGAAAACAAATAGTGATAGGATAATACATAAATAAAACGAACATTTTTATATTAATAAATAGTTGAGAGTTCATACTTAAATAGGATAAGTGTTTATGTTATATTTAATTGAATAAAGATTATAGAGTTACACATAAAGTAGGATATAAGCATTTTGTGTTATGATAAGTAAATAATAGTTTAATGTTTATATTTGTATAAAAGAAATAGTTAATGTAAACAATGACTCAGTAAGGTGGTCACTTTGTATAGTAGAACTAGCTCAAGGTAAACAATGTAATGTGACTCAGCGATTTTCGTCGTTCGACACAGTCGACGGCCAGCTACCTCAAGGAAAACATCGAATATACGAGTAGAAGAAAGAAAATATCTCAGCGGTTTTATTCTCCACCAACCCAGCACACAATTGTGCCTGTAGGGCACATTTAATGGTCCTTCGCCAGCCAGATATTGTGGGGAATAATTACCTGAAGAATAGTGCTACAACGAGTTAAGAAGACCTCTCGGAAATCGTTTTCAAGACTCAAGTTTTCCGAAGAAAATGTTAGCTGACAGCATGGCCGTTACGCGCTCTGAGGGAAGGGGCAGCAAGCCGTCGTCGTCCAAGGCTACCACCTCGGCGACCGGTACCACCAGTGCGGAAGCCAGTACGGAATCGATAGCTACAGGGACGACCGCCACGGAGACTTCGGAGTATACAGACACCTCCGCGGCAACTGATCCATCCACCGCAGCAACTACTTCGTCCGCTGCCACCTCAACCTCAGCCGCAACCGCCGCCCCCGCCGCGCACCCCGCCAGCGCCGTCGCTCCTTCCGTAACACCATCCGCGGCGACGACGCTAACTGCGGGTGTGAAGGCCAAACAGCTGATGAAGCCACCCGCTACTGTCACCAGAGCAACTCGCCGAGAAACAGAAACTGCCACAGTGAAACGAGCCATAAGAAGCACCGCCGGTCCATCGAAGCAAACCGGACTACAGGTACCCCGTCCGCCCAGCAAGAAGTGAGGAGGGGGATCTACACGCAGTGGAACGAAGCAGCTCAAGCTTGCAAAGGCGAAAGAAGATTTGCTACGCCTTCAAGTGGAATTAGCCGCAGCACGCCTTGCTGCCTTGGAAAGGGAAGACTCAGGAGAGGAGGAAGAAGAAGATGACGCCTCCCTCTACTCAAGATCAGAAGTCAACGCAAGAGTGGACGACTAGTTGGAGAATCAAGTGAATCGTCCGGTGTTAGCAATCACCAACGAACCTCACCATGCCATAAAAGAACCGACCGCCCATGCAGAAGAACCAAGGCAGGGAAAACATGAAGAAACACATCAGTTATCGGCGGGAGGTCAAACTGAAGTAGCTCTCCTGGCTGAAGCCATCACTCGGGCTGTAAGCGCCGCCCAATGACCTAAGTTCATCGAGTTACCATTCTTCAGTGGGTCTCATCAGGAATGGCTACCCTTTCGCGCCGCCTACTACGAGACAGAAGCGACATTCAGCGCAGTTGAAAATACAAATCGACTTCGAAGAAACTTGAAAGGGAAGGCCAAGAAAGCAGTAGAAGGCCTACTTATGACCAACGCACACCCGGCTGAAGTAATGAAGACTTTGGAGTCAAGATTTGGAAGACCAGAGTCAACAGCCATGTTGGAGATGGAGACGCTTAGAGGTCTGCCGCGCCTTACTGAGTCACCAAGAGACATATACATATTCGCCACCAAGGTCTCCAACGTAGTGGCGACACTGAAGACTTTGGGTTGTTTTAACTACATGTAAAACCCTGAACTCGCGAAGACAATAGTGGATAAACTGACGCCAACTCTGCGTTATAGATACTACGACTTCTCAGGCATGCAGCCACGTGAAAACCCTTGTCTCATCAAGATAGAGAAGTTCTTCAGCAGGGAAGCAGAATTGTGTGGACCCTATGCGCTGCCCGAACAGATGACACCGTCTCCTACAGCCGCACCACAAAGGAAGACTCAAAGGATCAACAACATGACTGAGAAGACATACATACCAAGGTGCGTCGTATGTGAGGATACGGGGCACACCAACGCCGCAGAATGTGAACAGTTCAAGAAGTTAGATGCAAATGCAATATGGGACATGGCCAAGTCGAAGCGCCTCTGCTTCACGTGTCTTCGCTATAGGAACAAGACACACCACTGCCGACCCAAGTCATGTAATGTCAACAGCTGCAAGTACTCTCACCACAAAATGCTGCACTACGAAAAGAAGTCAGAAGATACAGAAGCAAAAGAAAATCAAGGGGCAACAGAGGTCATTAACTCAACTTAGACCGTCAAGAAGCAATCGTATTTAAAAATCCTACCGATCCAGGTCAAAGGACCAAAAGGAGCTGTCAACACCTTCGCGTTGATGGACGACGGCTCAACAGTCACGCTCGTCGACGATAGCATAGTAACAAGCGTCGGAGCAACGGGCCCCATAGACCCACTGAAGATAGAAACCATCAACGACAAGAAAGTATCGGAGTCAGCATCAAGGAGAGTCACCATCAAACTAAAGGGGCTCAACGATCACGAAGAACAAATACAAGCACGCACAGTGAAGAACCTGCAAGTCTCATCTCAACGGGTCCCACAGAAACTAGTGGATGAGTGTCAACACTTCTCTGACATCCAAGGACATCTCACATATGCAAACGCAAAGCCACGAGTGCTGATCGGTCAAGATAACTGGCATCTTCTGCTGACATCGGAAGTAAGAAGAGGAGACAAGAACCACCCAGTGGCATCCCTCACGCCACTAGGTTGGGTACTCCACGGAAGCCAGACACAAAGCTTCGAACAGAACATCGATTTCGTGTCACACATCGCAGAGGATCCACACGAGAATATAGAAGACCTCGTGAAGCGATACTTCGAGATGGACGCACTCTGCATAAAACCCAAGAGACCGAAGACTGATCCAGAAGAACAAGCACCTTGTATCTTGGAAAGGACCACAACAAAGATAGAAGAAGGAAGATTCCAGACCGGTCTTCTCTGGCGCAAAGACGATGTCAAGTTACCAGACAACTACGAAAACTCGCTGAAGAGGCTCTTCAATATAGAAAAGAAGATCGATCGTGATCCCACGTTAAAGAAGAAATACGTGGAACAAATGGACGCTCTCGTCACAATGGGGTACGCTGAACCCGCCCCAAGACAGAAGACAGCTGACAAGACTTGGTACCTACCTCACTTTGCAGTAGTCAACCCAATGAAACCGGAGAAAGTGCGGTGTCTTTAGACATCTCTAACGCCTTCAAAACCCTACCCTGGAGTTGTATTCGGGGGTGGCGCTTAATGACATGCTACTCAAAGGCCTGACCTACTACAGTCGCTACCAGGTGTCGTCATACGCTTGCGGCAACACACGATCGCGGTTACGGCGGACATCAAGGAGATGTTCATGCAAGTCAAGTTACGAGTACAAGACAGGGATGCACTGCGTTACCTGTGGCGCGGGGATCGACGAGGCAACCAACCTCCGGAAGAATACAGAATGACATCTTTAATCTTCGGAGCATCGAGTTCGCCTTCGACAGCAATATACGTCAAGTACCTGAACGCCAAACAGTACGGGGACACTCACCCAGAAGCCGCAGCTGCCATCATAAAGAAGCATTACGTCGACGACTACTTGGACAGCTTCAGAACCCTCGAAGATGCCAAACGTATCACGAAGAGTGTACGAGCCGTGCACATGAAAGCCAGCTTCGAGTTGAAACAGTAGAAATCGAACTCAGCATCACTCCTAGAAACACTTGGAGAAGATACCCAGGCAGAGGACATGGAACTCTACAAAACAGAAGAAAAGACGGAACGAGTACTGGGTGTTGTTTGGAAGATCAACTCAGATGAACTCACCTTCAACCCAAACTTAGCCAGAATACCCTCAACACTCCTAGAAGGGAAGCAGCCAACAAAAAGAGAAGAACTCAGAATAGTGATGTCGCTCTTCGACCCGCTCGGATTCACCTCGCCTATCACCATCAGGGCAAAACAACTCCTCCAGGAAGTCTGGCGGAGAGGAACAGCATGGGACGGCAAGCTCGACGAAGACCTGGCAAACAGTGGGAAATGTGGATAGAGCATCTGAAAGGCCTCCACGAGGTAGCAATCCCGCGGCAATATCTTCACTACAGCGAAGCGGCCTCCCTAGAACTCCACGTCTTCAGCGATGCCAGCGAGTCAGCCTACTCTGCGGTTCTTTTTTGGAGAGCTGTAACAGCAGTAGGCGAGATCCACCTATCCCTCATTATGGCGAAAGCAAAGGTGGCACCGTTAAAATTGACGTCCATCCCAAGATTGGAGCTACAGGCAGCAGTCATGGGCACCAGACTCGCAGAAACAGTGGTCGAAGAACACGAGAGGAAACCTGACCGTAGAGTATTCTGAACGGACAGCAAAACAGTGCTAACCTGGATAAGGACAGGGTCACGTTCATACAAGCCCTACGTAGCTCATCGTCTAGCAGCAATAGAAGAGAGTTCCAAAGTCAACGACTGGCGCTGGATTCCGACAAAGCTGAAAGTGGCGGACGACGCCACACGAGACGTACCAGCAGCATTTAATAAAGACCATCGATGGTTCAAAGGACCTGACTTCTTATACCTAACAGAAGACTCCTGGCCGACGGAAACCACAAGAGCAACAGCGGAAGAACCTTCCGACGAAGAAAGGACACATCACGTGAGCAACAAAGGAAGATTGAAGCTTGCAGAAGGTCTACCTGATCCAGCGAAGTTCTCCAACTGGGACCGACTCCGATACTCAACCGCGCGTGTTCTACAGTTCATTCAGCTCTGCAGAACCACCAAACAGAGAGTCAACTACAAAAGAACAAAGAAGAATAAAGAGGTTGATCCCACTTGGAAAAAGAATAAAGCTACAGTAAAATATCAAGCACACACGACGGCAAAGAAGCGGCCGCCGGGAGATATAAAGCCGCTAATGGTCTCATCCGAGCTGCTTAAAACAGCTGAAGAACTCCTGATGCGAGCCTCCCAAGAAGAATCCTTTGCGGAAGAAATAGACAGCCTAAACAGCGGGAAGCCGATCAACAAAGAGAGCCGCCTTCGCCAGCTCAGCGTCGAGTCAATAAACGGTACACTACGACTTAGAAGCCGTATTCGAGCGGTCTGCGACATGGAGGAAGAATTCAAGAACCCGCTGATAATTGACGGTGATCATCATACAGTCAAGCTCTGGGTGCAGGCCATACATCGGCAACTCCATCACGCTGGTGTAGAGGCCACAGTCAACGAGTGCCGGCAGCAGTATTGGGTACTGAGACTGCGCCCTATCGTACGCACAATACTACGAAGATGCCTATTCAGCAGAATGAAGACGCAAGTACCGCCGCATCCGAGAACCGGGGACCTGCCAACATGTCGCTTAGCTCACCACAAGCGCCCCTTCACCTACACCGGGGTGGACTATTTCGGACCTCTTTCGGTGACCTTCGGACGAACTCGACAAAAGAGATATACATCTAGAAGTCGCCGGCTCTCTCAGCGCTGACTCCGCGGTAATGGCCATAAGGCGAATGATCGCGTGGCGAGGCTGCCCGACAGAAATATGGTCAGACAACGGCACCAACCTGAAGGCAGCCGATAAGGAACTACGACAGGCGGTCGACGCAGCGACCGCAGAAGAAGAAGCGAAAAGGACTATCTCCTGGTGCTACATCCCGCCCGGAGCTCCGTTTATGGGAGGAGCCTGGGAGCGAATGGTTCGCTCCGTCAAGACCGCTCTCATCGCAACGTTACACGAACGTCATCCGACAGAAGAAGTCCTCACGACACTACTGGTAGAAGTAGAATACACCGTCAACAGCCGCCCGCTGACTCACGTCTCAGTCAGTTCAGAGGATCCCGAAGCTCTCACACCTAACCACTTCTAGTTGGGAGGACCGGGACGAGTACTACAGCCAGGCACTTTCACCGAACAAGATGCCCTCTTACGGTCAAGTTGGCGAGCTGCGCAGAGGCTAGTCGACATCTTCTGGCTACGCTGGGTGAAGGAGTACCTCCCGGAGCTCCAACACTGGCGGGAGCCCTACGGACGAGGCCAAGCAGCACGCGTCGACGACCTAGTACAGATCGTCGATCCCAACCTGCCTCGCAACGTGTGGATACGAGGAAGGGTCATCGCTACCTATCCGGGTCCCGACAACGTCGTGCGGACGGTGGACGTGCTGACCAAAGGAGGTGTCCTACGCCGGCCAGTGAGGAAGCTTGTGATCCTGCCTGTATCTACGGACGTCGAGCCCGCACCGGAAGCTGATGCGACGCGGTCGCACGGCGGAAGTGACGTGCGGGACAAGTGAAAACAAATAGTGTTAGGATAATACATAAATAAAACGAACATTTTTATATTAATAAATAGTTGAGAGTTCATACTTAAATAGGAGAAGAGTTTATGTTATATTTAATTAAATAAAGATTATAGAGTTACACATAAAGTAGGATATAAGCATTTTGTGTTATGATAAGTAAATAATAGTTTAATGTTTATGTTTGTATAATCATCATCATCATTACAGCCCTTCACAAGTCCACTGCTGAACATAGGCCTCCCCCAAAGAATGCCACAAAACACGGTCCTGAGCCACCTGCATCCATCGACTTCCTGCATGTCTTACCAGGTCGTCACTCCATCTCGTGGGGGGACGCCCTACACTTCGCCTACCGGTACGAGGCTGCCACTCGAGAACCTTTCTTCCCCATCGGTTGTCGGTTCTTCGAGCTATATGGCCGGCCCACTGCCACTTGAGCTTACTAATCCGTTGGGCTATGTCGGTTACTCTGGTTCTACTGCGGATATCCTCATTCCTAAGTTTATCACGCAGAGAAACTCCGAGCATAGCCCTCTCCATAGCTCGCTGAGCGACCTTGAGCTTCCTCATACGGCCAGCCGTGAAGGACCACGTCTCAGTTCTGTAAGTCATCACTGGCAACACGCACTGGTTGTACAATTTCGTTTTAAGGTTTTGAGGTATGTCTGACGAGAAGATGTGTCGTAGCTTCCCGAACGCTGCCCAGCCGAGTTGAATCCGTCGATTGACCTCTCGGTCGAAGTTGGACTTACCCAGTCGGACTATTTGTCCCAGGTAAACATACTCGTCAACAACTTCGAGCTTAGTGCTCCCAACAACTACCGGCATAGGTGTGACATGGACATTAAACATGATCTTTGTTTTGTCCATGTTCATCTTAAGACCTATCCGTTGGGAAACACTATTGAGGTCATTGAGCATAGTGCTTAGGTCCTCCAGCGATTCTGCCATAAGGACTATATCGTCGGCAAATCGAAGGTGAGTGATGTACTCGCCATTGATGTTGATACCGTATCCTTTCCAGTCCAGAAGCTTGAAAACGTCTTCCAATGCAGCGGTGAAGAGTTTCGGGGATATGACGTCACCCTGTCTTACACCTCTCTGCAATTGGATAGGTTTCGTACTCTGGTTCTGTACTCGGATAGCCATCGTAGCCCTACTGTACAAGCACTTCAACACTTCGATATACCGACAGTCAACTTGGCACCGCTGAAGGGACTGCAGCACCGCCCAAATTTCGACGGAATCAAAGGCTTTCTCATAGTCCACATACGCCAGACATAGTGGCAAATTGTACTCTTCGGACTTCTGTACAACTTGCCGAAGGGTATGTATGTGGTCTATGGTGCTAAAACCCTTTCGGAAACCGGCTTGTTCGGGAGGCTGGAAGTCGTCAAGTCTGCGCGCGAGACGATTCGTAATGACTCTCGAAAACAGCACGTAGACGCGGCTCAGAAGGGAAATCGGTCTGTAGTTCTTCAAGAGAGCGTTGTCACCTTTCTTGAAGAACAAGACCACCGCACTTCTGCTCCACGTCTCCGGTGTAATGCCACCATGGAGGACGGAATTAAAGAGCTTCTGAAGGACTTCAAGTACCGGTCTTCCACCCGCTTTCAGAAGCTCCGCTGTAATTCCATCCTCGCCTGGGGCCTTACCGTTTTTAAGGTGCTGGAGAGCCATCCTAATCTCGCTCAGACTGACATCCGGGATATCTTCGGAATAGTGTCGGATGAGACTCGCTCTTGGATCGTTACTCACACTTGCGTGTGGCTCCAACGATGATGTGTACAGCTGCCCATAGAACCTCTCAATCTCACTCAAAATCTCAGGTGTCCCGGAAACGATGCTGCCACACTCTGTCTTCAGCTTTGACAGTTGGCTCTTTCTGGCAGACAGATCTCTGGCAAAGACTTTGGAGCCTTGGTTCCGCTCGATCGCTTCTTCAATACGAGCTGTATTGAAGTTGCGTAAGTCCCGCCGCATGCATTTGGAGATCTGTCTGTTCAGATGCCTGTATGCTGTCAAGTCTGTTGAAGAATGTAGCTTCATCTCCCGTCTAACAGCCATGAGATTAAGAGTGTGATCGGAGAGTTTTTGTGTTCTTCTGCGGCGGGTCTTGCAGAACTTAGCTCCGACCGCATGGACAGTTTCCATGAGCTTGTCATTCATATCGTCCACTTCATTGCAGTCTTCCAGGCACTGAAAACGGTTTTGCAACTCGAGCTGAAAGGTTTCGGGACTTTGAAACAGAGCACGAGGGGGACGGAGCGTTGACTTCATTAGACGAGACCTCTCCAACTTAACGTTTAGGTTCAGTGTGCCTCTAACCATTCGGTGATCGCTACCAGTTTTCACCCTCGCGATCACGGAGACATCACTGAACAGTTGTCGTCTGGTCGTCATAATGAAGTCAATCTCATTTTTTGTGGAACCGTCGGGGCTCGACCAGGTCCACTTCCTGTGGGGCCGCTTCTGGAAGAAAGAGTTCATCATAAAGAGTCCCTCTTTCTCCATGAAGTCGGCCAGCTGCTGGCCCCTTGGGTTCCGTTGCCCTATTCCAAATTTCCCTACTTTCAGCTCACCGTTCTCTCTTGTGCCTAGTTTTGCATTGAAGTCTCCCATTAACACCGTATATTGGGTTTTGGAGGAATGCATGGCTCTAGAGATATCCTCATACATTTTCTCCACCTCCTCATCGGGGTGTGCCGAGGTTGGTGCGTAAACCTGCATGACCTTCAGCGAATACCGTTTGGTGATTCTGAGTATAAGGTACGCAACCCTCGTCGACACACTCCCGATCTTTACAACGTTGTTAACGAGAGACTTGTGGACGATAAATCCGACACCTCCTTGGGACAGATGGTCGCCCTCCCGGTGATAGAGCAAGTTGCCGGATTCGAGGATTACCGTGTCCTCCCCCTCTCTTCGGACTTCGGATAATCCTATAATATGCCAGCGCAACTTGTCTATCTCTTCTTCCAGCTCCACGATCTTCTCGTCAGTCCTCAGGGTGCGTGCGTTGTACGTTGCCAGGTCGAGTCGTCTAAGGTGGCAACCGAACCTCCACCGGAGATTCTTAGCACCCCCTGCCCCGCCGTTACCATGGTCGCCACCGTAGCCAGGAATAGCGGGGCCGCCGGGGACTGGGGGCCGTTTTTTTGTTACTGTCATTCATAGGGGGGGTATTTGCCATAGTTGCCACGCTTGGCGAGCGGGTTGGCAACCGCAGTTTTTTTATTGTAATTTGGCTATTATCAGCAAGATGCTGCTGCCCATCTCCTGCCTGTTTCCCTTTGTCGCCTTTTACGACACCCACGGGAGGATATGGGGTAGTGGATATTCTTGACCGCCACTACACGGCAAATTTGTATAATAGAATTAGTTAATGTAAACAATGACTCAGTAAGGTGGTCACTTTGTATAGTAGAACTAGCTTAAGGTAAACAATGTAACGTGACTCAGCAAGGCGGTCACTTAACATCTCTTGCTAAGTCACGCCTCGCGCTGATTGGTCGACGCCGTTTGTACGATACGTACGCCGTATCTATTGACCCAGCCGAGGTGGTATAAAAGAGGGGCGATTTTCGTCGTTCGACACAGTCGGCGGCCAGCTACCTCAAGGAAAACATCGAATATAGAAGAAAGAAAATATCTCAGCGGTTTTATTCTCCACCAACCCAGCACACAATTGTGCCTGTAGGACACACTATAGCCTTGCCAATTTTCATCAAAATTAATAGTTTTGGAGCATGTTGTATTCTAAGGAACAGACGGACAAGTAGACAAAAAGAGAAGTTTAAGGCAATTATAATTTTGAAAAAATTTTCAATGTCCAAATTAGTCCTGGGAAAGGTTCTTCCGCTGTTGCTCTTGTGGTTTCCGTCGGCCAGGAGTCTTCTGTTAGGTATAAGAAGTCAGGTCCTTTGAACCATCGATGTCTCGTGTGGCGTCGTCCACCACTTTCAGCTTTGTCGGAATCCAGCGCCAGTCGTTGACTTTGGAACTCTCTTCTATTGCTGCTAGACGATGAGCTACGTAGGGCTTGTATGAACGTGACCCTGTCCTTATCCAGGTTAGCACTGTTTTGCTGTCCGTTCAGAATACTCTACGGTCAGGTTTCCTCTCGTGTTCTTCGACCACTGTTTCTGCGAGTCTGGTGCCCATGACTGCTGCCTGTAGCTCCAATCTTGGGATGGACGTCAATTTTAACGGTGCCACCTTTGCTTTCGCCATAATGAGGGATAGGTGGATCTCGCCTACTGCTGTTACAGCTCTCCAAAAAAGAACCGCAGAGTAGGCTGACTCGCTGGCATCGCTGAAGACGTGGAGTTCTAGGGAGGCCGCTTCGCTGTAGTGAAGATATTGCCGCGGGATCGCTACCTCGTGGAGGCCTTTCAGATGCTCTATCCACATTTCCCACTGTTTGCCAGGTCTTCGTCGATCTTGCCGTCCCATGCTGTTCCTCTCCGCCAGACTTCCTGGAGGAGTTGTTTTGCCCTGATGGTGATAGGCGAGGCGAATCCGAGCGGGTCGAAGAGCGACATCACTATTCTGAGTTCTTCTCTTTTTGTTGGCTGCTTCCCTTCTAGGAGTGTTGAGGGTATTCTGGCTAAGTTTGGGTTGAAGGTGAGTTCATCTGAGTTGATCTTCCAAACAACACCCAGTACTCGTTCCGTCTTTTCTTCTGTTTTGTAGAGTTCCATGTCCTCTGCCTGGGTATCTTCTCCAAGTGTTTCTAGGAGTGATGCTGAGTTCGATTTCCACTGTTTCAACTCGAAGCTGGCTTTCATGTGCACGGCTCGTACACTCTTCGTGATACGTTTGGCATCTTCGAGGGTTCTGAAGCTGTCCAAGTAGTCGTCGACGTAATGCTTCTTTATGATGGCAGCTGCGGCTTCTGGGTGAGTGTCCCCGTGCTGTTTGGCGTTCAGGTACTTGATGTATATTGCTGTCGAAGGCGAACTCGATGCTCCGAAGATTAAAGATGTCATTCTGTATTCTTCCGGAGGTTGGTTGCCTCGTCGATCCCCGCGCCACAGGTAACGCAGTGCATCCCTGTCTTGTACTCGTAACTTGACTTGCATGAACATCTCCTTGATGTCCGCCGTAACCGCGATCGTGTGTTGCCGCAAGCGTATGACGACACCTGGTAGCGACTGTAGTAGGTCAGGCCTTTGAGTAGCATGTCATTAAGCGCCACCCCCGAATACAACTCCAGGGTAGGGTTTTGAAGGCGTTAGAGATGTCTAAAGACACCGCACTTTCTCCGGTTTCATTGGGTTGACTACTGCAAAGTGAGGTAGGTACCAAGTCTTGTCAGCTGTCTTCTGTCTTGGGGCGGGTTCAGCGTACCCCATTGTGACGAGAGCGTCCATTTGTTCCACGTATTTCTTCTTTAACGTGGGATCACGATCGATCTTCTTTTCTATATTGAAGAGCCTCTTCAGCGAGTTTTCGTAGTTGTCTGGTAACTTGACATCGTCTTTGCGCCAGAGAAGACCGGTCTGGAATCTTCCTTCTTCTATCTTTGTTGTGGTCCTTTCCAAGATACAAGGTGCTTGTTCTTCTGGATCAGTCTTCGGTCTCTTGGGTTTTATGCAGAGTGCGTCCATCTCGAAGTATCGCTTCACGAGGTCTTCTATGTTCTCGTGTGGATCCTCTGCGATGTGTGACACGAAATCGATGTTCTGTTCGAAGCTTTGTGTCTGGCTTCCGTGGAGTACCCAACCTAGTGGCGTGAGGGATGCCACTGGGTGGTTCTTGTCTCCTCTTCTTACTTCCGATGTCAGCAGAAGATGCCAGTTATCTTGACCGATCAGCACTCGTTGCTTTGCGTTTGCATATGTGAGATGTCCTTGGATGTCAGAGAAGTGTTGACACTCATCCACTAGTTTCTGTGGGACCCGTTGAGATGAGACTTGCAGGTTCTTCACTGTGCGTGCTTGTATTTGTTCTTCGTGATCGTTGAGCCCCTTTAGTTTGATGGTAACTCTCCTTGATGCTGACTCCGATACTTTCTTGTCGTTGATGGTTTCTATCTTCAGTGGGTCTATGGGGCCCGTTGCTCCGACGCTTGTTACTATGCTATCGTCGACGAGCGTGACTGTTGAGCCGTCGTCCATCAACGCGAAGGTGTTGACAGCTCCTTTAGGTCCTTTGACCTGGATCGGTAGGATTTTTAAATACGATTGCTTCTTGACGGTCTAAGTTGAGTTAATGACCTCTGTTGCCCCTTGATTTTCTTTTGCTTCTGTATCTTCTGACTTCTTTTCGTAGTGCAGCATTTTGTGGTGAGAGTACTTGCAGCTGTTGACATTACATGACTTGGGTCGGCAGTGGTGTGTCTTGTTCCTATAGCGAAGACACGTGAAGCAGAGGCGCTTCGACTTGGCCATGTCCCATATTGCATTTGCATCTAACTTCTTGAACTGTTCACATTCTGCGGCGTTGGTGTGCCCCGTATCCTCACATACGACGCACCTTGGTATGTATGTCTTCTCAGTCATGTTGTTGATCCTTTGAGTCTTCCTTTGTGGTGCGGCTGTAGGAGACGGTGTCATCTGTTCGGGCAGCGCATAGGGTCCACACAATTCTGCTTCCCTGCTGAAGAACTTCTCTATCTTGATGAGACAAGGGTTTTCACGTGGCTGCATGCCTGAGAAGTCGTAGTATCTATAACGCAGAGTTGGCGTAAGTTTATCCACTATTGTCTTCGCGAGTTCAGGGTTTTACATGTAGTTAAAACAACCCAAAGTCTTCAGTGTCGCCACTACGTTGGAGACCTTGGTGGCGAATATGTATATGTCTCTTGGTGACTCAGTAAGGCTCGGCAGACCTCTAAGCGTGTCCATCTCCAACATGGCTGTTGACTCTGGTCTTCCAAATCTTGACTCCAAAGTCTTCATTACTTCAGCCGGGTGTGCGTTGGTCATAAGTAGGCCTTCTACTGCTTTTTTGGCCTTCCCTTTCAAGTTTCTTCGGAGTCGATTTGTATTTTCAACTGCACTGAATGTCGCTTCTGTCTCGTAGTAGGCGGCGCGAAAGGGTAGCCATTCCTGATGAGACCCACTGAAGAATGGTAACTCGATGAACTTAGGTCATTGGGCGGCGCTTACAGCCCGAGTGATGGCTTCAGCCAGGAGAGCTACTTCAGTTTGACCTCCCGCCGATAACTGATGTGTTTCTTCATGTTTTCCCTGCCTTGGTTCTTCTGCATGGGCGGTCGGTTCTTTTATGGCATGGTGAGGTTCGTTGGTGATTGCTAACACCGGACGATTCACTTGATTCTCCAACTAGTCGTCCACTCTTGCGTTGACTTCTGATCTTGAGTAGAGGGAGGCGTCATCTTCTTCTTCCTCCTCTCCTGAGTCTTCCCTTTCCAAGGCAGCAAGGCGTGCTGCGGCTAATTCCACTTGAAGGCGTAGCAAATCTTCTTTCGCCTTTGCAAGCTTGAGCTGCTTCGTTCCACTGCGTGTAGATCCCCCTCCTCACTTCATGCTGGGCGGACGGGGTACCTGTAGTCCGGTTTGCTTCGATGGACCGGCGGTGCTTCTTATGGCTCGTTTCACTGTGGCAGTTTCTGTTTCTCGGCGAGTTGCTCTGGTGACAGTAGCGGGTGGCTTCATCAGCTGTTTGGCCTTCGCACCCGCAGTTAGCGTCGTCGCCGCGGATGGTGTTACGGAAGGAGCGACGGCGCTGGCGGGGTGCGCGGCGGGGGCGGCGGTTGCGGCTGAGGTTGAGGTGGCAGCGGACGAAGTAGTTGCTGCGGTGGATGGATCAGTTGCCGCGGAGGTGTCTGTATACTCCGAAGTCTCCGTGGCGGTCGTCCCTGTAGCTATCGATTCCGTACTGGCTTCCGCACTGGTGGTACCGGTCGCCGAGCCTTGGACGACGACGGCTTGCTGCCCCTTCCCTCAGAGCGCGTAACGGCCATGCTGTCAGCTAACATTTTCTTCGGAAAACTTGAGTCTTGAAAACGATTTCCGAGAGGTCTTCTTAACTCGTTGTAGCACTATTCTTCAGGTAATTATTCCCCACAATATCTGGCTGGCGAAGGACCATTAAATGTGCCCTACAGGCACAATTGTGTGCTGGGTTGGTGGAGAATAAAACCGCTGAGATATTTTCTTTCTTCTACTCGTATATTCGATGTTTTCCTTGAGGTAGCTGGCCGTCGACTGTGTCGAACGACGAAAATCGCTGAGTCACATTACATTGTTTACCTTGAGCTAGTTCTACTATACAAAGTGACCACCTTACTGAGTCATTGTTTACATTAACTATTTCTTTTATACAAATATAAACATTAAACTATTATTTACTTATCATAGCACAAAATGCTTATATCTTACTTTATGTGTAACTCTTTAATCTTTATTCAATTAAATATAACATAAACACTTATCCTATTTAAGTATGAACTCTCAACTATTTATTAATATAAAAATGTTCGTTTTATTTATGTATTATCCTATCACTATTTGTTTTCACTTGTCCCGCACTTATAGCTTTTAAACTGGATTGATATTTACGACGTTTTTCGAGATTAACCACACGTTGAATACCCAATAAAATATGATTTATGAAGCATATTTATATAAATTAGTTTGATTTTCATATACGATTTACAAGAAATAAATAAAAGTATAAACAGTGGCAAATAGCCATTATGAAATCGTCATGAAAAATACCAAAGTTATTCCATTGAATCAGCGCGCTATACAAAGTTTTATCGCAGACGTAGCTATAATATCGTCTGTACTTGTAATAAAACTCTTAGAGGACTTATTGTGCACATTGTTACGGTTGTTTGCAGTGGCTCAAAAAGATCGCTGTACAAATACACAATATTCGAATAACCAAATTTCTTAAATACTTGATTATAATAATAATGAGAGATTTTTTTATTACAATATTTTAAAAGCACAGAATAAATAAAAGTTGTACGTACTGAAAGTAAGTGATGTCAATTTTTTTCGTCGGGGGTGTCATTTTTTATGGTTTTTGAGGGTGCTGAAGCCGATAGTGCTGTCGAAATGTAAATCCAAGGTGGCGGCTGCAACAGGTATCAATTTTTTCATCTTCGGTGTCATTTTCATGGTTTTCTAAGGTGTTGAAGCCGATAATGCTGTCGAAATGTATATCTAAAATGGCGGTTGCAATAGGTTACAATTTTTTCATCATGGTAGTCATTTTCATGGTTTTCGAGAGAGTTGAAGCCGATAGGGTTGTCAAAATGTAAATCCAAGGTGGCGGCTTTGATAGGTATCAATTTTTTCATCGTGGGTATCATTTTCATGTTTTTTGAGTATGTTGAAGCCGATAGAGCTGCCGAAATGTAAATACAAGATGGCGGCTGAATTAGCTATCAATTTTTTATCATAGGTGTCATTTTCATGGTTTTTGAGGGTGTTAAAGCCGATAGTGCTGTCGAAATGTATTTAAACTACTTTAGAAAATCGGTATAATAATGTTATAAGTAATTTTTTAATGCGCTTAGTTACTTTACGTCAATTTGTATAGTGATTGCATTTTGAAGCGCATTTGCAATATTTAATTTGCTTGAGTGGCCTGTTAATATCGTACAAAAGAATCTTAGTTTGTTGTGTGGAACGCGGAAATTTGTTATCCGAGAGAAGGTCGCGTTCGGTTTCTAGAAATAATTTGTTGCTAAGTGAAAACAGAAGTTGAACTTTGATCAACCGTTCATTAGTTGTGCCGTGTGTCACATGTTTGATTACGATTAACGGGGATTAAGTTGAGTTTAAAGTCAATTAAATGTACAATAAAGTTGATAGATTGAAATAGTGTACAATAAAGTTGATAAAATGAAATAGTAAAATGAAGTCAGCAGTTTTCAATTGGTGACGTCCGCTGGAGTGATACCACATCGTTGGGCAGCATCGGATCAGGCCGCTGCCCGATCACCTCGGTTAAGTCAGGTCACACATGTACACACTACTACACACTACTTACATGCACCTCACTTATCACCTGACTGGTACCATGTGGTTAACCCTACCTACGGAGATTGGTAAGTGTTTGTTTGATTAGCAGTCCTTATAGTTAATTATCCATAGGCCATTTGGGCCCCGTCCTCTGTTGCCCGTCGATTGGATTACTCATGAGCCCTAGTCCAGTCAAACTTTGTCGGGGCAACTCAGGGCGCCAACAATCTGTATTAAAAAGAACATACAGTCGAAAGTACCGTGTAGTGGCGGTCAAGAATATCCACTACCCCATATCATCCGTGGGTGACGTAAAAGGCGACAAAGGGAAACAGGCAGGAGATGGGCAGCAGAATCTTCCTGATAATAGCCAAAATTACAATTAAAAAACTGCGGTTGCCAACCCGCTCGCCAAGCGTGGCATCTATGGCAAATACCCCCCAATGATCAAAGCAACAAACAGACGGCCCCCAGTCTCCGGCGGCCCCGCTATTCCTGGCTACGGTGGCGATCATGGTAACGGCGGGGCAAGGGGTGCTAAGAATCTCCGGTGGGGGTTCGGTTGCCACCTTAGACGACTCGACCTGGCAACGTACAACGCACGCACCCTGAGGACTGACGAGAAGATCGTGGAGCTGGAAGAAGAGATAGACAAGTTGCGCTGGCAAATTATAGGATTATCCGAAGTCCGAAGAGAGGGGGAGGACACAGTAATTCTCGAATCCGGGAACTTGCTCTATCACCGGGAGGGCGACCATCTGTCCCAAGGAGGTGTCGGATTTATCGTCTACAATTCTCTCGTTAACAACGTTGTAAAGATCTGGAGTGTGTTGACGAGGGTTGCATACCTTATACTCAGAATCACCAAACGGTATTCGCTGAAGGTCATACAGGTTTACGCACCAACCTCGGCACACCCCGATGAGGAGGTGAAGGAATCTCTTGAGCCATGCATTCCTCCAAAACCCAATATACGGTGTTAATGGGAGACTTCAATGCAAAACTAGGCACAAGAGAGAACGTTGAGCTGAAAGTAGGGAAATTCGGAATAGGGCAACGGAACCCAGAGGGCCAGCAGGCCAGCTGCTGGCCCATTGGATTTCGTTCTTGGGACTTCATGGAGATAGAGGGACTCTATATGATGAACTCTTTCTTCCAGAAGCGACCCCACAGGAAGTGGATCTGGTCGAGCCCCGAAGGTTCGACAAAAAATGAGATTGACTTCATTATGACGACCAGACGACAACTGTTCAGTAATGTCTCCTTGATCGCGAGGGTGAAAACTGGTAGCGCTCACCGAATGGTTAGAGGCACACTGAACCTAAACGTTAAGTTGGAGAGGTCGCGTCTAATGAAGTCAACGCTCCGTCCCCCTCGTGCTCTGTTCCAAAGTCCAGAAACCTTTCAGCTCGAGTTACAAAACCGTTTTCAGTGCCTAGAAGACTGCAATGAAGTGGACGATATGAATGACAAGCTCGTTGAAACTATCCATGCGGTCGGAGCTAAGATCTGCAAGACCTGCCACAGAACAACACAAAAACTCTCCGATCACACTCTTAATCTCATGGCTGTTAGACGGGAGATGAAGCTACATTCTTCAACAGATTTGACAGCATACAGGCAAGTGAACAGACAGATCTCCAAATGCATGCGGTGGGACTTACGCAACTTCAATACAGCTTGTATTGAAGAAGCGATCGAGCGGAACCAAGGCTCCAAAGTCTTTGCCAGAGATCTGTGTGCCAGAAAGAGCCGTTTGTCAAAGCTAAAGACCGAATGTTGCAGCATCGTTTCCGGGACACCTGAGATTTTGAGTGAGATTGAGAGGTTCTATGGGCAGCTGTACACGTCATTGTTGGAGCCACACGCAAGTGTGAGTTACGATCCAAGAGCGAGTCTCTTCCGACACTATTCCGAAGATATCCCGGACGTCAGTCTGAGCGAGATTAGAATGGCTTTCCAGCACCTTAAAAACGGCAAGGCCCCAGGCGAGGATGGAATTACAGCGGAGCTTCTGAAAGCCGGTGGAAGACCGGTACTTGAAGTCCTTTAGTAGCTCTTTAATTCCGTCCTCCATGGTGGCATTACACCGGAGGCGTGGACCAGAAGTGCGGTGGTCTTGTTTTTCAAGAAAGGTGACAACGCTCTCTTGAAGAACTACAGACCGATTTCCTTTCTGAGCCGCGTCTACGTGCTGTTTTCGAGAGTCATTACGAATCGTCTCGCGCGCAGACTTGATGACTTCCAGCCTCCCGAACAAGCCGGTTTCCGAAAGGGCTTTAGCACCATAGACCACATACATACCCTTTGGTAAATTGTACAGAAGTCCGAAGAGTACAATTTGCCACTATGTCTGGCGTATGTGCACTATGAGAAAGCCTTTGATTCCGTCGAAATTTGGGCGGTGCTGCAGTCCCTTCAGCGGTGCCAAGTTAACTGTCGGTATATCGAAGTGCTGAAGTGTTTGTACAGTAGAGCTACGATGGCTATCCGAGTACAGAACCAGAGTACGAAACCTATCCAATTGCAGAGAGGTGTAAGACAGGGTGATGTTATATCCCCGAAACTCTTCACTGCTGCATTGGAAGACGTTTTCAAACTTCTGGACTGGAAAGGATACGGTATTCACATCAATGGCGAGTACATCACTCACCTTCGATTTGCCGACGATGTAGTCCTTATGGCAGAATCGCTGCAGGACCTAAGCACTATGCTCAATGACCTCAATAGTTTCTCCCAATGGATAGGTCATAAGATGAACATGGACAAAACAAAGATTATGTTTAATGTCCATGTCACACCTGTGCCGGTAGTTATTGGGAGCACTAAGCTCGAAGTTGTTGACGAGTATGTTTACCCGGGACAAATAGTCCGACTAGGTAAGTCCAACTTCGACCGAGAGGTCAATCGACGGATTCAACTCGGCTGGGCAGCGTTCGGGAAGCTACGACACATCTTCTCGTCAGACATACCTTAAAACGAAATTGTACAACCAGTGCGTGTTGCCAGTGATGACTTACGGAACTGACACTTGGTCCTTCACTGCTGGCCGTATGAGGAAGCTCAAGGTCGCTCAACGAGCTATGGAGAGGGCTATGCTCGGAGTTTCTCTACGTGATAAACTTAGAAATGAGTATACCCGCAGTAGAACCAGAGTTACCGACATAGCCCAACGGACTAGTAAGCTGAAGTGGCAGTGAGCCGGTCACATAGCTCGAAGAACCGACCACCGATGGGGAAGAAAGGTTCTCGAGTGGCAGCCTCGTACCGGTAGGCGAAATGTAGGGCGACCCCCCACGAGATGGAGTGACGACCTGGTAAGACATGCAGGAAGTCGATGGATGCAGGTGGCTCAGGACCGTGCTTTGTGGCATTTCTTGGGGGAGGCCTATGTTCAGCAGTGGACTTATGAAAGGCTGTAATGATGAATGATGATGATGACAGTCGAAAAGTAAACTTCCCTATATTTAGAAGACTCTAAAACGTCGTGGTTTTAAATCCTCTATTCGACTATCCTCTAGAACCACTCCCAACACAAGTATTTTAAGTTCACTCCGAGTAAAGTAAAGTTGTCGGGAAGTTACCAAATTAATATACGTTGTTAGTAATAAACTGAGTCGAGTTGTTTAGTGTTGAGAGTTGCTACCACATAACGCTGTACTTAGTTTCATTTCTGTGAAAGCATGGTCTTTTTAGCTGGAAACGGCTCATTTAAGGCAAGGTACATAACGAGTGAAAATACAATTTTGCACTAAATGAAATGTTATAATGCGCTGCTGACTCTACTGAATAATGCTGACTCCTATTTTTGTTTTACAGAAGAGAGCCATTAGAGCTATTTACAACCTAAAACCGAGAGAATCTCTTAAAGATAAATTTAAAGAAATAAATATATTAACTTTGGCCTCTCAGTATATTTACGAAAATTTAATGTATGTTCACAAAAACAAAAGCAGTTTAGTGAACAAAAGTTATATACATTCTGTAAACACTAGGAAGAAACACAAGCTTGTGACACCAGTATCTCGACACCACAGAGCCAGTAATTCATTCTTGGGGCAATGTATACGCTATTGCAACAAGGTCCCGGAAAATGTACATGCTCTATCTATTACCAATTTTAAATGTTTTGTTAAGCTGAAACTGTATAAAAAGGGTTATTATAATATAAATGAATACATGGCTGATAATAATCCCTGGGAATAAGGTGGTCGCTTCCAAGCCGTTTCTAAAATAAATTTTGTAAATATTTTGTACAACAATCAATCTAAAATTTACTTAAATTTACTAAAAAAAGTCCCGCTGAGTTTCTGGCTGGTTTACATAACGATTTCTTATATTTACGCGAACACTACACATTTAAATAAAACTAGTTTTACAGATTTTATCGCGTATATTAACTTTATTTTTTATTCCCGACTTTTCTAGCATTCTACAGTTTATCTGGAGGTAGCCGTGGTTTACTACGACATTGGGACGTCATACACCTCGGTCCCCTGCGTGACCATTTCTTGCTGGTTCTTCCCAGGACAAAAACACAATTTTTACTTCATTACGTTTATCATATGTTTGTCCGTTTCTTTACGCCAACACAGTCGCTTCTTATTTTTATTACGCTTATTTCCCATTGCGCCAACACTATAAACCTAAGTATCTATTTCAATATTACTTCGTCCTGTTACGTAATGTGTGTTCTGAGCGCAAGCGACACAGCTCTCCCGTTCGAAAGCCGAAGCGAGAGTGAGCGGCGGTGTCGGACGGTTTTTACGGTGAAAATAATGATAATTAAAAAAAGTAAAAAAGATAAGCACTGCTTTATAGTTATTTCGGTTAGTATGCAAAGTTTCATGATCTAATTTGAAGTTATTTTTGAATACCAGCGATTTATTGTTCGGTTCGGAGGTAACTTATGATTTTTTTTTATCGAGAAAATTTTATGGAATCGTGTTTTCGTCTTTTTTTAATTTATTCTTAGAAAGAGTGTTACATTATTTACATTTCAAACTTTACCAAACTGTAAGCCAGTTTTTCGGCAACGTAACAGCAACTAATATAGTAATTAACATTAATCCTCAACTTCACTATATATTTATTTCAAAATCAATGCTGCAGTATTTTCGGCATAACGGAGGATCATGCGAAGCCGTTTGAGGTAATATAGGCCCTTAATACACATTCGATCCGATAGCGACTCGGAAACAGCGCCAAGGCGTTTACAACTTTATTGCCGATCCGATTGTCTCAAGGTGCGGTCTGCATACTTTTATACAGAATCGAAATAGACATCCAATTCCTTCTTCCAGCCAGATGACTTTCTAGCGTGACACTGAACGGACGCATCGCATTGTTGTAGTTCGGACGATGGCGAAAAATTGCGATATCGAACTGTTTAGTATGGCCAGAGTTGAAAGATTTGGCTTGGGAAGACGTGTGTAACGAAATATTGGAAGAAGCATGGGTTTCAATGGACATTGTAAAGAGAAAGAAAATATGTAAAGTAATTTTATTACTCATAATGACGCGAAAACCAAGTCAAAACCACGCTAAACTTATTGTGAGAACACGAGCTCACGTACACATTTTATGCATCTTAAATCATTTGCAGCTCATGCAAGTATGTATGCGTCCAGCATTTAACTTTTGTTTCAATTTTTATGTTTTTTTTTTCTTTTTTATAATAATTTTTATACAGTTTATATTTGTTCAATTTATAAAGGTTAAGATAATTAAGAGCACTAACACGAGCAACTAAGCAAAAAGTAAGAGTAATTCGTCGTAAATCTTGTCTTTCTGCTCCGTATGCTGCTTGCTTGGAAGAACGACTGAGTTCAGAAAAAGTCTGGCGCATTAATCGGATGTGTATCGGGTAAATACGATCAAATAGTCTGATCAGACAATCGGAAACAAAATCTGACGTGTATTCCCTTCCTAAGTCTTCAACAATACGTTTCTCTACAAATCCGGCATAAGCTTACAATATAAATGTTACTTAACCTGTATACGTTGCTACGGAAAGAAAACGAGAGGAAAGTAACTGAAGTTAATCTACGGGATTACTTAAGTCTTATTGCTACAATATATGAACTTGATTGGCATTATTACACACCGAGCCTTGGGATAAACCCAGACAGTAAATAGTATTTAAGTTGTTTATACGTACATATCATAGATTATGTACCATATATAATATTATAGTAATAAACTATACAATAGATATCACTTAGTACGGGTAAGTAATTCAAATTATATAAAACATTTGTACATATATACATAGTCAATAGAGTATGCAAGACATTGTGTTTAGAGGAATAAAGCCGCGACTTCAGAATGTAAAATTATTACAATATTCTCCGATTTGAAGATCGTCGGATCGGAAGTCGGATTAGTTCACAAAAGACGAAGTTATCGCGTAATGTATAGTCGAAAAACACTTCTTCCTCTCTTTGACGTTGGGTATAAAGAATCATACCTGGCAGAAAGCTGTTGTGCTATAGGCTCATAATGATGAAAATTAAGAAAAAACATGATATTGATGGCAAATCTGCCAAACTGCGGAAGATTGACAAGTTTTAGTTAATTTCTTCCTTCGACAAATACAGTCATCTCATCGATAGTGTAATATACAGCCTAACGCCTTCAGCAAAAAAAAAACACAGTATTGAAATAATTTGTATCTGATTCTAAATTCCAAATTAAGGTTGTGAATATACAAAGTTCTAATAAGTAAATATCAAATTTTACAAAACTTTAAAATTTAAGCTTTGATAGCAGAAATAGGTAACTTTAAGTTTATAAGCTTTTAGCTTTATTTTAATGAATGGATTGCGTTATCTTCAATTTTAATGATGCGCCAGCTTCAAACATCCGTCACCGTCAAAAAACGACTAAATTTTTCTGCAAAAAAAATGCGATAAATTCGGCAGCCAGTAAAATTTGTTTGGTAAAATAATAATTACCATAATATATTCGCGCAAATATAAGGAATAATTAATTCTGTGGTGTGTCGTTGCAGCCCATCAAAAGTAAATTGTGAAACATAGTCATAGATTGCTTCAAAAGTGTTGCCTAGTTACAAAGATAGTGAAGAACAATTACAAAAACTAAATTTAACTGATTTTAACCCTACTAAAAATGAAATGAAGCTGGTGAAAGGCACTTCATGTGCCCTTGAAATAATTTTATTTTCTCTGATAGGAGATTATGTATAAATTTTATACACTATCTTACTTCCAGAACAACGATAAATTTAAAGATGCTGTATATGTTAAAATAGTCAAGTTGTTTAGGCTACAGAGCGAAACATAGATATAAAAACTCGAAAAATATTACCCCACTTCTAGTGCTGTGGTGTTAAAAGGAAGTTAAAATTTTTATCCTAGTTGCGTTATACTTTAAAGATATTATAGCATTAGTCAGGATCATTTCAGGACATTTAAGTTAGTAAATTGGTCCCGCTTATCGTTTGTTACAACCTGACACTGTAGTGTGCTCAACCTTGTCCTTTTAAATGTCCCCAGACACTCATTTTGTACCCTGAAAGGGTCATTACTTATCTGAATTACGTTATATATTTGAACATAAATTTTGGGCAGTCAAGATAACCAATGAAAACGGAAATATTTTCTATGTAAAGCAAATTAATTTGTCCGATGTGTGACCCAAATATTGCCGAGGTCCTTTGCAATGAACAATTAATACTCTTTGTAAGCTGCCAATATCTCTACCATTATATGTTAGTTACATAGAGAAAGAAAAACGTTACAAATTGGAATTGGGTACTCTTTAAAGCTGGTGTTTTCTTAATTAGGTAATAAATTTTCATAATTCATTCATTCTTTACAGCCTATTAAAAGCTTACTGCTGAATTGAATCCTTCCCCATATATTGCATTATTTTTTAGGAATTTTGTAATAGTTTCCATGCTTGTCAGGCGGGTTTGCAACCAACAGATATTTTAAGAAGATGCTCCTGTTTCAATTTTCCTCTTTCTCCTCCTACGATACCCCAGTATGATATTGGGTAGTGGATACTGTTACGCAGCGAATACATAGCGGCTTATATAATTATTTTTCTTTAATTCTATTTTTTTACTTTCTAATTAGCAAGAAATATATCGTGGTATATCAGCTGTAAAGCAATCCGTTTAAAGCATCACTTTGGTGTCAGTCGGTTTTTATTTAATAAAAAAGAATTGATAAACGACTTACCCGTCCTCACATCACCACAATTAAAAAATTTATGAGCTCTAGTTTTTTTGTTACTTATATTAATTAAGCGACATTTTTACATACATCATATAAAAGTGACATACGAGCACACGATAGAATTCCTTGTTATAAGTAAATATATATCCGGTTCTCGTCATGGACGGTACTAAAACAACAGAAACTTCCAAACAAAAATATCTCACAATCATTTTAATAATAATATGATTAAACTGCTAATCCACCTGGCCTTAAAAAGTGGAACCCGTTCAAAGAAATAAATGAGCACATAACAAGCGATAAAATACTGAAATATGATATACTAGAAAACTAACTACAAGTCTTGTATATCTAAAGAAATAACACACAAAAATGATCGGAGAAAGGAAGGGGATAACAGCTAGCCAAGCATAAAATCGAAATATAAAGGTAGTTGCAGATTTAATCTAAAAGATTTAATTTAAAAGAATAAGAGAAAGTATACGCAAAGATCGCAAGGTCAAGAGGTCGAAAACATTCGAGCATTACATTAAAAAAAAATTGCGAGTAATAGGAAAAAAAATGGATACCCAAACTTTAAGATAGTTCGAATACTACCACAATGCGACAAAAAAATCAAAGATCTAGCCACAAGTTTCTACCGTCAACTATATGCCAGACAGCACATAAGAACAACTGATCACCACAGCCTGATGAAAGGAAATTAGATCCCGTGCCGGATATCATATTGTGTGAAGTCAAAAAGCAATTTAGAGCCAAAAAATGGAGAAGTCCTCTAAATCAGACAAAATTAGCAACGAACTTATGAGGAGAAATAGGTAAGAACTGACTCCAATTATTACAAAGATTTTGAACAAAATACTAACAAGTAGCCGAATTCCACAACAATATACTAAATCTCAAGTAATCCCAGTACACAAAAAAGGTGATAAGGAAAACATTGAAAACAATAGTCCGATAAGCCTGATGTCAAACATATACAAAGTTTTTGCAAAAGTAATACTAGAGAGAATTAGCAAACTGTTAGATGAACAATAGCCAGTCGAACAAGCAGGTTGTATGAAAAGATTTTCAACAATTGACCATATCCATACGATCAAACAGGTGCTAGACAAATATAACGAATACAATAAAAACATTTATGTAGCTTTTAAAGACTATGCCAAGGCCTTCGATAGCTTAATCAAACTGCTTTCTTCTGTTGTGTTAGAAAATATCTTCCGCAGCCTATACTAGGATAAGTTTGGCATCAATATAAAGTGATCAAAACTGCACCATTTAAGATTTGCCAACGACCTGGTATTGATTGAAGAACGCCTTGAAAATCTCAAATATATGATAAATAATCTAAATGAGGAAAGCACAAAAGTTGGACTAAATATAAATCCTAACAAGACCAAACTTATGAAAAACAGCACAAAATTTAACATCAGAATAAACGGGGATTCTCTAGAATATGTGAAAGACTACATATACCTGGGTCAAGTAATTTCTATAGAAGATCAAATAACGAAAGAAATTAACCTTAGGATCGCAACTGAGCGAAATTGAGCGGCTGGAATTAGTCCGAACAATTCCTTAGAGCACTTCCCTTGGTACATGCGATAAAATACGCAAAGAGATGCAACATCTCTACGCAGTGTCAGTGAGTCAAACCGATTGGAAAGAACTCGGCCGTCGACGATTCGACATATGATGCGGAACAAAGTGGGAAAGTAGAGCAGGAAAGTAATAGAATGGTATCCAAGGGACAGCAGAAGAAGACGAGTAAGGCAGGACACAAGGTGGGAATATGAAATAAAACTTATAGCAGAACCAATCTGGAAAAGGTTGGCTTAATATAGACAACAATGGAAATCTTTGAAGGAGGCCTTTGCATAGGCAAAGGTACGCCAAACTAAGAGACATTTTGTAGTTAGTAGATTCTTTTATCTTTAGTTTAATAATAAAATTAATGTTATAAGATCGGAATAAAGGGCTTTCATCATCATCATCATCATTACAGCCCTTCACAAGTCCACTGCTGAACATAGGCCTCCCCCAAAGAATGCCACAAAGCACGGTCCTGAGCCACCTGCATCCATCGACTTCCTGCATGTCTTACCAGGTCGTCACTCCATCTCGTGGGGGGACGCCCTACACTTCGCCTACCGGTACGAGGCTGCCACTCGAGAACCTTTCTTCCCCATCGGTTGTCGGTTCTTCGAGCTATATGGCCGGCCCATTGCCACTTCAGCTTACTAATCCGTTGGGCTATGTCGGTCACTCTAGTTCTACTGTGGATATCCTCATTTCTGAGTTTATCACGCAGAGAAACTCCGAGCATAGCCCTCTCCATAGCTCGCTGAGCGACCTTGAGCTTCCTCATCCGGCCAGCAGTGAAGGACCACGTCTCAGTTCCGTATGTCAACACTGGCAACACGCACTGGGTGTACAGTCTCGTTTTCAAGTTTTGAGGTATACCTGACGAGAAGATGTGCCGTAATTTCCCGAAAGCTGCCCAACCGAGTTGAATCCGTCGATTGACCTCTCGGTCGAAGTTGGACTTACCTAGTCGGACTATTTGTCCCAGGTAAACATACTCGTCAACAACTTCGAGCCCAGTGTTCCCAACAACTACCGGCATAGGTGTGACATGGACATTAAACATGATCTTTGTTTTGTCCATGTTCATCTTAAGACCTATCCGTTGGGAAACACTATTAAGGTCATTGAGCATAGTGCTGAGGTCCTCCAGCGATTCTGCCATAAGGACTATATCGTCGGCAAATCGAAGGTGAGTGATGTACTCGCCATTGATGTTGATACCGTATCCTTTCCAGTCCAGAAGCTTGAAAACATCTTCCAATGCAGCGGTAAAGAGTTTCGGGGATATGACGTCACCCTGTCTTACACCTCTCTGCAATTGGATAGGTTTCGTACTCTGGTTCTGTACTCGGATAGCCATCGTAGCCCTACTGTACAAGCACTTCAACACTTCGATATACCGACAGTCAACTTGGCATCGCTGAAGGGACTGCAGCACCGCCCAAATTTCGACGGAATCAAAGGCTTTCTCATAGTCCACATACGCCAGACATAGTGGCAAATTGTACTCTTCGGACTTCTGTACAACTTGCCGAAGGGTATGTATGTGGTCTATGGTGCTAAAGCCTTTTCGGAAACCGCCTTGTTCGGGAGGCTGGAAGTCGTCAAGTCTGCGCGCGAGACGATTCGTAATGACTCTCGAAAACAGCACGTAGACGCGGCTCAGAAGGGAAATCGGTCTGTAGTTCTTCAAGAGAGCGTTGTCGCCTTTCTTGAAGAACAAGACCACCTCACTTCTGCTCCACGCCTCCGGTGTAATGCCACCATGGAGGACGGAATTAAAGAGCTTCTGAAGGACTTCAAGTACCGGTTTTCCACCCGCTTTCAGAAGCTCCGCTGTAATTCCATCCTCGCCTGGGGCCTTGCCGTTTTTAAGGTGCTGGAGAGCCAATCTAATCTCGCTCAGACTGACGTCCGGGATATCATCGGAATAATTTTGGATAAGACTCGCTCTTGGATCGTTACTCACACTTGGGTGCGGCTCCAACGATGACGTGTACAGCTGCCCATAGAACCTCTCAATCTCACTCAAAATCTCAGGTGCCCCGGAAACGATGCTGCCACATTCTGTCTTCAGCTTTGACAGTTGGCGCTTTCTGGCAGACAGATCTCTGGCAAAGACTTTGGAGCCTTGGTTCCGCTCAATCGCTTCTTCAATACGAGCTGTATTGAATTTGCGTAAGTCCCGCCGCATGCATTTGGAGATCTGTCTGTTCAGTTGCCTGTATGCTGTTAAATCTGTTGAAGAATGTAGCGTCATCTCCCGTCTAACAGCCATGAGATTAAGAGTGTGATCGGAGAGTTTTTGTGTTCTTCTTCGGCGGGTCTTGCAGAACTTAGCTCCGACCGCATGGACAGTTTCCACGAGCTTGTCATTCAAATCGTCCACTTCATTGCAGTCTTCTAGGCACTGAAAACGGTTTTGTAACTCGAGCTGAAAGGTTTCGGGACTTTGGATTAGAGCACGAGGGGGACGGAGCGTTGACTTCATTAGACGAGACCTCTCCAACTTAACGTTTAGGTTCAGTGTGCCTCTAATCATTCGGTGATCGCTGCCGGTTTTCACCCTCGCGATCACTGAGACATCACTGAACAGTTGTCGTCTGGTCGTCATAATGAAGTCAATCTCATTTTTTGTCGAACCGTCGGGGCTCGACCAGGTCCACTTCCTGTGGGGCCGCTTCTGGAAGAAAGAGTTCATCATAAAGAGTCCCTCTTTCTCCATGAAGTCGGCCAGCTGCTGGCCCCTTGGGTTCCGTCGCCCTATTCCAAATTTCCCTACTTTCAGCTCACCGTTCTCTCTTGTGCCTAGTTTTGCATTGAAGTCTCCCATTAACACCGTATATTGGGTTTTGGAGGAATGCATGGCTCTAGAGATATCCTCATACATTTCCTCCACCTCCTGATCGGTGTGTGCCGAGGTTGGTGCGTAAACCTGTATGACCTTCAGCGAATACCGTTTGGTGATTCTGAGTATAAGGTACGCAACCCTCGTCGACACACTCTCAATCTTTACAACGTTGTTAACGAGAGACTTGTGGACGATAACTCCGACACCTCCTTGGGACAGGGCTTTATTATTATTAAAATAAAAAGTTATATAAAATTTTTACGAAACAAAGAAATAAATCCATGTAACCTGCCGAGCTAGTTGGTTCACAGTTGCCTGAAATCAAGCGCGTAAGTGACGGTGTATGAACATCCACTACCTCATATCGTCCCGTGGGTGTCTTAAGAGGCGATAGAATTCTTCCTGGCTGTCCATCTAGATGGACAGCAGCGTCTTCTTAATAAAGACTTAAAATTAAAAATAGACTGCGGTTGCTCACCCGCTTGCCAAGCGTGACAACTACGATCCCCTCTATGAGGCAATACATGGGGAAGGCCTATGTTCAGCAGTATACTCTAATATGTCTATAAAAGCACTTATATATATATGAATAGATATTTAAATAGATACTCAAAAAAGTCGTCAGTAGCTTAATGGTTAAAAGTGCGGACTACAAACTCGGGAATTCTCACGGTTGCAAACGACTCCTAACACAAATAATAATTAAGCTTACTTGGAGTATTTAACGGTAGTATATGTAAATTTAGTAGTGTTCCTATCAATCAATAACAAAGCAATCGATATATTCTTTATTGTACATAAATACTCATTAATACGAAAACAAAATAAAATTAAGATATAAAAGGCACAGTAAAAGATGGTCTAATCGTTCTGAAAGAGATGTTTATCAAACTTATTCTATTACAAAGTCAAACGTAACTTTATTAAAACCTATTCTACAACTATTTGTTTTAAGATAAAATTGTAATAAGTTCTTCTCATAGTGGATAATTGAAAATAATATTTTATAAAATAAATTTCATAATGTATTTTTACGGAATTGGAATATAACGTAATAAGAATTATATTACTAAAATAAGGTAAATAAAATTAGCAAATAAAAGTACCTAAATAATTCCATAGCAGTTACTTTTAACAATAACTATGAGCAAAAAGAAACATTCCACGTTCCATAAAAGTAGTTGTAGTGTTTATATTTGTCAAACTAAACTTCATTTCTTACCAAACAAGAATTCGAAACTTTGTACAAGAAGTAATAACATGAGATATTGGGGTAAACAAACTTCACTGCTGACTGAGCGCGACTGAAGAATCATCATTATTATCATCATCATGTGTTTCTATAATATTTAAAATTGGAACGTTTTAGATGAAATCTATACAAATATACATTAAATTGAAGTGTCTGTCTGTTATATCAAAATAACTGCCTTTTATTGAGATGAGAAGCAAATTTGCATGCAAAGACGACCAATTAAAAAAAAACTGTTTTTCTGTGTCTCTGTCCGTTTGTCTGTCTGTCATTCCAGGCTGATTATTTGAATAGCTGAACCGATTGTAATGAAACTTCACGAATGTATAGTGACCAAAGCCAGGAGTGGTCTAACCTATATTTTATTTAAAAAACTTGTAGACTTTTTCAATCGAAAAGTTTATAATATTAACGGTCCTTAAATCTAAATAACACCATTGTTTCCATCCTTGACCCCACCGAGGGTCAAGACGGACCAAAAAAATATTAACGGTAAATAATTAATACTAACGGTATTTAGTAATCACAATAACTACTTTCATAGGATAGTGTGACAAACGAGCACACAGTCCACCTGATAGTAAGTGGCTGCTGCGACCCAGAGACATCTACATCTATCTTCAATTGCGAATTAAAATGAAGATGCGTAGTCACCCGTGAGATATGCCTCTTTGGAATGCCTCTTTTCCAGTAAAAAGGGGCTCCGGTTCTCTACACTCTCCACACGAAACACAGCAGCGTTAAGATGCTATTTTACGCTGGTATTCTGTGAGAGCGTTGCCTTTCCCCGGTCGGGCTGACTCATTCGTGCTACAACTATAGTACTAATATAGCTGTAGCATGGCTCTACTACGTGTGAATTACCGTGTAGTGACGGGTTAAGAATAACCACTAACCCATTACGTTCCGTGTGTCGTAAGAGGCGCCAGAGGGAAATATAATAGAAGATAGGCTACAGCATATTCCTGAAAATAGCTCAAAGTTTACTTACTAGACTGCCAAGTATGGTGAGTACGACAAATATTCCTTCTATGAAGGCAATCTATTGGGAGGCCTATACTTAGCAGTCGACTTTTGAAAGGCTGTAAGAACCAATCAAAACAATGTTAGGTAACAGTAAGGTAATGGGATATTTGATTCTCAGATGCTACCACCACACGGCTGTAAAGATGTTTGTTCATATGCAATTTTGTGGGTAAAGCGACTCTACAATACAGAAGATATGTCAGAGTTGCAAAGCGAATGGCTTTAATCGACCGGAGTAGTATTGTCTTCTCACAGAATATCAGCGTAAAATAGCAGCTGCAATTTGATTCTTAATTAAGGATTAATGTAGGTGTCTTGGAAATATACAGAAAAAATAAAGAAAAGAATTACCACGTGTCAACGGAGCCTAGAACGAAGCATGCTAAAAATTAGGAAAATCTAAAAAATTTAACACACGAAAATAAGAAGCATATCTAAAGCTACTGATGCTCTAAACTATGCCAAAAAAACTAAAATGGAAGTGGGCGGGGCATGTAGCGAGACTGTCAGACGAGCGGTGGACCATAAGGTTGACGCGGTGGAGAGGTCCAAGGGGAAAACGCTACAGAAGGAGACCGCTTACGAGATGGGCGGATGATTTATGCAAAATGGCTGGCCCAAGTTGGATGCAAAAAAGCCCAAGATAGAGGTAATCGGGACCCTTTGGAGGAGGCCTTCACCTGCGGAAGAGTTCTTGCGGATTAAATATTTATCTATATCCTAAGATTAGTTTATTCATTTTCTTACTTTTGCAAGAAATAAAGTGCTTTTTTAATTTTTTTTATAAAAAAAAATAGGTCAAAACATCCACTTATATATTTATAGGTGGTAGAGCCATGCTGCATATATATTAATAGTATAGTTGTAGCACGAATGGGTAGGCTCAACCAGGGAAGGACCTCGCTCTCACAAGAATACCAGCGTAAAATAGCAGCTTAATGCTGCTGTGTTTTGTATGGTAGTGTAGAGAACCAGAGACCCTTTTTACTGGAAAACAGGCATTCTATCTTAGTCTTTACGGCTGACAACGCATCTGCATTTTAATTGGCAAACGAAGACAGATGTAGATGTCTATGGGCCACAGCGACCACATACCATCAGGTGGACTGTGTGCTCGTTTGTCACTCTTATTCTATAAATAAATATAAATTTTACTTTTTGACTTTTATAAACCATCTTCTAATTGCTAAAAACAAGTTATTTGTTTGCTACCCTTAGGGTTGATTTTCGAACTTTTTTTTATGTGAAGATATCGCGTAACGTACATACAAAAAAAGCATACACTCGAATGGAGTACCTACCACCATTTTGAAGTCGGTTAAAAAGAGGAAATATTAGTGCGTGGGTTATTATAAATAAAAAAGTAAAATGTATAATGCGACGACTATCCTGTAACTAACACACAACTAGTTAAGCCGCGGAATAAGTTTCAAGGGCGCATGAGTTGTGGGAATAGTTCTCCGCACGGCGCAGCACGTACAACTTGGATATTACGATACTTTGCTTTTAAGATGTGCCTTAGTTATGATTGCTCAAGTCTATCTAGAACGTGTAGAGAATAGTGAGTACTATGATATTATACAGAAAAGGGCTTTCTCCCGTATTGGCAAACGAATTGTGGGTGGTAGACACTTCCCCACACCCTTATTAGGAATATTGACGACCTGAGAAGGCATAGTTTAAAAACGTACGTGCTTAGAAGAAATTTCATAGACTACAATAACTGAATGACTATTATAATGTTACATTATCTTGTAATCTGATTCAAAATAATTTTTATGTCACCATTAAGTACTAAGATGGAATGCCTCGTTTCCAATAAAAAGGGTCTCCGGTTCTCCACACTCACAATACGAAACAAATCAGCATTAAGCTGCTATTTTACGCTGGTCAAGCCAATTTCTTCATGTTTCAACTATAATATAGCTGCAGTGTAGCTCTACCACGTCAATTACTTTACTTTACTGTGTAGAAGTGATATAGTTTTTTCTTTGTGTGAATAATTTTATTACTGATCATTCTTGGATTACTTGTGACTCATTTTTTTTTATTTTTGATAAATAATATTACATCACTAGATTTAAAATAATATAATGAAAGAGTTACTTGCGGAGTTTATTTCTCTCTTTCTTTAGAGCATAGAAATGTCTGTCTGTCTTTATATAGCCCATAAAGACAGACAGACATTTCTATTCGAACCTTCGAATTGACTGAATCCATTGTGCTGAAACTTTACGTAGAGAGCAATACCAGGAGTTATCTAGGATATATGATATCCAAATAACGCCTCATTAATAGATCCTATACAGGCGAATCCCGGGCGGGTCGTTAGTTATAAATTAAACGCACGTAAAATAATGTTTAAAAATAAAAATGATTTAAATCACTGTAAAGTACAGCTGTTGTTTGAAGTAGAACACTTCTAACTTTTATAATTGTTGAAATTTTGTTGATCGTCAACCGAGAGAAATAATTAAAACTCGTAATAAATTATTGCAAGAAACAATTTTAATTACTGTGCAATTTAGTATACTTACTGAGTAATATAATAAAACAATTTATTGAGCGGTCATTTGGTTTCGGGTACGAATCTTGAGTTGGGCGCAGGTTAGTCATTATGTTTTTCAGTTAAGTAATACTCAGTAGCTGCCTAGAGTCAAGAAGTTAGCGATATTTCACCCCCGTGCCTCAAAAAGAAATAAAAAAGCCGTTAGTTCTACGTCTGATTTTTTCCGGTCGTTTTGGATTGACTGACTATAAGAATGAAGAAATCGTGCGTGAAACTGTGCATGACCACACACTCGTGCACGATAAACTAGCTGCCATCGTACAAATAAAACATTGATTATGTGACTATCTAAATTCTACTGATGAATATAGTCTTACCGCATAGATTGCTGACTTTATACCTTTCTTTTTAATTTTTATTTAACATGATCGCTACAGCGAATGTTATAAATCAGAGACTTTTGTACGCTCTATTAACTTTTAACGTATTGCTTTTTTTATAAAAGCTATCATGAAAACAGCTTAATACGTCTTGGTTGGGCGGACGCTTTAATGATAAATGTGATCTTTTCCTCACGAATAATAATAAAGTTTATTCTTTTCTCTAAAAAATTTAGTAATTAACATAAACATACAACTTAATATTAATATACTACAGTCAATTTATGAGAGACTGGTGTCCGTACTAGGATTCCCTGTATGAGAGATTAACAGCCCCCACCTACAGACCTATCATATATTAATCTAGACTTTGACAAAAAATGAGATTGACTTCATTATGACGACCACCGAATGGTTAGAGACACACTGAACCTAATCGTTAAGATGGAGAGGTCTCGTCTAATGAAATCAACGTTCCGTCCCCCTCGTGCTCTAGTCCAAAGTCCCGAAACTTTTCATCTCGTGTTACAATACCATTTTCAGTGCCTAGAAGACTGCAATGAAGTGGACGATATAAATGATCAGCTCGTGGAAACTGTCCATGCGGTCGGAGCTAAGTTTTGCATGATCCGCCGCAGTAAAACACAAACACTCTCCGGTCACATTCTTAATCTCATGGCTGTTAGACGAGAAATGAAGCTGTAGTCTCCAACAAACTTGACAGCATATAGGCAACTGGACAGACCGATCTCCAAATGCATGCGGCGGGACTTACGCAACTTCAATACAGCTTGTATTGAAGAAGCGATGGAGCGGAACTAACGCTCCAAAGTCTTTGCCAGAGATCTCTGTGCCAAAAAGAGCCAACTGTCAAAGCTGAAGATCGAGTGTGGCAGCATCGTTTCCGGAACACCTGAGATTTTGAGTGAGATTGAGAGGTTTTATGGGCAGCTGTACACGTCATCGTTGGAGCCACATGTAAGTGTGAGGTACGAACCAAAGAGCGATTCTTATCCAACACTATTCCGAAGATATCCCGGACGTCAGTCTGAGCGAGATTAGAATCGCTCTCCAGCACCTTGAAAACAGCAAGGCCCCAGGTGAGGATATAATTACAGCAGAGCTTCTGAAAGCGGGTGGTAAACCGGTACTTGAAGTCTTTCAGAAGCTCTTTAATTCCTTCCTCCATGGTGGCAATACGCTAGAGGCGTGGAGCAGAAGTGCTGTGGTCTCGCAACGCTCCCTTGAAGAAATGCAGACCGACTTTCCTTCTGAGCCGCGTCTATGTGCTGTTCGAGATTCGTAACGAATCGTCTCACAAGCAGACTCGACGACTTCCAGCCTCCCGATCAAACCGGTTTATGAAAAGGCTACACTACCATAGACCACATACACACCCTTTGCCAAATTGTACAGAAGACAGAAGAGTACAATCTGCCACTTTGCCTTGCGTATGTGGACTGAGAGAAAGCCTTCGATTCCGTCGAAATTTGGGCGGTGCTACAGTTCCTTCAGCACTGCCAAGTTGAATGTCGGTATATCGAAGTGCTGAAATGTTTGTACAGTAGGGCTACGATGGCTCTCCGAGTACAGAATCAGAGTACAAAATCTAAGTTCAATGACCTGAAAGTTTCTCCCATCGGATAGGTCTCAAGATAAACATGAACGAAACAAAGGTTATGTTTAATGTCAATGTCACACCTATGCCTGTAGTTGTTGGGAGCAGTAAGCTCGAAGTTGTTGACAAGTATGTATATACCTCGGACAAATAGTCCGACTAAGTAAGCCCAACTTTGTTCGAGAGGTCAATCGACGGATTCAACTCGGTAGGGCAGCATTCGGGAAATTACGGCACATCTTCTCGTCAGATATACATCTAAACTTGAAATCGAGACTGTACAACCAGTGCGTGTTGCCAGTGATGATCTATGGAACTGAGACGTGGTTCTTCACTGCTGGCAAGATGAGAAAGCTCAAGGTCGCTTAGCGAGCTGTGGAGAGTGCTATGCTCGGAATTTTTCTGTAACTTAGAAATGAGGCTATCCTCAGTAGAACCCGAGTGACCGACATAGCCCAACGGATTAGGAAGCTGAAGTGGCAATGGACCGGCCATGTAGCTCGAAGAACCGACAACCGATGGGGAGGGACGGTTCTCGAGTGGCAGCCTCGTACCGGTAGGCGAAGTGTAGGGCGTCCCCCCACTAGATGGAGTGACGACCTGGTAAGATATGCAGGAAGTCGATGAACGCAGGTGGCTCAGGACCGTGCTTGTGGCATTCCTTCGGGGCGGCATATGTTCAGCAGTGGACTTGTGATGGGCTGTAATGATGAATGACGATAAGGTAGGGAACCTCTTTTTAAGTACCTTAAGGCACTTGTATCAGAGACCCTCGTTCTTGTAGGTACAGATCTGCTTAGGTTCGATAAGTTCATAACTTTTGATTGTTCTTCTTTTGAGAACATCATTGACCTTTCTTAAGTTACTAATGTATCTTTTGTATGACTACATAATATTAACTTTTAAAAAAATGACACAAAAGTGGATATCTTAATTTCTATACGTGCATTTATAGTAGTGCATTCTATAGTACATACATTTAAAAAAATTACATTTGTAAAATATATTATATATACCTCATAAATATGAATACTCATGTTGATAGAAAATCCACTACTCCATATAATCCCGTGGGTGTCGTAAGAGGCGCAGAGGGAAACTAAACCAGAAGATAGGCAGACGCATCTTCCTGATAACAACTCAAAATAATAAGAATTGCTATTGCCAAACTGTCTGCTAAGCGTAGCAACTATGGCAAAATCCTTCCCATGAGGCAATCTTTGGAGGAATCCTATGTTCAGCAGTGGAGTTTTATAGGCTGTAATGGATTAACAATTATACTAGATTATTATATATTTATTTATATATATTTTTTTTACAACACCGAAGTGCCGAAAGAACTTTCAGTCCATCTGAAGGCAAGTCCATATACACCTGCAGCCAACTTCAAACATATAAGGAATGACTCACAGCTTGTAAATATACTGGTTATATCTACCCTTTAGAATAAAACGCATCACTGCTAGCACTACTATTCGGCGACAGAAGTAAGTAAGATTTTGGTACCGACGCAGTAAAGAAACCTACTAACCAGTAATATCAATAAGGCATAGATAGAGTTAATACCTTTATTAACTCTGCCTAGATATAAATATTTATAAAAATAAAAATTACATTTTCTTTGAAAGGTTTATCCATACTTATCACTGGACTAAAAGGTTCATCCAGGTCGGGAAAAAGCGACTATATGAAAGGCCAGATTCTGAGAGAGGGAGAGATAGAGAGAGAGAGAGAGAGAGAGAAAGATGGATTCCAATAGATGGCGCTATAGCTATCTTATTCATGCCAGACTCAGACAAAAACTCAGACGGACGTTAGGAATTCTGATTTGCAATTACAGCATATCCTCATTACAGGCTTAGGACTTTCAATAAGTATTCTTTGTAAGATTAATTTTTATTAATAGAATAATTTTTCTGCAATATATCTATATTCTATTCCATTCTATTCTGTTCTATACAGCGAAAGACGCTCATGCTCAGTCAGTCACTTACGGGCTGGTGGCGAAGAAGAAAAATCCTGTCGCAACAGCCTCTTTCTTTACTTAGTAAGGTAGACTACGTTACCACACCACTTTTATACTTATTTCTTGTATTTATGCTAGAGATTATTGGTTATATATTAATAATATATAAATAAAAAAAGAATATACTAAGCTATTTGTGCAATGGTTAGCTATAGGCAGTGTCAAGATTTGCGATGCAAATACGATAATTAATTACTCGTATTTTTTTAATATAAAATATGTACTCAACGAAAACTATGGTTAATTCTTGAAAACTGAATAAGACACTTTCAATATTAGTAAAAAGCGTTTTTTTTTTATTAATTTTGTACATATAACACTTGCACATGTAACATTTTAAAGTTAAATTATATCGGTTTATTCTTACACAGTAAACGCAGCACGTCACTAACTGTGATTAATGACAGCCATTACTAATATCGGGTTACGATAAAATCCGACGCGAGAAATGCCTACGATATTTCACACTGAGAGAGACAGTTTGCAAAACTTCGTTCTGATAAAAAAAATAATTTAAAATATATAAATTTTTTTAAATAACTGGTTATTATAAAATAAATATCAAAATCTGATAATATTTTATTCTGCTTACGTTATGAATTGTAAACATGTCGCAAATTACTTATAAAAAGGATGAAAAAGTAGATGACTGCTGCATGCGTCATTTTTATAGAATAAGGGTGACAAAAGAGCACACAGTCTACCTGATAGTAAGTGGATGCTGTGTCCCTTGGAGATATATAATAATCCACGATTAAAAATCAAAATGCAGATGCGTTGTAACCCCTGAGAACTAAGATGGAAAGCCTTGTTCCTTGTAAAAGGGTCTCCTGTTCTCTTCACTCGTCATACAAAACACAGTAGCGTTAAGCTGCTACTTTACGCTGGTATTCTGTGAGAGTGTGGTCCTTCCTCGGTCGAGTCAACCCATTCGTGCTACAACCATAATATAGCTGCAGCGTGACTAAACCACGTATAATCGTCATACTCGTAAGAAGGTGTGATGCCTTGAGGGGGTTGGTCTCCTTGAATCTGCGATCCACTTTAACTTAATATTACGAAGTGAAATTAATAAAAATTGCTAAAACAAAATTTAGGTGGGTCGATTCCTCCATTCATTCATCATCATTATCATATTTTCACTAGTCCACTGCTGAACATAGGCCTCCAGGGAATACCACAATACCACAACCTGCATCCGTCAACTTCATATATAGAGGCGTAAGAAAATCTACTGCCCCTTGTTATCCTATGGGTGTTGCAAAAGACGACAAATGGAAGTAGGATAAGAGATGAGTAGAAACATCTTTCTGGTAACCACTCAAAATAACCGAACGTGGCAACTAAGGCAAATATACCCCCAGTAACGGTTGATATTTTTTACGTTGAAAATCAAAAAGATTTTTTTATAGGATAAGGGTGACAAACGAGCACACAGTCCACCTGATGGTAAGTGGTTGCTGCGGCCCATAGACATCTACATGTATCCTCTGTTACAAATCAAAATGTAGATGCGTTGTCACCCGAGAGGACTAAGATGGAATGCCTCATTTCCAGTAAAATGGGCCCCCGGCCACCTGCACTCACCAAGCGAAACGCAGAGGTAAACCTCTACTTCACGCTGGTTTTCTGTGAGGTCGTGGTACTACCCCGGTTCGAGCGGGCCCATCCGTGCGACAGCAAAAGCTGCCGCGTGGCTCTACCACTGTTTAGATTTCTAAACTAATAAATTAATAAACTCAAACAAGAAATTGTGAATTTTTTATAAAAGAAAACAGGGTTAATTAATATTATGATGTTTCATTTTCAGAGAGATGCCTTATTTTTCATATTTTATAATACAGTACAATTTTATTGTATACCAAGGAAACAAATAACATAACAAGAAACAAATATAAAGAGGGAACAAAAGACGGTACGTTATATTATTTAATTACCACAATACTAACATAATATTATGACTTTTTAAATTAAATCGTAATCATTCTTTACCCTACAATTCAAAATAGGTTGCGTTAATTCAAAAAGTGTTGCTATTCACATGCTTACTTACATGCCCAAGAAATATGTGTTGTTATCCTTATTTGTACACGTAAAAGTCGTTTCTATATTTTTTCTTTCTTATTGGCTGGCTTCAGTGATTAAATAAGAAGAGTGCTTACAATTCCTTATGAATTATGGGAAGGTTCTGACATAAATGTTATACACAGATCATGTTTACTAAGGAGAATTTTCGGTCTTGATATAAAATGTACTAATAATTTCTTTGGCACAACACAATACATTTTATAATATTTACATAACTCAATCATAATGGCATCATATTTTATACTGTAATCATAATTATTGTAATTATTTCGGCTCGTGAGTGTCGTAAAAGGTGGCTATAGTAAGTGCCAGAAAAACCTTACGGTATCCGAAAGATGGCGATATAACCTATTTACTCATGACAAACATCTAGACCGGTGACGGGAAACAACATCAAAAGTGTTGACACTGAACTCATAAATCCGCTTTCTTAAATTTCTAATAATGCTTAAGCAAAATGCGTATAACTACCGAATATTATCAAAGTTGTTCGAAAATTCGACAGTAAAAACCGAGCGATCTTTAGGTGCGAGCCAAGATATATTAAAACTAAAGCAAAATGTTGGTAGTTACGTAGCATTTAAGCCTCAGCTCCTTATACAGGTAGTTGAGATAAGGATAGAATTACGATGGGTATATTGTATAAGGTACTTGCCTATGGAAATCCTGTTATCTTACACTTGATTTCATTTGATTTGATTTGATTTATTTTCACGCACAATCCCTGACGGGGTAGCCAGAGAGAACAGATCGCCAAGTGTCACGATCCTTACATACCTCTTTCGCTTCTTTCAGATTCATTATCTTCTACATACATGCACGTCTAGGTATCCGAGTACTCTTGACCCTCCCCTCTTCGTGCAGTTTGCTCACATGGTCTTCGAAAGTTAGTCTCGGTCTACCTCGACATCTTTTAATATTAACTTTCGCGCTATTTATTTTCTTCACCATCCGATCTTCACTCATTCGCTCAACGTACCCAAACCATCGCACCCAAGCACGTCCTTATCAATTTTTGTGATAAGGTCATCTTTCAAACCTGCCATATTGCGAATCTCTTCGTTTCGCTTTCGGTCGGCCATGGTAACGCCGTACATTTTACGAAGAGATCGCATCTCCACTGCATTCAACTTGCTTTTATGCTTCTTCTGGCATACCCAGGTTTCGCGTGCACTCTTCACTACGCCTTGCCTTTTGACTAATGTAGTCAGGGCACCATTGACTTTGTTCTCGGCAGCGACACCCCTTTCCACATCTAAATCACATCTTCCATCCCGGCTAAAAGCACTCCCCAAGTATACAATTTCATTTACCTGTTCTAGACATTCCTGGTTTACCCATATATCACACTTCGTTCTCTCTTCGTCCCTTTCAAATACCAGAACCTTAGTTTTATTAGCATTCAAACGGAGACCTTTATTTTCACATTCCTCTTTCATACACGTGACTAATGCCTTCAGTTCTGCCTCTGATGGTGCAATAAGCACTGCATCATCAGCATACAGCAGACAATTTACTTTAATGTCACCCATTTTCACACCCAAACAGGTATCTTTCAGGTTCTGTAAACAGCTGTCAAGATACAGTATGAACAGCCAGGAAGACATGACACAACCCTGCTTTACGCCCGATTGGAGGCTAAACATGGGTTCAGCCTCCCGCACACAGGCTTTACAGTCAGAGTAAAGTGACTGCACAGCCCTTAGCAATCGACCATTCACACCATACCCCGGCAACAGTTCCCACATTTTCTTCCTTACAACCTTATCAAATGCTTTCTCAATATCCACAAAAGCACAGAAAATCTTCTGGTTAGCAGCCAGAAGCTTTTCCGTGATCATGTGGAGAGAACACATTTGATCCGTGCATCCTCTTCCAGGTCTAAATCCGCATTGTGCCTCCCATAGAAATCTTTCCGATTTCTCTTGCGTCCTACGTTCGACACGTAGGATGCATGAGAAATCGGAACTTTCAGGTAAACTTTACTTGCTAAACTGGTCAAGCTGATCGCCCGATAGCACCCGCAGTCAAAATGTGAACCTTTACCTTTATATAAAGGCACAATCAGTGCGCATCGCCAGTCATCTGGGACATCCCCCGTCCGCCAGCACAAATTGCACAGCAGATGAAAGCTGTCCCAGACGCGAGGCCCACCATAATTGACCATTTCAGCAGTAACTCTGTCTAGTCCCGCAGCCTTACCACATTTCAAAGTTCGAATCGCACGTTCAATCTCTTTCATACTAATGACCTCAGTGTCATCGAGGTCCGGGTCTGGCGTACCAGTCACGGCGTCACCCGCGGATCCCTCATTAAGATTATCACACGCATACATTTCTCTATAAAATTCGCTCCATCGCTGCATGACGTCCGATTTTTCTGAGAGGACGTCATTGGTACTCGAAAGTACTTTGTTCATTCTTAAGGCCGTCGCACCACTTCGGGTCCTTCCAACTTCTTTCCATAAGAGTTTGGAGTTGTCCTTAAAATTGTGCGACAACCTTTCGTCCGCTTTCATTCTACACCTTTCACGCACTTCCTCAATCAATGATTTCGTGTGAACTTTCTGCAGCTTATATCTTTTTTTCATCTTCTCTCTTATATCCTTATCATTACTAGAGACCAAGTAGTCTAACCATGCTTTCTACTTCTTCTTTACAGCTTCTTTCACTTCATCATTCCACCATGCGTCTCTTCTTTTACCACTACCTACCTCTTTTTATCGTTCCACACACTTCTTCCGCTGCACTTACCATTCCATCCCTAAGGTTCTGCCATGTTCTTTCCACACATTCTTTTCTGCCATCGATGGTGTCAAACTTTTCGGCTACCCTCGCGTGATATTTGTCCTTAGTATCCGCTTCCTGAAGTTTCCAGCTTCGGATGCGACAGACCGACTGTGGTTCTGTTACTGCCGTCCGGTAGCGCCAACCTGCAAACAGACCTCTAAATCTAGTAATCACTAGATAGTGATCCGTTCCCAGGTCAGCACCCCTGAACACTCGCGTATCCATCACCTGTTTTCGCAGTCGGTCATCCACCAGGAACAAATCGATCGTACTTCTCTCATTCTTTCTTTCTCTAGTAAACATATGGATTTTCTTGTGATTAAACATAGTGTTTGTCACAAGAAGACCCTTTTCCTTGCATACAGCTAGTATAAGTTTGCCAGCATCATTAACCCTTTTATCGCCAAATTTTCCAAGCACCGACTCGTTCCCTGGTCGAGCGGTACCAACCCATCCATTCAAATCACCACATACAACAATTCTTTCGTTTCCCCCAACCAAATCTAGAACTTCTCTTACATTCTCCCAAAACTCCTCCAGCTCAGCCCTGGAAGACGAAGCTACTGGCGCATAAACAGCCAAAAGGAATCACTTCGTCAGTCCCAATTTAAAGCGAACCCAGAGAAGTCTTGAGTTCACAACCTTATATTCAGTCATAACATCGACTAACCGAGACGACAGCATCACCCCCACTCCCTGGCAGGCGCTCTCTCTCTCCGGGACTCCGGACTAAAGAGCTAACGCCCCGCCAGGGAGCTCTTCAGTACCACTGCCCTTGCTTTTGGTCTCCGACATACACACGACATCTAATTCTCTTTCTTTCATTATTTCGATCAGCTCATTCGTCTTATCTCTCATGCCTCCTCTAAGATTCCACGTGCCAACTCTGCACTGTGTCCTCCACCTTCCGCCGTATCGGGCTGTGCGTGACGGGTGGCGGTCCTCATCGCCGCTTTGCGCGCTTCATTCCACACCAGCGGGGATGAGCTGGTGTGCGTCGCCTTGGGGGGACGCCCTAACCCTCGTTGGCATGGATGCGCAGCTGTGTAGAATTGCAGCACTGAAAAGGGCTGGCAGGGGTCGCGACGAGCACGCTTCTACAATGACCTTCGATGTAATATTAACATTAAACTTGAAATTCCAATCTCAAATCAATATAATATTAAAGCTTTGACTTTGCTTCTAAAACTCAGTCGTTCCTTTGTTAAAATTAATCAATCAATATATTCTTTATTGTACACCAATGTACATTAAAACAAAAACACAATGAAATAAATTATAAAGATGGTACAATAGGTACGTGGTAGAACTACGCTGCAGCTATACAAAGTATATTATTTTATTTGCAATACGAGTGGGTCAGCTCGATCGGGGAGGGACCAAGCTTTCACAGAATACTAGCGTAAAATAGCAGTTTAATGCTGCTGTGTCGCTATGGTGAGTGTAGAAAACCAGAGACATTTTTTCTAGAAACGAGGCATTCCATCTCAGTCTTTAGGAGTGAAAATGCATCTGCATTTCGATACTTAATTGAGCATACATGTAGAAGTCTAAGGTGTCACAGCATTCACTTACCATCAGGTGCACTGTGTGCTCGTTTGTCACCCTATTCTATAAAAAAATGTTTAGTAAATAGGTTAATTTTCATAAAGGGTAGAAAAATAGGGAATGATTTTTATTTTATACTAGCTAACCCAGCGAACTTCGTACCACCTAACAGTCGATTCTTTAATTTTTTTTTAATACTTATTCTGCTATTCGGGACACCGGGCCATTTGTTTTTGAGTGTAACATCGTATAAATATTGACAAATATTGACATTAATATTTGTACCATACTAACGTCACTCAATTTTTTTGTCTTCCCGGAACCTCTCTTATAAGACTTAAACTTTATGGTGTGGTATTAAAGTTCAAATTGACTTTTAAGTATTATTCATCTGTTCTCGAGATTTGTGCTTAGCAACACATTCAACGATTCATTTTTATATTATAGATTAATTTTTTGACGACATTCCAGTTACCTTGTGCTTGTAATATGCTTGAGTACACTCAAAATGGTCAGAAATTTAACTTTTACTAAAAAGTAAACGCAGGCTTCAAATAACCAAAAGTCTTTGATACAATATGACTCAACTAAAGCTATTATATAGTTTCTTAGTTGTCTGAATTCGACCTTTACTTTTAATCATTCGTTTCATTTAATATACAAGACTAGCGGCCCGCCCCTGATTCGCCTGGATACGATCTGTTAATGCGACGTTTAGATTAAAGATAGTCAAAGAGCATTCATTTTATAAATACTCTGTATTTAAAAAAAAAAAACTTCTTTTTAAGTTTTTGGATAAAATGAAGCCTAGATTCCTCCTGTCATTTCTCTCTATCTATTCATAAAGGTTCATCGCAATCTATTCAGACGACGAAAATTTTTAAAATGGTTACACGAATATTTGTATAAATGTTTAATAGCATGCAAATATGATGAGTACTACAGAGACATAGTTTTTTATTTATATGTACAAATAAACAAAATTAGCGAAAAAATATATTTTACATTCGTTTCCCCCTCAGATTTCCTTGAAGCACGTTCTTTAACCACCTGTCTATCAATTTGTCGCGTATTTGATCAACTCGTCACACTACGTGCAGAGCGTATTTTATAGATTTACCCAACGATAGCCATCCTCTAAAAGTGTATTATTTATTATCTGTTTGGTAAGGTTCGTATAATATATTTTAATCCGTAAGCAGCAAAAGGTGCTTTCCATAAAAGTGTACCCTTATCTGCCGACTTCCAAAAAGGAGCCGGTACTCAATTCGACTGGTTGTTTTTTTTTTTTATGTGTGTTACCTCAGAACTTTTTTCTGGGTGAACCGATTTCGATGATTCTTTTTTTATTTGAAAGCTGGTACTTCTCGTGTGGTCCCAATTTGATCAAGGTCAGACCAATAGTTTTTAAGTTATTCTTAAATAACTTATATTGAAGTCGGCTGTACAAAATTTTTAATTTTAAATTATATTATTTCAATATATGCTAACCCTAGCGACCCAGGCCAGTGGTTAGTTAAAATAGACTTTGTATTGAGGTTATTTATATATGGAAAAATGCGTCCTTTGCTTTGGCTTACAAAAGTCTTTGATATAAAAATTATGATGTATTTTCTTGTTAATACGGTTGTATTGTTTAAGCGAATTAGCAACATTAATTTAATCAATTTTATATTAAAGTTAAACTTACATAGTTAAAGTTAAACTCACTGCTGAGCATTTCATCAGCCTCCTGTCATTTCTGAAAGGATTTTAGATCTCACCTTCACACCGTCATCTTGTAAGTATCTGTTCTTACGAGTATACGCTATAACGCAATGGTAGCTACAGATGTCCGATGCCGCCAACGTCTGAATGGACCATTAATTCGGCATAAGACCAAGTAGTGATTCGTCCCTACGTTGAACTCCCGATAGACCCTTGTATCTACCACTTAGATCCTCATTCTTTCATCTAAAATTATGAAATCTATAATTTTTTTATCATCTTATCTTTCCCATGTATACATGTGTATCTTCTTATGCCGAAAGAAAGTGTCCGTCACAAAAATATTATTTTCCACACATACAGTGAGTGAGTATAAAAAGAAATATTTTAATTTTCTTTAAAATCAATTACATATGTCCGAATAGTTTAAAATAACAGTCGTAAATATAAATATAATACCTATTAAATTTCTTTAATACGTTTTGGAAAAGTGAAACCTTTACTCCCTAAACAGCTCAAGCTTTTACATAAGTAAAAACATACATATTTTATTAGTCTCTAGTCCCAATGTGTTGAAATAATAGACCATAGAGTTACTTAATTTTATAGACTAAGGATAAAGATTAGTTAGGAATTAATTAAAAACTCAAACTATGTTAGTACTGTAGTAAATGAGTAATGTAACATACCGGCTTTTGTTTTTTCTTTATATTTTTTCGTGATACTTAATTTATTTTCTTGGTGTACAATAAATAATATTGTATTGAAACTTTGTTAACAGCAACGTTTTTCTTTAATACGGTATACTGCGTTAAAATCTCTCAATATAATGAAACATTATTAAAGTAATATTTAAAAAAAATATTTACTTCAATTCTGTAATGTTGTCCAAACAAAATTGTACAATATTTTTTTTGTTACACTGCTTTAGTGTAACAAAACAAAAATAACTAATAATATAAACAAAACACGTGTTGTAGATTCACATATATTTGAATAACTACCTTAAATATAGTTATCAGTTCTCACGAAAACTTGAGGGACAATTACCCACTGAAGTTGTCGCTTTTGGGTGACAGGGTGCGCGCGCATTGTAATAACTTAATGGTGTCGTTTTTAAGTGTCGGTGTGCGCGCGCATCGTAAAAATTCACTCTCACCATTTTTCCCTACACGCCAAAAGAAGTTTAAATTAAAAAAAAATTAATAATTATAATTTTTATAGAATAAGGATGACAAGCGAGTACACAGCCCGCCTGATGGTAAGTGGATATGGTGGCCTATAGACATCTACATCTATCCTCGATTAAGAATAAAAATGCAGATGCTTTGTCACCCCTGAGTATCAAGATAGAACGCCTCGTATCCAGTAAAAGTGTACCCTGTTCTTTACATTCACCATTCAAAACTCAGCAGCATTGAGCTGATAATATAAGATAACGTTGGTATTCTCTGAGATCTGAGCGTGGTCCTTCCCCGGTCGAGCCGATCCATTCGTGTTACAACCATAATATAGCTGCAGCATGGCTCCATCGCGTACAAAATTTATGTAACGTCATAGGGAGGTATTTGCAATAATTGCTACGCTTAGCTAGCGAGTTGGCAATAGCATTTTGTTAATATTTTGATATTTTTTCGCCTCTATCGACACCAATGGGATGATGTTATGGGGTAAGAGATAACTCTGCCATTACTCAGCATTTTTAATGTACGAAATATTGTTGAATAATAAATCGTGATTTCGAACTTTAATTGGTAAGTTAAAGTATTAACTGACATATATATTTATATATTTCCTTATCCAAGAACCTACAGTAAAAATACTTATTGTACTATAATATCGTAATCGAAGCGACAGTAGCCTAATGGCAGGGCGCGGACTCCGAACTCGAAAGGTCGTGGGTTCGAATCCGTCATTCGACTACTGTCGTGAACCACTTCTAACACAAGTACTTTAAGCTTACCAGAAGTGGTTAAAGGGAATATTAGTAATGTTTCAAATCATTACTAGTATATTTTAAAAAAAAATAAACATCCAATTTATAAACACTGTGTGAGAGTTGCAAGGGCTTCTCATTTTCTGTTGCACTCGGTCACGTTGCTCGTGGCGCGCACATAGGATTATCTGACGTATAATTGTAGATAACTTGCTTTTCTACCGACTTCAAAAAGGAGGAGGTACTCAATTTAACTGCATATTTTTTATGTGTGTTACGTCATAACTTCGTTCTACGTGAAGCAATTACGATGATTCCTTTCTTTATTTGAAATCTAGTGGTTCTCATGTGGTCCCATATAAATTTGTTCAAGGTCTGAACAATAGTTCTTGAGTTATCCTTATTAATATATATTTAAGTCAGTTGGAGAATTTTTTTAATTTTAAATTATTAATTTTTAACTTTCTTTTCCGTTTCAGAAGCCGTAATAATGGAATCGATATTTGAAAGACCAAATTTCACGAGCATGTGTTGAAATTAATAATAAAGCTTTTTTTTCTCGCGGATCTCAATAATATATTACGTTATATCGTATCAAAACCAATTTAATCCAACGTATAATTGCATAAAGAATACCCAATTATGTTTCCATTTAAAATCTATGATATTTTTATTCACCAAATGGTAAGGTGTGGGTAGACCGAAGAGCACTAACAGTTAATCACTTTTAATAGGACTTCTTTTCTATCTAGGAGTCTGTCTGGGTAGTGAGTACAATCATAGCAACGGCTGCACTTCTGCTTTCTGACCCGAATAGTATAGAGAGCAAATACAATCACAGGCTGTAAGAAATTCTATCTCAGTCCTCAGAGGTGGCAACGCATCTGTAGCCGTCTTTGTTTAAAGTTGGCTGCAGGCGTTCTTAGAAAGCAGCAGCCACTTTCCATCACATTCACCTGATCAAATACAAACAACTAACGAACTTACAAACAAATTTACAGTCCACTGTAAGTTCGTTTGTCACTTCAGTTTCTAACTCCCAACGAAAAATAGAGGTGTTATAATTTTAACGTGTGTATCTGTATAACTGTGTATATGTGTATCTGTGTGTCTGTCTGTCTGATCATAGCTCCTGAACGAATGAACCGATTTTGATTAAGTTTATTTATTTTTAAAGGTGTCTTAATCGCGAGTGTTCTTAGCTGTGTATCAAGAAAATCTGTTCAGCTGTTTGAAGATCATCAACTCTTTTTGTTTCGGGGGGTTTTAAATTTTTTAATATATATTATACAAAAAAAAAAACACTTAGTTTCTTTTATAACTTTATTAACTGGCCCGGCAGATCTTGTTCCGCCCCGTACGGTAAGTGAAATTAGTGTAATATACTGTAAGTGTAATAAATATTGCATGCATTATCTCAATCGGTTAAGTCGTTCAGAAGTTACACGATCACTGATAACGACGTAGCAACGATAACATATGTTATGGAGCAAGTGATTAATCAAGGTATTATGTGTAATGCTCGGACAATGTGAATAATGATATGTCAAATCTACGTAATTTTTTTTATAGGATAGGGTGACAAACGAGCACACAGTCCAACTGATGGTAAGTGGTTGCTATGGCTCATAGACATCTACATTTATCCTCGTTTGCGAATCAAAATGCAGATGCGTTGTCACCCGTGAGGACTAAGATGGAATGCCTCTTTTCCAGTAAAAAGGGTCTCCGGTTCTCTACACTCACCATACGAAACACAGCAGTGTTAAGCTGCTATTTTACGCTGGTATTATTTAAGACCGTGGTCCTTCCCCGGTCGTGCCGACCCATTCGTGCTACAACTATACTACCAGTATAGCTGCAGCATGGCTCTACCACGTATAAATACCACGAATAAATTAATACCGATTTAAAATTCATTATTTATCACATTCTCTGGTCATAACCTAACCTAACATAACCTATCTTTTATTACTTTGCCAAATAAGGATTTTATTCAAAAACCCGGTCAATTTAATTATTCAAGAGTTTTTATCATATTGCCCACATATTGGACATTTTTCAAACTGTCTGAACATAACCAAAAATGCCCTATTAATCGCTTGGTCCATAACATAATATTATATATGTAATTATATAATGTATGTACAGTAGTTAACTTGCTACTGTGTTTTAAAAAAAGCATTATTTTTTTATCAGCCTATTAATGATTCGGTTGTGCAGTGACTGTGCGTTTGATTTCTACGTGTCCACGGGTTCAAACCCTGCACGGGGCAAGTATAAGTTTGTCCTACAAATAGTTGCGCTTGATCCTGAATATCTGAACATGTGCAAATTATGTATATAACGACATGACGGCGGCGTCGTCACACGCCAGTATTGCAAAATTGTAAACAACACGTGCACACAACAACATAGTGGCCGTCAATGCCGTCACACCATCTCTTGTTTCATAATCCATTTAAGAATAAATAGTTTAATTCCAAAATAAATTCATAGCTTTAAAGTATTAACTAATCAAAATTAGAGCACGTTCGGATAGACGACCTTCAGAAAACTTGCTAAGATCCTTTTATACGCTTTATACGTTTGCACGGACTATTTGCATGACAAATACCATTACCCAACCCGACTCAATGCTGAGTTTGTAGGTATTCAAGTGAATAAACGGACTTCATAAGTTTCTTTGTCAGTGACTTTCAAAGCATTATTGGCTTCTATATTCCTGACATCATATCGTCAGATACAATTTTATTAAATGTAAGTACTAGTTCTTATTTACATATTAGCGGCTCAGAAGCACTACAAAAAATATCTGTAAAGCTGCTGGCCGCGGATTCGAATCCCATGCAGTAATTTGTAAGGACTATTAAGGACAATTTTCCTTCGAGAATTAACTACTCTGAAATTATCTTAAAAAATATACTTCACGTATTTTCTAGCTCTAGTTACTACAAGCGTGGCTCCTTGTCAGTCTAGGCTTCGATATACGTTGATACCACCCTTTTACCTATTACCTAACACAATTTTTGAGTTTAATTAGAAACGGAGACAGAATACATACAGGCAATGAAACCTCATTCCATCTTAGCTTTCAATCTTCATCGTCATTATAGAGCTGTAATAATCAATCTGAATACGTTAAAATGAATAAGATAAGATCCAATAATTATATGCGGTTAACCGTCGCAGAGACTCCTTAAGTTGCCTCGTTTAGAGTGGAAACACGACCCGTATTATCTACGGTGACATGTATTTATTAGTGTAATGTTTTAAACGTGGTAGAGACATGCTGCAGCTATATTAGTAGTATAGTTGTAGCACCAATGGGTCGGCTCGACCGGGGAAGGACCACGATCTCACAGAATACCAGCGTAAAATACAAGCTTAACACTGCTGTGTTTCGTATGGTGAGTGTAGAGAACCGGAGACACATTTTACTGGAAAAGAGGCATTCCATCTAAGTCCTCACGGGTGACAACGCATCTGCCTTTTGATTCTTTATCGAGGATAGATGTAAATGTCTATGGGCCACAGCCACCACTTACCATCAGGTGGACTGTGTGCTCGTTTGTTACCCTATCTATAAAAAAGAATTTCCTACAGACTGAATTTCGTAAACAACGTCCGCTCTCAACGGAAACTTGCACTCTCTATTGTCTCCCTCTCATAGACCAATGGGACGGTAATCCGACACGACCAGAGGGAGAGCAGGAGTTGTATCTAAGCCATTTACGTGCTTTCAAAGGCACGGTGGTGAAATACCGCCATCTACCTGAGTCCGGGCTATTACTGAGCATTTATTGATAGATAACCTAATAACTGATTTTGGTCCGACTCGGGTTTTAACCCGGGACCTAAAGATTATAAACCGTGTTTACGACCAATGGGTCAATGAGGTAACACGTTTAAAATTTTAAATAAATACATTAAATATTGTAGCGATCATTGGCCGTATTACAATTATACTACCGACTCAATTTGGAATAACACAAAATTCACTATTGACGAAACCAACGGAGAGCTTCACGAACTTCGTTTGATTAATAGAAGCCATATCTTATATCGAGTTGCGATAAAATCTTGTGTAAGAAATGTTCACGATATTTCACATCGCGTCGTGACAGTTTTCCGTTCAGTTGAAAACGTGTATCATTCGAAATACTATGAATAGATAAGAACTTAAATGTACAAATAATTACAGGCATGGTTACAGGCCATGCAAATAACTATCTCATCACTGTGTTACTATATTTCTTCGATAAAAAAATAAATAATTGATGGCGATATACAGTACCAAGAGTATATAGAAGCGGAAAGAAAAGAAAATGTTTTGTAGAATATTACAAGAGATGGTCTCTTAATGTGCGATGGAGCTTGTTAGGACGGGCGAAAAATATATCCATTGTGTCATTAAATTTGTTAACAATTTTACTCATTCTATCAATTGGAGAATTGGAGTCAAACACTGTTCTACGATGAAGTCTAGTCAATGGTTTCATCTTACGAGCAAAACGCGGATAACGAAAGGAAAGCACAAATCAAATTTACTTAAAATTTCAGGACAATCAATAACATCACTAATAATATTGGAAGCAAAAATTAATCAATAGTATCCCTGCTATTTTCTAGAGAAATCATTTTGAAATAGACCAAGTTATTTTCATATGATACACGCAGCTTATAACTCTTAAACCCACGTACGTGAAACAAATGTCTTATGAAACTTTTTTGGATCCGCTCGATTCATGTTTAGAAGTTTGGATTTTAAATTAATCTAATTATAAATCTGAAATCGAGATTGTTCGTATTTGATTAGATGTGGTAAAAAGGTTGACTTCAAACTTCCAATCCCATATCGTCTATTGAGTGTCGTAAGAGACGACATAGGGAAACAAACCAAGATGTGGGCAGGAGCGTCTTCCTAGTAACAAGTAAAAAAAACCGCCTGCCAAACGTGGCCTCTTTTAGGCAATTTATGTTCGATCTATTTTATCCGATATTTTATGGTAACTGATTATAATTTTGTTTTGATACGTCACACTCATACACGTCAAATAGTACGCTTAAATCTGAACAGCCGATCATATGTAGGCACTGCACAGTTGATAAAAGAGCGGCAAAAGAATGTACTAATATCGGTTTTTATGCCCAAATACTCAAACGCTACTCAATTTTAACCCTTTCGCTGTCCCGTGCACTACATATAGGTCATCGCTTTTGTCTTACTATTATGTCTGAAAACCGGATAGTAAAAGTGTTAAGATGCCGATGATTCTCGTGCTGTCTCTATCATTTGAAATCAAACTGACTGTGACAACACGAGACTTAACGACATCTTAAAATTGAGAAGCGTTTGAGTATTTCGCCATTAGACACGTAACCACTAAGTTAGCACTAAGTTACTCGTACGTTGACCACTAAGATAGCATGGATATTGCTAAGTCTACAAGCCCTCACAATTCTTCACAGGTTTGAAAAACGCGAACAATGGTCACAACTAAACCGCAGCTTATAAGTAAACTATTATCTGAGTTGTCGCACGTACAAACTAGCGACGAACTCTGTCCACAACACACAAGCAGTTAAAACTTAGTTAATTGCTTGCGTGATATTTATACAACACTTCCTTAAATATTTAATTCGACAACAGTATAAGACTGTCGTATATCATATTTGTATACTTCAGGAATGATACCATTCTTTTTATAGAATAAGGGTGATTTTTTGTTAATCACCTTTATTCTATAAATAAATGGTACCATATACAGTCCGCTTGATACACTTGATTAAGGAGATGCGGATTTAAGAATGTATGGGTCTATATATATTTAAGAAGACATTCTAACCTAAAGTACCTCATTTTATTTTCATTTTTTTTAAATAAGGAATTAAGGTTCTAAAGGAAATTTATTGGACATTCTAGTTATTACTTTTTATATAAGTTAAATTATATAAAACTACTAAATTGTATAATACTACTAAAACTATCTGTAATATTTTAGAGCAAAACGAGATTTATAAGCTATTGCAATAAGACACCTGTGATTTTTCTGGACCAATACGGCCAAGGGACCTTCAAGAAAAGAGCCTGTTCTTTTTTAAAAGACCCGAAACGCACCTGCGATTCTCCTGGTGTTGCAGTTGTTCATAGGCGGTGGTTGAAACTTACCATCAGGTTAGCTGCATGCTCGTTTGCATCCTCTCCTATAAAAAAAACACAGATTGGCGGGCAGACCGTAAATACCACCAGAGGGTAACAAACGAGCACGCTGCCTACCTGATGACAAGTAGATCGATAAATATAAGTAATGATAAATAATTTACCCCCCCCCCCCCCCAGGCCTACCATGGAATTCCTCGTTACTGTTAGCCACCAACTCACCATACAATACGCAACAACGTTATGCTGCTATTTTACCTCTCTCCCTTCCGGTCTCCTGTTCTATTCCTGCTGCATCATTAATACGCAGCATCGTGGCCACACCGTAATAAAAGATGCGAACAACCGAAGTCTAAATCATGCTATCAATATTTCTAAATGACTACGTAATATCAATCTCTATTATTATAGAATGGAACATTGGACGCTCCCCGCTCCAGGATGTACATCTTGCTGTGTAGCCAAAGTAAGAAGAACAAGTCCAAAGGTCAAACGGTAATTAAAACTCGACTAGATAAAAAAGTTTACTGAAAAGAGAAAAGTTTTTAGATGTCGTCACACTACTATCCTTACTTTATACGCACTTTCCATAATCCATAACATAGGAATAATCGGCCGAAAGTTCGGTAAAACTTTTACCGAACCGAATATTTGGCCGAACATAATTAGGCAGGATCACCTTGGTACCTTAACAATTCATGTCAAAACATGTTTACTTAAAACGCACGGGATTAACGCCGGACCCTGCCCCTTGCTCCCCACCACACCTGACATGTTATTGCATCATCAAGTACTGATCAAATTGCCGGCACGTGTTTATTTTTTAACTGTTTTTGTGAGAAATAAGAGTTTCGTTGTGTTACTCTTAAAGAAAATTGATAATTATATGATAAATTGAGTGGCAGGAGGAAATCTACTATTTGAGAAGTCTTAGAAAACATAAAACAGCGAATGAGGCTTCAATCTCTATTAACAAAAAAGTGGAACCTCCTAAAGTCACGATTCTATACTACTTTAAGACAGTAAAAAAATACGTCTGTACACAAAAAGACACGGATCAGCTTTTTCGTTAGGAACGATAATAAAAACAACTCTTTTCGACTTCTACATCAAAATATAGCTGGTGTACTAAACAAAATTGACGTTATAGACTTGACGCTAACGGAATTATCACAATCTCATAAATCTATTGACATTGTATGTTTAACTGAAACGTTTATACAGCGAGGTTGCGAGGCCAATTTGAATTTAAACGGATATAGGCTGGCTACGTCGTTCTGTCGACCGAAACAGAGACGGGGTGGCGTTTGTGTTCTCAGCAAAAAAGGATTGGAATGCAAACCTATTGATATTGCTAACCAACTTGCTTGTCCCTACCACTTCGAATGTTGTGGAATAGAAATCGCGCAATATAACCTTACCATTATATGCATTTATAGAACACCAGATAGCAATGTTAATCTATTTTTTTTACAAATTAAATGAACTTTTAAATAATTTAACAAACAAGAAGACGTGCAAAAAAATATTTTATGTGGCGATTGGACGATTCGGCGATTGGAGACATCCTCAAAGAAGGAAAAAATACGTGCGAGCTATTTGAAATATTAGAAAATTACAATGTATCTATCCACATTAAGATCCCTACTAGGAAAAATGCATGTATTGATCAAGTAGCCAGCAATATAAGCAAGGTAGATGCCGAGGTCTTAAACCTGGCATTATCAGACTATGAATCAGGCCAAGTCATATCGTTTCAAATTCAAAGAAAACCTACTGTAACAACCTGGCATGAATTTCGCAGAGACTACAGTAAAGAAAACATTCAAAAGTTTTCTGACTGTCTATCGCGTCTCTCTTTTTCGGAAGTATACGATCAGGCCAGTGTTGATGAGGCCTATAGATCATTCCATAACTTGTTAACTCTATTTCATGGACTTTGCTTTCCTATAATTAAACTTAAAAGAAACAACATGTGTAATAGAGGTAGCTGGAAAACAAAAGGTATAAAAAAGTCAAGTATTACGAAAAAAAAACTTTACCTAACCTATAAATACTCAAAAACGAATATTATGTTACAAAAAAATAAATACGAAAAATATAACTATCTTTTGAAAAAGTGCATATATAAAGCTCAACAATAAACCAACTTAAAATACATTCTAAATAGTAAAAATACTTGCAAAGCTACTTGGAATTCAGTAAATTCAAGTATAAATGAAACTACCCAAATTCATAAAATTGACGTAATTAAATTTAATGACCAAACAATTAGTAACCCTGACATGATATGTGAATTATTTAACAATTTTTTTATTGACCTAAGTAACATTAAAAATACAAATAAGTCTGGTAGCAATTCTGCTCAACCAAATATAGATACAAATCCAAATACAATTTTCTTACAACCAACGGAACCAGCGGAAATTAAGAAAATAATCAATGAATTAAAAAACACGGATTCAGTTGGCTACGACGAACTCAGCACCAAAATACTAAATTCATTTGCCTGTTATATCTGTACACCGCTGAGTTTCCTTATAAACCCATCATTTGTCGAGGACTCATTCCCAGAAGATCTTAAGATTTCTATAATAAAACCAGTTCACAAAAAAGGAGATGAAAAGGATCTCAATAACTATAGACCAATAACTTTGATCCCAGTAATATCAAAGATATTTGAGAGAACTATATACGATAGATTAAGTAAATTTATTTAAAGATTTAAAGATCTTAACTGAAGATCAATTCGGTTTTCGCAAAAACAGATCTACAACTTTAGCATGCTTCAACTTTATTAAAGACATAGCAGAGAGTATCGATAGAAAAACTCCAGTAACTGCTCTCATGCTGGACATGACCAAAGCCTTTGATCTTGTTGACCACAAAATTCTATTAAACAAAATTGAAAGTTACGGGATAAGAGGTGCGGCTTACACGTGGCTAAGCAGTTACTTGCAAGGCCAAAACAATGCACAGAAATCACTCGGCTAACGCAAACACAACAAGACGGCATATTTACGAAAGAACTACATCGTTCACAGTTTAGATCTAATGACCGTGGTATCCCTCAGGGTAGTATTTTAGGACCTTTAATCTTATTGCTATATATTAATTAATTCTCTAAAATAACCAAGCATAAATGCATCTTGTTCGCAGACGACACAACTTTTATCTCTAAATGCACCAAAAAGACATATATGAAACCGAAATAAATAATTCTATTCATACTATTGTGACATGGCTTAATTCTAATAATCTCTTACTTAATATTGACAAAACAAAAATAATACAAATTGGAAATTACAAAATGGAACCTATAAATATGAATATAAAATATGAAAATTCGAAGATAGAAAATGTTGAATCAGTTATGTTTTTAGGTATAAAATTTGACAAAAATTTAAACTGGAAGCTTCACATTGAGCAGGTTTGTACAAAATTAAACCGGTTTGTGTATGCTTCAAAAAGATTGAGAAAAACAATATCACAAAAAGCAGCCCTAGCTGCTTATCACGGTTATGTGTGTTCAGTATTATTATATGGTCTGCATTTGTGGGGGAATTCTGTTGATATGATTAGAGCGTTTAAATTACTAAAGAAATGTGTGCGAGGTGTATGTGGTGCGTGGTTTCTTGATAGCTGCAAGCCATTGTTTAAGATACGCGTATTGCCTTTGCCATGCATGTATATCCGAGAAATATGTATTTTTGTAAAGCGACACCCGAATTATTTCAAAACCCACACTGAATCTCTCGAAAGGCAAACAAGGCATAAAAATAGATTATTTCATGCCAAATGCAATTCTAGATTTTAAGCAAATAGTGCTCCTATGATGGCTATTAAAATATATAATAAATTACCCAAGAACTTAAAAGAAATGCCTTTGAATAAATTTAAAATTTAGATTAATAAATGGCTTCTTGACAAGTGTTATTATAGTGTTAAGGAATATTTTAATTGATTATAATATTATTAAATGTTAATACATTATATAATTATAATTTATCTATTTTGACATTATGTACAATTAAATTTGATTATTTTTAGATATATTTGCACACCGGTACAACTCCCGGTAGAATATTATTGAAACTTACCCCTATACTAAATACCTGTATTACCTACACATTTTATTCTGCAAATAAAGATTTTGACTTGACTTGACTTGACTTATTTTAGAGAAACTGACGACCAAATTACAGGGAAATATGTACAATTTGCGGAAAAATACTTTCGCGGGGTGGCAGCGGCAGGAAAGCTTCCTGGGTTTTGAGCAATAATTTAAAATTGGCTCAAATATACAAAATATTGAAACGACACAGCATGAATCCGTAGTTTTAAAGGTCACCCAACGCTATACCAGAGGTGCTCAATCTACAAATGCTAAAACCTCTCCAACCACTCAAACTGCATTAGAACATTCGTTTATTTCCAAATGGTGAATCGACGACCATAGATCACTTCCAATTACGAATTCAATCGCTGAAGATAAAGGTTTTAATCGGCTCATGCAGTTGATAAGCCCAAATATCAAATACCGAGCCGAAAATATATAGATGAAAAAGTTATTCCACAACTGTATGAACAATTGAAAAGCACTATTCAAGTTGAGCTATCTAAGGTCAAAGGTTTATCGGCGACATCTGACATATGGACAAACATGTTCGTACATTTCAATACAGTGGACATTTTGAGTAGCACTTTAACAAATGTTCGGTGATCTAACCGAATATTCGGCCGAAGGGGAATATTCGGTAAAGCTTATGAAAATAAAGAATATCAAACAAATATTCGGCCTATCTCTACTATTTACATGACATTCGAGTTTTTGAGCTTTCGAGCCTTAGTCCACTCAAAATGATTAGAAACTTATGAGTTTTTAATAAATAGTAAAAAGATAAAAAATCATATGATACCTTCAGCAGTCCATGCTAAAACATAGTAACAAACAAATTTTTTATCGAACCAGTGGTAAAGTAAAAAATTACTTTCAATAAGAACTTCACATGTGATCTATATTGAATAAAAAATTATTCTATTCTATTTTATTCTGGTATTTGTTAGTGTTAAAGCCCCAAATTATGAAGCTTTTTTATATAGTAGAGGGTGACAAACGAATACACAGTCCACCTGATGGGTAAGTGGTTGCTGTGGCCCATAGACATCTACATCTATCCTCGTTTGCGAATCAAAATGCAGATGCGTTGTCACCCGTGAGTACTAAGATGGGATGCTTCTTTTCCAGAAAAAGGCGTCTCCGATTCCCTACACCCACCATACGAAACACAGCAGTTTTAAGCTGCTAATTTGCGCTGGTATTCGGTGAGAGCGTTGTCCTTCCCCGGTCGAGCCGACCCATTCGTACTACAACTATACTAAAATTATATAGCTGCAGCATGGCTCTACCACGAATAAAATTATGCGAAAATTATTTATTCTTTTTAGTTCTTTCAAATTAACTATTACTTTATATTAAAAGTCCAATTTTATAATTTTCTCGACCACTTTGCAATTTACAAAATTTTCATATTTTATTTTTTTATAAAAAAAAAACGTTACATCCACACTAGGATTTTCTCCTGTATCCTGGGGGCAGTATGCATACATAAATTGCACAAGTACAAACATGCAGACCCGAAACAATTATTAATAGGCCATACAAATACTTTCCCGTGCGGTATACGAACCCACGGCCCTTAGCGCAGCAACTCATTGCTAAGCCACTGCGCTACGGAGCCGTCAAATATCAAAACGATAATTATGATGAACATACATATACTATTGAAAGATAACAAAGTTTTGGATTGACCTACAAGCTTTTAGATCGCACTTACGTTCCTTTCTTACAATCCAAGATCTTGGGGCCTTAGACGTTACTTATTTTTATGTACTACAATTTAGGTAGTTGTAGGTAACAGGTGAGAAAAGCGCATTAAGATAATCAATATACGTTGTAGAGTCACGCTGCAGCTATATTAGTTGCAGCACGGATGTGTCAGCTGGACCGGGGTAGGACCACGTTCTCACAGAATACCAGCCTCAAATAGCAGTTTAAGGCTGCTGTGTTTCGTATGGTAAGTGTAGCGAACCGGAGACCCCTTTTTCTGGAAAAGAGGAATTCCATCTTAATTCTCACGGGTGACAACGCATCTGCATTTTGATTTTTAATCGAGAATAAATCTAGGGCCACAGCTATCCACTTACCATCAAGTAGACTCTGTACCCATTTGTCACTCTTATTCTATAAAAAAAAAATTGATATTTGTTTGCATTACCTCTTCTCCCAGCAAGAACTAATGAATAGGGCAAAACTAACATGCTAATATTATATTCATTATATGAATAAAATTATTATTCCGATGATATCCCGGACATCAGTCTGAGCGAGATTAGAATGGCTCTCCAGCACCTTAAAAACGGCAAGGCCCCAGGCGAGGATGGATTTACAGCGGAGCTTCTGAAAGCGGGTGGAAAACCGGTACTTGAAGTCCTTCAGAAGCTCTTTAATTCCGTCCTCCATGGTGGCATTACACCGGAGGCGTGGAGCAAAAGTGCGGTGATCTTGTTCTTCAAGAAAGGCGACAACGCTCTCTTGAAAAACTACAGACCGATTTTCCTTCTGAGCCGCGTCTACGTGCTGTTTTCGAGAGTCATTACGAATCGTCTCGCGCGCAGACTTGACGACTTCCAGCCTCCCGAACAAGCCGGTTTCCGAAAAGGCTTTAGCACCATAGACCACATACATAACCTTCGGCAAATTGTACAGAAGTCCGAGGAGTACTATTTGCCACTATGTCTGGCGTATGTGGACTATGAGAAAGCCTTTGATTCCGTCGAAATTTGGGCGGTGCTGCAGTCCCTTTAGCGATGCCAAGTTGACTGTCGGTATATCGAAGTGTTGAAGTGCTTGTACAGTAGGGCTACGATGGCTATCCGAGTACAGAACCAGAGTACGAAACCTATCCAATTGCAGAGAGGTGTAAGACAGGGTGACGTTATATCTCCGAAACTCTTTACCGCTGCATTGGAAGATGTTTTCAAGCTTCTGGACTGGAAAGGATACGGTATCAACATCAATGGCGAGTACATCACTCACCTTCGATTTGCCGACGATATAGTCCTTATGGCAGAATCGCTGAAGGACCTAAGCACTATGCTCAATGACCTTAATAGTGTTTCCCAACGGATAGGTCTTAAGATGAACATGGACAAAACAAAGATCATGTTTAATGTCCATGTCACACCTATGCCGGTAGTTGTTGGGAACACTAAGCTCGAGGTTGATGACGAGTATGTTTACCTGGGACAAATAGTCCGACTAGGTAAGTCCAACTTCGACCGAGAGGTCAATCGACGGATTCAACTCGGTTGGGCAGCGTTCGGGAAATTACGGCACATCTTCTCGTCAGGTATACCTCAAAACTTGAAAACGAGACTGTACACCCAGTGCGTGTTGCCAGTGATGACATACGGAACTGAGACGTGGTCCTTCACTGCTGGCCGGATGAGGAAGCTCAAGGTCGCTCAGCGAGTTATGGAGAGGGCTATGCTCGGAGTTTCTCTGCGTGATAAACTCAGAAATGAGGATATCCGCAGTAGAACTAGAGTGACCGACATAGCCCAACGGATTAGTAAGCTGAAGTGGCAATGGGCCGGCCATATAGCTCGAAGAACCGACAACCTATGGGGAAGAAAGGATCACGAGTGGCAGCCTCGTACCGGCAGGCGAAGTGTAGGGCGTGCCCCCACTAGATGGAGTGACGACCTGGTAAGATATGCAGGAAGTCGATGGATGCAGGTGGCTCAGGACCGTGCTTTGTGGCATTCTTTGGGGGAGGCCTATGTTCAGCATTGGACTTGTGAAGGGCTGTAATGATGATGACTAAAAGATCCTCGAAGCATGCAATAATTACTGATCAGTTGTCCCTTTAAATAGTTGTTTAACATCATGCCCAAATTTTTGCCCCATCATCATCATTACAGCTCTTCACAGGTCCACTGCTGAATATATACCTCCCTCAACGAATGCCACAAAGTAAATTTTGCCTATGTCATCACAATACGTACCAATTTTAATTTTTCAATTACTTTTTAAATTAATATTCTTTGTATTGGCACTGTCAAGAAACGCAAATACATTACTCACTTTCTTACAGAATCTTGTGGGAAAACTAATAATCAACATGTCAGCCATTTACTGTCGGCGGCAAATTATGCTTTTAGAGCTCGCAAAAAAAATAACTTGATCTTACTCATAGTTTATATAGTTACATAGTTACTCGGATTATTTGTTTACGAAACTTAGGTAACTATTTCAATAATTTTTGTGAGCAGCTAGACCAATCGTAGGGGTCGAACATCCCCCAGACACAATAAAAATGTCGCTGTGAGTATTAGGTTAGATGTCTTTATAACACTGTTTCATTAAACTTAAGTTATTAATGGTCTAACGGACGTCTTCAATAATAATGAAATAATATTGTAATTCTTAATTATTATTTCATTATTATTGTGTAACATTATTGTAAAATAAAATACAAACATAATGAAAACCTCAATGAAAATCATACATTTTAACAAGTGAACAACTATATGTTAATTGTTGTTGACTTAAATCCGAAAGATTTTTACTGAATATGTTAAGAAAATTAGCAATTAATTTCTTTAAATAATAACTATTTAGTTTTTAATCTTACAAAAAACATAGAAATGGATACTACAACAACATTTAAAAGGATTAGTAAAAATATTCATCACTTACGATTTATCAATAAGTTTTTTTTCTTTTAATAATCTTTATCATCATCAATGAAATTTGTTAACTCATCATGAAGCCAACTTGTATTGAATATCCAAATCATCATCATCAGTATCCTAAGTTTCGCCTTCTGTTAAAATAAATAAAGTAATTAATATTAGAATAACTACAAATATATATATATATAGATATATATATAATATATATATCGAAATAAATATTTGAAGTGAAAGTAAAACTCCTGATACTTTGTCAAGCGATTTATGGAACCTTCGTAGAAATTGTGGTAAAGCCACAAAAAAAAAGCTACAGCTATGCTATGGTTCTAACATGATAGGGTTGGCTTGACCAGGGAAGGACCACACTAATAGAATACCACCATGAAACAGCAGAATAATTTTTCATTATTTTTTCCTCTTTTCACTAGAAAAGAGGCATAAAACCTAGTCCTCAAGGGTGACTACTGCTTTTTGCTACATTCTGTACTTTGATTCTTCATCGAGGATAGGTGAAGATGTCAACCACTTACTATCAGGCGGACTGTGTGCTCGTTTGTTAGCTTAATTCTATTAAAAACATGGTATTTAATAAAATAATAATATTTATTTAATAATAATTACCTGTGACAACAGACAAATAGACACACCGTAATTTATTCCATAATTATACTGTTTTGCTAAATTGACATGGAAATTAGTACTTTGATCTAATAAATTAACGCTGCAGTTTCTAACAATACCTTAGTAAATTACTAAGCGTTAGTTTCGTATTTCTGTAAATAAATATTAAGCTAAGAGAGATCGTATCATAATCTTGAACAAGGTGAATTTGTAATTCAAGATCGTCTGGGAATGCGCTCAGGTGGAGATATTCAATAAGTTTTATTGATTTTGTATATTCTTTTATAGTATTCTTGTCTGATTGCAAAATTTTGTACGAATATAAGTTACAAACAAACTTATACTCCATCTGATGGAATGAAGCTACTAATTAAATTTTACTAAGATTATTAAATTTATTGAATATAATTTATATTGACTTTAAGCAAAGAAGGCTACATATACGTTGTCACCTTTGGAAACTAAGATGTAATTAAGGGGCCTTTAGATGAATAATTTTAAGAATAGTTTAGTAAGAAATTTCCTTTCCATAAAAAGTAAAGGCTGACTTCAAATAACTAAAAACATAAAATAAATAACAGCTTCTGAAGTCGGAGCTTTAATACTTCTATACATTATGCCTTCGCATTGACTTCTGAAGACATTAATTATTTTATCCTATTTAATTATTTGAAGTCGGCTTTTACTTTTTATTAAAAGCTAATTTTTCAACGTAAGTATTCTTCAAACTATTCATCTAACGGTCACTTAATCTACTTACAATTTAAGTGACTCTCAGTATCTAAAGTAGAGGTCCTTAACAATCACCGTATCTGTATTATATCTAGCCATTTCCCTCGCAATTCAATAAATGGGATTGTGCTATTAAAAACATTGATTTTCATAGAAGATTTATCTTTATACGAATATTTTAATTAAAAAGGTAATCTAGTTACAGTAATTAATAATTTCGAAAGGCACATGAGAATAAACTATGTTATAACTAAAACTATACTACGAAAAATACAAATAATAAATCATTACTTTCGCAAAATCGTAAACAAACTGACAACAACACATTTCACAAATATATCAAAGTCGGGTGCAGCCTTCAGAAGAGCGTTGATTGAGCTGTTCATTCGACATAGTAGGGAGTGAGGGAATCCACAACTTTTTCTGCTACCAGGGCGGCGCCACTAGAAAGTGAGGTATATTTGACAGATTTCATGGCATGGAAGTTAATTTTCTCGGAAAATGTTAAACTTATTGTTTATTTCTATACTATAAGCTATATTTTACATTAATAATATTAAAAATAAATAAATCAAACCCCAGATATTCATAAAAGTAGACAAATTAAAAAAAAGTTCAAAATGTGGAAAAAATTAAAAGAGCAAACCACGGACGCATTGTTTTATATATTAATATAATACTCTAGAAACTGATAAACTTTTATGAGAAAGCAACTTCTCAATTAAATTACATTGGTAACAAAAAACTGTACCTCAGTGTCAACTAGCGACATCTGTTGAGCAGAAAACGATTATACCTAATTTGCGTGTAAAAAAATAAAAATAATGTGCGCGATGACGCCGCCGCGAACGATCTAAGCCGGTGAGATGGCCTATGTCGCAGGTAGTGGTCAGGCACATAGATCTTGTATAAGATATTGTGAAATTATAATTATAATTTCTCATTAAATAGCTTCTCATTAAGTGGTAGAATATCCGCACATATCGCCCCGTGGGTGACGTAAGAGGCAGACTGAGAGAAAATGAAACAGAAGATGGGCAGCAGCATCCTCCTGATAACAAGTCAAAATAATAAAATGCGGTGACCAACCCGCCTGTCCAGCGTGGCCACTGTGGTGAAGTCCCCACTATGAGGCAACCTGTGAGAGAGGCCTATGTTCAGCAGTAGACTTTAATAGGCTATAATGGAATGGAATCAAGGTCATACACAGCATCTTATAGAGAGGTAGGCGACAATGGAAGTATGGTAAGAAATGACTTATCTTCTTCGGCGGAAGTTGTAGGTGTCCATGGACTGCAGTAGGCAGCCAAAATTTTGTACAACCGACCTCAATATAAATAATAAGGATAACTCAAAAACTACTGATCAGACCTTGATCAAATTTATATGGGACTACACGAGAAGTAACAGCTTTCAAATGAAAAAGAAATCATCAGTATCGGTTCAACTAGAAAAATAAAACTTTCCAAATGTGAAAAAATAACGAATAAAGTTTTTATTATAACTAGATATTTCTAAATAAAGTTAAGTTACCTTGAGCTTGTGATCGAATAGCCTATTTGAAAAGGTGGACTCTAATTTCGTTTGCCACTTCAGTTTATTTGTCTATCTGTCTGTCAGTCTGATATAACAGATCACTATCCGGTTATGTTGGGTCTGAATTTAAATAAAATTAAACCCATGCGGCCGAGCCGAACAGTTCTCAGAAGAAATTTTGAAGGAATTAAAAAAGATCTCTCTACTTTTGACTGGACTGTAGTTACCGACAAAAAAGAGGTGAATGAAGCGACGAGCATTTTCACAAATATATTAGTGAATACATTAAGTAAGCATACGCATGAAGTGAGACTAACCAGAACAGAATATAATTTAAAACCCTGGATCACACCGGGACTCATCAGATGCATGAAACATAAGGACCGACTTCACCAACGCACAAAGCTTGAACCTGATAACGTTCCGCTTAAGGTCACCTATACTAGATATCGGAACTTTTTATTGATATCTTGCGTAAACGTAAATTAGATTTTGAGACCAATAAACTAATCGAAAATAAGAATAACCCACGAAAACTCTGGAAGTCAATTAAATATTTTTGTAATTTTCCCAACAGTAAAAACGATTCCACAGAATTATTAGATATGAAATGCTCTGATATAACAAGTTCCCCACTTGACTTATGTAATAGCTATTTTTCAACGGTAGGAGTAAACCAAGCAAATCAAACACTTAATAAAATTAATAAAACTGAGCAAGATCTTGCTAGTAAAATACGAGTAAATTGTAACTTCACAGAATCATTTTTCATGACTCCCACTGATCCCAAAGAAGTTAGTGCTATGATTATGGGATTACAGAATGACAGGGCTCCTGGCATGGATGGCTTAGCTAACTCTTTAATAAAACATATAAAAGATTCGATCATCCTGACACTCACCTATATCTACAACCTAAGCCTAGAAAGCGGAGTTTTTCCATATAATTGGAAACTTGCATCTGTTTGTCCTATTTATAAAGGATGTGGCTCAAAGGTAGCTGTAGAAAATTATAGGCCCATCTCGCTATTAGGTGTCTTTTCAAAGCTACTTGAGAAGCTTGTAAACAAAAGGTCAACCGGATATTTGGAATCTCGACAGTTGATTTCGCCAGGACAATTCGGTTTTAGAAAAGGTCGAAGTACTGAAGATGCTGTGTCCCTTTTAACATCTACGATATCATCAATACTTGACTCTAAACAGAGCTGTGTGGGCGTTTTCTTAGACTTAGCCAAGGCCTTCGACACTGTGTCAATTCCAATACTTTAAAAAAAAATAAACTTTATGGGTGTTAGAGGTATTGCCAGTAATTGGTTTCAGAGCTATCTCACGGACGGGAAACAGTGTGTGAAGATTGGTCGGGCTGTGAGTCTGCCACAAAATGTACCTTTTGGTGTACCGCAAGGCAGCATACTTGGTCCTACGTTATTCACTGTCTATATCAATGATATGCATGACCTACCCATGGAAAACGCCCAAACGATATGTTACGCCGATGATACTGCTATCGTATTCCATGGCTCAACGTGGAACGATGCTTTGTACAGTGCTGAAAGAGGTCTAAGAGAGGTCTTTAGTTGGCTACAAAATAATCTCTTGACCCTAAATACTAAGAAGACTGTGTACCTATGCTTTCATAAGACAGCAGTCGCTCCGCCAGTACAACAAACAGTAGTTAAGATTCATGAGCCTTCTTGCACAAGCAAATCGTGTGCCTGTGAGACCTTGAGTAGATCGGATGTAATTAAATATCTCGCTGTCCTTGTTGATGATAAACTGACATTTGAAAATCACATAATAGCTCTTTCGGCTCGAGTCAGGAGGGTTATTGGTGTTGTAAAGCATCTGCGCGACATAACAGGATTAAATACTCTAAGATCTTTGTATTTTGCGTTATGCCAGTCGCTTATTACTTACTGTATTACTTGCTGGGGAAGTGCAGCAAAAACATTCCTGATCAGAGTTGAGAGAGCGCAACGTTCGGTTATAAAAGTAATGTTAAAAAAGCCGTATAGATATTCAACTCTTGATTTATATAAGGACTGTGGACTATTAAATGTAAGACAACTTTTCATATTGAAGACCTCCCTAACTGTTCATAAGAGTACTCTGGCATCTCCAGAGTATAAGACATTATTGAAACGAAGAGTATTCCGCTTGCCAACTCCCGCTATCAACTCTGCTTTTTCTAAACGTTTTGGGCAATTCGTGAGAACTCAAGTGTACAACTCCGTCCTTAAGTATTGCGATATAAAAGAAAAATCAGTAGTGGAAGCTAAAAGAACCATAACAAAATGGTTACTTACTCTGAGCTATGATAGTACAGAAAACCTAATTAAACCGTAATCTTTATCATAAATGTACGTAAATAAAATATATGAATACAGTATGTAATTCGAGGCGTAATTCTGTACCGAACGTAATTTTAGATTTTACTAATGATAATTGATCTAACTTTTATTTTATTAAATTAATCTACAGTGTAGTACGTAAAAAATTTTGTTATAAATTGTAGCAAAATATAGAAACATTGATAGTAAAATATATAATAAATGAATAAACTGATGACCTTCTCGCTAAACAGCTCTCAGCTTTTTCAGACAAACCTTTGGTGATAAAGATTATAATAAAAAAATATAAAAGTGTTCACAATGATGACACAAGCGTACAAGTGAATACATATTATGAACTACTTATAGGGTATGAAAATATAAGAAAAAGAGATATATATTATACATTACATATATATAACCACAAACTTATTGTAGAGCAGCGGATAAGACATTATAAGAATATACCTTTATTAAAAAGTACAAACAAAATTATAAAACAAAAAAAAACATTATTTTCACATAAAGGATTCAGAAACTTGTTTAGTACTTTTTATAAAAAAAAGTATTCATTATAACTTTATACTATAGTATACTCTTTTAACTGTTCTATCCAATATCACAAATTCTAGGCAATTACTAGAATGTCGTCTAAATAGTTATATTAAAATCTTAATTCCGGATTTTATCCTTAATAATGCGTATTTAAATTAAATACGCATTATTAAGGATAACTCAAAAACTACTGGCACCAGGTGTCAAATAAAAAATAATCATTATAATCGGTTCACTTAGAAAAAAAGTTCTCAGGTAACACACAAAAATAAATACAGTTTAATTGTTAACCTCCTCCTTTTTTTAAAGTTGGTTAAGAATACTTTAAATTGGTTCAGTGGCTTGGACGCCACTGAACCAATTTAAAATTTTCTAACCCAGTAAATATACATAAAAAAAAAACAGATGCGTCGTAGAAAAAACGCAACATTCTCATTTTTCTCTTAATGTTTGATAGGATCAAATAATACACTCCGTGAAGTAGAGTACAGTAGAGATAGAAATTGACTATGTCAACGCAGTCTGTCCACTCAAGTTCTTAGTGCAAAAAATATGTACCTTATTGCGAAATCATAAAGACGCTCAAGTTGGATTGATGCAATCTTAAGCATACACCAGCGTAATCAAAGATATGGAGATGTCCAACATATTTTGATGCAAAGCGTCCGAAATGAAGCAATTAGAATAGTACGAATATGTTTTGATAGTGGTTAGGAATTGTTACATTGACATCTTGAATAGTAATTTGGCTTATGCAAGTATCGTAATCGTATCCAAAATGCTAGTCTATTTGGCAGACTTCATTCTGTGTAAGGAAAAATTGTGATTTTATAATAATTGCTGGGGCGAACGAACGTGCGGCTCACCTGATGGTAAGTGACTATCTCAGTCCAAAGAGGTCACAACGCATTTGTAGTCTCCTATGTTTGAAGTTGTCTGCTTCCTCTGAATACTGAGTACATATATTGGTAGAATATATAATAAATATATATAGGGTAAATAAATAAACCGCGTAGTGGCGGTCAAGAATATCCACTACCCCATATCCTCCCGTGGGTGTCGTAAAAGGCGACAAAGGGAAACAGGAAAGAGATGGGCAGCAGCATTTTCCTGATAATAGCCAAAATTACAATAAAAAAACTGCGGTTGACAACCCGCTCGCCAAGCGTGGCAACTATGGCAAATACCCCCCAATGAATAAAGCAACAAACAGACGGCCCCCAGTCCCCGGCGCCCCCGCTATTCCTGGCTACGGTGGCGACCATGGTAACAGCGGGGCAGGGGGTGAAAAGAATCTCCGGTGGAGGTTCGGTTGCCACTTTAGACGACTCGACCTGGCAACGTACAACGCACGCACCCTGAGGACTGACGAGAAGATTGTGGAGCTGGAAGAAGAGATAGACAAGTTGCGCTGGCATATTATAGGATTATCCGAAGTCCGAAGAGAGGGGGAGGACACGGTAATCCTCGAATCCGGCAACTTGCTCTATCACCGGGAGGGCGACCATCTGTCCCAAGGAGGTGTCGGATTTATCGTCCACAAGTCTCTCGTTAACAACGTTGTAAAGATCGGGAGTGTGTCGACGAGGGTTGCGTACCTTATACTCAGAATCACCAAACGGTATTCGCTGAAGGTCATACAAGTTTACGCACCAACCTCGGCACACCCCGATGAGGAGGTGGAGGAAATGTATGAAGATATCTCTAGAGCCATGCATTCCTCCAAAACCCAATATACGGTGTTAATGGGAGACTTCAATGCAAAACTAGGCACAAGAGAGAACGGCGAGCTGAAGGTAGGGAAATTTGGAATAGGGCAACGGAACCCAAGGGACCAGCAGCTGGCCGACTTCATGGAGAAAGAGGGACTCTTTATGATGACTCTTTCTTCCAGAAGCGGCCCCACAGGAAGTGGACCTGGTCGAGCCCCGACGGTTCGACAAAAAATGAGATTGACTTCATTATGACGACCAGACGACAACTGTTCAGTGATATCTCCGTGATCGCGAGGGTGAAAACTGGTAGCGATCACCGAATGGTTAGAGGCACACTGAACCTAAACGTTAAGTTGGAGAGGTCTCGTCTAATGAAGTCAACGCTCCGTCCCCCTCGTGCTCTGTTCCAAAGTCCCGAAACCTTTCAGCTCGAGTTACAAAACCGTTTTCAGTGCCTGGAAGACTGCAATGAAGTGGACGATATGAATGACAAGCTCGTGGAAACTGTCCATGCGGTCGGAGCTAAGTTCTGCAAGACCGCCGCAAAAGAACACAAAAACTCTCCGATCACACTCTTAATCTCATGGCTGTTAGACGGGAGATGAAGCTACATTCTTCAACAGACTTGACAGCATACAGGCATCTGAACAGACAGATCTACAAATGCATGCGGCTGGACATACGCAACTTCAATACAGCTCGTATTGAAGAAGCGATCGAGCGAAACCAAGGCTCCAAAGTCTTTGCCAGAGATCTGTCTGCCAGAAAGAGCCAACTGTCAAAGCTGAAGACAGAATGTGGCAGCATCGTTTCCGGGACACCTGAGATTTTGAGTGAGAATGAGAGGTTCTATGGGCAGCTGTACACATCATCGTTGGAGCCACACGCAAGTGTGAGTAACGATCCAAGAGCGAGTCTCATCCGACACTATTCCGAAGATATCCCGGACGTCAGTCTGAGCGAGATTAGAATGGCTCTCCAGCACCTTAAAAACGGTAAAGCCCCAGGCGAGGATGGAATTACAGCGGAGCTTCTGAAAGCGGGTGAAAGACCGGTACTTGAAGTCCTTCAGAGGCTCTTTAATTCCGTCCTCCATGGTGGCATTACACCGGAGGCGTGGAGCAGAAGTGCGGTGGTCTTGTTCTTCAAGAAAGGTGACAACGCTCTCTTGAAGAACTACAGACCGATTTGCCTTCTGAGCCGCGTCTACGTGTTGTTTTCGAGAGTCATTACGAATCGTCTCGCGCGCAGACTTGACGACTTCCAGCCTCCTGAACAAGCCGGTTTCCGAAAAGGCTTTAGTACCATGGACCACATCCATACCCTGTGACAGATTGTACAGAAGACAGAGGAGTATAATCTGCCACTTTGCCTTGCGTATGTGAACTGTGAGAAAGCCTTTGATTCCGTCGAAATTTGGGTGGTGCTGCAGTCCCTTCAGCGATGCCAAGTTGACTGTCGGTATATCGAAGTGTTGAAGTGCTTGTACAGTAGGGCTACGATGGCTATCCGAGTACAGAATCATAGTACGAAACCTATCCAATTGCAGAGAGGTGTAAGACAGGGTGACGTCATATCCCCGAAACTGGAAGATGTTTTCAAGCTTCTGGACTGGAAAGGATACGGTATCAACATCAATGGCGAGTACATCACTCACCTTCGATTTGCCGACGATATAGTCCTTATGGCAGAATCGCTGGAGGACCTAAGCACTATGTTCAATGACCTCAATAGTGTTTCCCAACGGATAGGTCTTAAGATGAACATGGACAAAACAAAGATCATGTTTAATGTCCATGTCACACCTATGTCGGTAGTTGTTGGGAACACTAAGCTCGAAGTTGTTGACGAGTATGTTTACCTGGGACAAATAGTCCGACTAGGTAAGTCCAACTTCGACCGAGAGTTCAATCGACGGATTCAACTTGGCTGGGCAGCGTTCGGGAAGCTACGACACATCTTCTCGTCAGACATACCTCAAAACCTTAAAACGAAATTGTACAAACAGTGCGTGTTGCCAGTGATGACTTACGGAACTGAGATGTGGTCCTTCACTGCTGGCCGTATGAGGAAGCTCGAGGTCGCTCAGCGAGCTATGGAGAGGCCGATGCTCGGAGTTTCTCTGCGTGATAAACTTAGGAATGAGGATATCCGCAGTAGAACCAGAGTAACGGACATAGCCCAACGAATTAGTAAGCTGAAGTGGCAGTGGGCCGGCCATATAGCTCGAAGAACCGACAACCGATGGGGAAGAAAGGTTCTCGAGTGGCAGCCTCGTACCGGTAGGCGAAGTGTAGGGCGTCCCCCCACGAGATGGTGTGACGACCTGGTAAGACATGCAGGAAGTCGATCGATGCAGTTGGCTCAGGACCGTGCTTTGTGGCATTCTTTTGGGGAGGCCTATGTTCAGCAGTGGACTTGTGAAGGGCTGTAATGAATGAATGAATGAAAAAAAATATATAAATAGGTAGTAAATAAGCTTTCCAATACTTATTAGTTATAAATACAGCATACGTCTAATCACACTGCATACATTTAACGTGTATCGGATAACCAATTATGTTGATTACGGTAAATTACGTATTCATGTTAAAATAAACTAATCTGTTAGTTAAATTAATATATATTAATGACTGTAATATAATCGATGTGTTTCAGCTATCGATAGTCCTTATTAATGAGAACATATTAAAACCGTAAATGTATAGGCGTAAATCAATTATTATTAAATCTGGATCCAAAAAGAGTATGTTGAAAAAGAACTAACTAATCCCAGAATCAATAATCTATTTAAATTTTATAACAAAAGCTAATGTATTTTGAAGTTTTATCCACTTGAATAGACAGATATGACACATTAAAAAAAAACGTACGCGAAATAATAAAATGAATATTTTACAATAAAAATGTCACATTATTTTTATTTGACTTTGACTTATCTCAATATCAAATCGTCTCTGTTGTTGATAAGAGGGCTGGATCTTTTATTGCTCAAAAGCTTTTTATAGCCATTCACTCAGGAAATGCAGCCAGAGATCTTGGCACAATAGCGTAGTAACGTATGTTAAAATTCATATTGCCCGAGCATATTTTTTTAATCCTTAAAATACATGACAAGTTTATTCTAAAATCGAGCAGGAGGGCACATTCACGTCAAGGGCAGGACTCAATCACAGGTTATAAATAAAGATAAGTCTCTAACTGACTTATTCGTGTTTTGAAGATGGATTAAAGCTACAAGCATACAAAGCTATAGTAAAAAGTAATTATGCGCATTGAAAATGTATGATATTATATTTGAAAAGAACGGGTTGAGAGAGATTAATGGACTGTATATTTTATTTGTACATGATAAGGGTGACAAAAAAGTAAATTAAAGTTACAGTTTATTTACGTCCCTCTGCTGGGCACAGGCCTCCTCTCATTTCTGAGTGGATTTTAGGGCAAGGAACTGTCCGCCGCGCTGCCCCAATGCGTGTTGGCGAACTTCACAAGTCGTCGAAATATTTTTTTCTTATTTCTCAGACATGCAGGTTTCCTCACGATGTTTTTCTTCACCGCCGAGCACGTGGTAAATCAGCACTTAAAATTGCAATTAACTATTTCATTGGTGCCGGCGGGGATCGAACCCGGATTGCTCGAGTACTGTGAAGCTTACAGCGAGCGCTAGCCATTTGAGTTACCACGGCTCCCACGGTGACAAACGAGCACATAAATTTTAAAAATAATGTTTAATAAATTCTATAAAAAAAGTTCACTTGATTTTAAATGAATGCTGTGACCTATAGTCACATTCTCGATTAAGAATCAAAAAGTAGGCGCGTTATCATCCCTGAAAGCTAAGACAGATTGTCTCGTGTGTCTCATTACCAGTAAAAAGTTATCCGTTTCTTAACACTCACCATACGAAACACAGCGTCATCAAGCTACTTTTTTATGCTGGTATTTTGTGAGCAATACAGATGAACAACAAAAAAATATAAAAGAGAGTTTGTGTGTGTGGTATCTATATGACAAATATAATTGATAATGTCTACGAGTGTTTTTTTTTAATAGAAATTGGGTGACAAACGAGCTTGTGTGTAGCCCACAGTCAAAATTAACATACGTTGCCTTCCTTGAGGACTAAGATGGAAGGCCTCATTTCCAGTAAAAAGGATTTCCGATACTCTACATTCCGTACGAAACATTGCAGCATAAATCTGCTATTTTAAGATGGTGTTTGTGAAAGCTTGGTACTTCCCCGATCAAGCCGACCCATTTATGCTATAACCATTATATAGTTGCAGCGTGGCTCTACCACGTGTAATATCTTATGATCTTTTTTTTCGAATTCAACCGAAGTGCTACAGCACGCTTACTTGTCACGGCGATCATTCAGTGCGCCATTATTATATTCGTTGTAGTGAGAATTCGCCTTTATTGTCACGCTTGGAGGCGGATTGCTGATCTCAGTTCCTTAGATAATGCTATCATCAGACAACTGGTAAAATCTTCTGTAAAAAAACTCCCCCTGGGTTTCTTGCTTTCCTTCCCATGACAGAGGTGTTTTCCGACCAATCTTAGGACCAATGGTAAAATAAACATAAGCGTGACTTTCAATAAGTATTATTTATAATCTATATTGAATTAAAAAGTTTATATTTCTATTTCTACCAGACATTGTTGTACTGATCGTCGCTAGTCTGGTCGTTTTCGGCCTGGCGCAAGCAGGTATGTAATTATACATAAGTTTATTTATATTTCTTAATGAATGCTAAATGTTAAATGAAATAAGTTTTATATTCTTCTAACAAATATTTATTGACAATACAGCCAAAAAATAAAATAACATAATAGTTTTAAAAAAAACTTAACTCGAGCTAATTGTGAGATGTTACGATCCTAATAAAATACTAGATCATAATCACATATTATAATATACGTCTGCAAAATTACAGATTATTAACATGTCTGGAAAATTATTTAGACGTCTGGAAATGGGTGAAAAATGAATTGCAAAGTTTCATTATATTCATAAATATTATGTACTCGCTACGTCGCATACTCGTACTTCAAGCTAATATGTGAAACGTGTAAAAAGAATTCATAGGCAATAAATATTATGGGTGGGTCATCCAAGTACGTTTTCATGCATAATTCAAAAACGGATACTATCTACTCGTATGTCATATAAATGAAATTGAAGTGTCTGTCTTTTATTTTAAAATAACTGGCTTCTATTAAGCTCAGGGTGTTATTAAGGGTCTATTAAGCTTAGCATATAAATAAAGCATTAATAACCGTTTTTATAATCTGGGGCGAAAATTAGATTGTGCAAACCTGTCTGGCTACGCTGAATGTATGCAGGGCATTAAATGATAAGATGAATGAAGTATGCAAAATAATAATAATAATAATAATAATTTCTTTATTATATATTTAAACAGCCCAAACAGATGAGATAAATTTATAGATAATCCCAATAATTCCGTTATTCAGGATTTTTTTTTTCAAAAACATACATTTGCACCTGCGCCTGAACTAAGCATTGAGCTTGTATCTCAGGCAACAGTGCTCTTTCTTATGGGACAATTTTACAAAAATCTTTCTGATTTAGAAACGTACGTAAACATATCAACAATATTGCTTTAAAGTAAAGTAAAAAATGATATATGATAGAGGAATAGATCTGTTAAGTTTAAATGAGACGAACGGAACGGAAATTATCCCACTACATATAGCAAGTGAACCGCTTACTGGTCTGGTGTAAAGGAAACCAAGCGTGCATGCCATGGAGACGGTATTATCCTTTCAAAAAGAATGGATAAATATGTGAAAGAGCATGAATGTGTTACCCCGAGGCTGCTATATATACGAATGAAAGTGGTCTTAAAGATGTTTTTGTTTTAGTGGTGTACGCCTCAGACATGACCACTTTTATCCGAGAGCAGTTGTTGAAGATGGTAAGGTTGATGTTAAGGCAATGTAAGGAAAATTAAAATATTCTAAAGTAAGATTGGCAGGAAGAGTTCTACAAGCTATTAGATGGTGTAGCGATGGGCTCACCTGTACCTCCCCTAGTCGCCGATATATTCATGGAGGACTTTGAGAAGAAAACCTTTCTTACTGTTCCTGTAAATCCAAGATTTTACAAGCGGTACGCGTACGATACTTTCACAATTTTACCATCTGACAAATTAACTGCATTTTTAGACCACTTTAATTCCATAAACTATAAAATACAATTCACATTGGAGTTAGAGGCAAAAAATTCTTTAGATTTCCTAGATGTTTTAGTTATCCGAGATTCTGATAACACTATTGGTCACACTGTGTATAGGACCCATACCAACCGATATTTAAGTAGTGAATCGCACCATCATCCATCACAGTAAGCTACCGTGGGAAAATATTTGTTTCAGAGAGCACGAGGAATCTGTGACAGAAAATATCTGGCCGCCGAACTTCAGCACGTCGAGCAAGCATTGCAAGACAACAATCCGGGATGCCGGCCACAGTCGAGCGTGTACCTGCTGTACTATCCTATGTCAGATGATTCACAGACAAGGTTGACTACATCTTGAAGCGAGCTTCCATTAAAACATACTTCAAGCCACTGAAGAAGATTAGTAAATTTTTCCCATCCGTCAAGTGTCATAGCCCTCTACAAAATACAGGAGTGTACAAGCTGGATTGTGAATGTCGTCTCTCTTACATAAGACAAACAATATGATCTATAAAAACCAGCGTAAAAGAACTTATAGCACCGTTGACTTGAAGCACTGACGTTCCGGGAAGTCTGCAGTATGTTCAAGATCGTCCCCGCCATTACATTACGATTTGATAGACCACAAATCCTCGCAAAAGAACACCGATTCCTACTAAGGATGATTCGTGAGATAACTGAAATTAAGAAAAAAACATCCTAATTTCAAATGAGATGATGGATGGGTGCTGCTATCTGCTTAGGGTCCTATAATTAATAAAATTAAGCAAGCATACCACTGCAAGATTTCAAGATACTGTAATCTAATTCTGCGTAGATCGGACCAAAATTTAATATTCAAAAACTCGGTCCCCACCGTAACCATGGGTGCTGTAAAGCACCCGAAACGTCGGGAATTAAAAAGTTAAATTAAAGTCGATAAAATCCGTAAAACTTAGTTTAATTTATTGAGACTAATCTTTCTCAAAGGCAGGCAACCCACCTGTAATTTAACCGATGTTGCAGATTATGGGCGTCGGTGATCACTAACTATCAGGTATGATATATGATCACTTGCCTCCTCCTATAAAAATACTCTTCCATATTCTATTTAGATTATTTAAAAGAAGTTTTAACGGTATATACAATATGCAAAATTTTAACGCATAAAGTGCCGATTCGTAGGCCGTCGAGCTTCCGGTTGGAGCTTTCATTTTAAACCTCAGGATCTCTGGCGTAGATTTTACATGAAAACTGAATTAAATAACGTTATACTCTCTACTACCTGAAATTAGTCTTAAACGTGGAATAAAATTGTGGTTCAAATTTTTCTATTTTAAATTTCCTGTTGTTTTTATTATTTCGCAATCATTATCACCATCATTACAGACCTTCACAGGTGCTAAAAATAAGTTTCTCCAAAGAATATCAAAAAAATTGTCACAATCCTAAGCTATATGTATGCTATCGACTTCATGCGTATCTTATCAGGTTATCACTTTTTCTAGTGAGGGGCCGCCCTGCATTTTGCTTACTAGTACGAGTATGCATCTCGAGAAACTTTCTTCCTTATTGTGACTTTTTTTGCGCCAGACGTAAATTAGCCAGATCAGCGATGGGAAGTAGCGTCATCTAAATAGTAAACATTTAAAAACTTTATCAAATTTATAGGGACCAAATTTGAGCCTATTTATTTTAAAAAAATCATTCAAATCATGTGCATTGAAGAGTTTTTTTTTTATTGGATAGGGTGACAAACGAGCACACAGTCCACCTGATGGTAAGTGGTTACTGTGACCCATAGACATCTACATCTATCCTCAATAAAGACTCAAGATGCAGATGCGTTGTCACCCGTGAGGACTAAGATGGAATGCCTCTTTGCCAGTAAAAAGGGTCTCCGGTTCTCTACACTCACCATACAAAACACAGCAGCGTTAAGCTGCTATTTTACGCTGGTTTTCTGTGAGAGCGTGGTCCTTCCCCGGTCGAGCCGACCCATTCGTGCTACAACCATAGTATAGCTGCAGCATGGCTCTACCACGTAGATAAAGATCTCGACTTCAAAATCTATTAAGTGGAAGATTTTATTGTATAGAACTAATCTTCTTGAAAGTCGAATATTACTTTTTATTAGAAGTTTAATTTTTGACTCTTTTGAGTAAACTAAGGAATATAGTCCCGTAAGTGTCATAAGGAACGACAATGCGAAACAAACCGGATGGGCAGCAGCGCCATTCTAATAACATAAAGTAAAGTAAAACTGCGGTTGTCAACCCGCTTGCTAAGCGTAATATCACAAGTACGAGGCAATGTACGGGGAGGCCGATATTCAGCACTGAACTTTTGATAGGCTGTAATGACGAAGGAATATAACTAGCACAGATATAACTATGTCAGAAATTTGACATCAAAGCTTTGTATCACTCATCAACTGAAGGTTCGAATGCATAGGAACTTTGACATCAAATCTTTGTATCACTCATCTTAGTTGCTACATTAACTTAAGATACGGTTATGATTGTATGTAATAAGCTTAACCGAAGTATTCAGTGGACTTTACGTTGAAAGAGATTTTTTCATAACATTTACACATTCGGACAAATTGTACATATACGGTGCAAGCTCGCGGATTATGCTGAGACGGTCCCTTCCACCACTTCATCACAGCACGCGATATTATAGTTTTTAATGTGTGTATGTGTGTGTGGGTGTGTGTTTACATACACTTTTAATACGTCTACTTCTTTTTTTCTGTTTCATTTTTTTAATGAATATTTTTTCTTTAATTGTAATGTGTCATGTATGTAAATGTAGGTGTAGTAATAAATCTCTTTATATCTTTATGTATTTATGTCGATATACAAATCCTGCCGTGTAGTGGCGCGAAAGAGAAACCATTACCATGAAGAAATATATGTCTTCAATTTTTATAAATAGTACCGTACTATTAAATATTTAATAAAATAACATTACAATCGGTGCATTATTGATGAAGATATTACATAACATAAACGTACATACAATAAAAATTCAAAACAAAACATCTACCTTTTTTGGAAGTCTAATTATTTTTACGTGGTAGAGCCATGCCGCAGCTATATTAGTAGTATAGTTGTAGCACGAATGGGTCGGCTCGACCGGGGAAGGACCACACTCTCACAGAATACCAGAGTAAAATAGCAGCTTAACACTGCTGTGTTTCGTATGATGAGTGTAGAGAACCGGAGACCCTTTTACTGGAAAATAAGCATTCCATCTTAGTCCTCATGGCTGACAAAGCATCTGCATTTTAAATCGCTAACGAAGATAAATGTACATGTCCACAGCAACCACTTACCATTAGGTAGACTGTGTGCTCTCTTGTAGTCCTATCCTATAAAAAAAAAAACGAATTAATAAAATTCCAAGAGTCAATTTAATAAATTGTTAGTTGAAAAATATCCAATCAACGGCAAATAAATAAACACCAATGCAATGCAAAACTTAACCGACGAAGAGATAAATAAAAACCGCGCATTTTAAATAATGCTGTGAGAACGTAGTCGAAAAAAACTGTATCTCCACCTCAAAATAAACATCGTGAATGTTGAAATTATACAAGAGTTTAAAGAGACGGCAACATTAATGGATCCTTTATAATAGGCATGCGTTCAAATTGATGTAAGCCTCTTGAACACTCTCTCTTGTAATGGTGACATAACCACCGTAACTACATTTCTTTCATTAAAGCTGGTTCTCTGTTTTTGCCTAGAAGTTCGTCTGAGTATAACACCTCTAACCTATTTCTAACACGTAGCTGTGTACCTGTTACTGCGTTCTGTTGACGGCCTAAAAATGCCAGGATAAATACAGGTTTCAACTTTGGCGTCTGGGGTGACAATGGATCTGTAGACGTATTTGTTTGAAATTCATTAAAGGTGTCTAGGGCTACAGTAATGACTTAGCAACCCGATTTTTTGCTTTTATATAATATTAAATATATCACCGGCCTACTTGCATAGTGTGATTTTTTTTGATAGGTTAAGGGTGGCAAACGAACACTATTCACCTGATGGTAAGTGGATGATGTGATTCATAAATATCTGCATCCATCGATTAAGAATCAAAATGTAATGAATTGTGGCCACTGAGGTCTAGATTAAATGCATCGTTTCATAATTTAAAATTAAAAATTTTGTACAATTGACTTCAATCTAAATTATTAACAATAACTCAAAAATATCTGAACAACCTTAGTTAGAAGTATATTATGACAAAAAGAGCACTTTAGGAACTCCTTGTAGCTGCCGGTGTAATTGCAGTGAATAGAATCCTATGACCAGCGAAACAGGAATTCAGGTAATAAAGAAAAGCCGTGGAAAAGAAAATTTATTAAAAAATATGCAAAAAACAAGAAAATGTGTTTTAGATCGATACACGAAATAAGCGAAATTCACATTTGAATATAGCATTTTAATAATAATAATAACTTTAAATAATAGTATTATAATTACCAACGCTGTTTCTTCTGCATATCAATGATATGTTGCTAACTGGTAACATTCATTGCTATGCGGATGACAGCACTGGTGATGCTCTATACACCGGCCGTGCCAATATTTATCGGGAAAACGTCGCTGAGTACCGGAACAAACTTGTGTCTGAAGTCGAGTCTTTGCTGAGCAAAGTCTCGGATTGAGGGCGACTAAATCTAGTCCAGTTTAATCCTCAGAAGACACAAGTTTGCGCGTTTACCGCTTAAAAGAACCCCTTTGTCGTATCTCCTCAGTTTCAAAGCACTCCCCTTCTTGCCTCAGCCAGTATCGGTATCCTCGGAGTCGACATATCGAGTGACGTGCAGTTTCGTGGTCACTTGGAAGGGAAGGCCAAATTGGCCTCTAAAAAGAGTGACGTGCAGTTTCGTGGTCACTTGGAAGGGAAGGCCAAATTGGGCTCTAAAAAGCTTGGCGTGCTCAGCAGAGCGGGACAGTATTTCATGCCGGCACACTGCCTGCAACTTTACAAGGCGCAAGTTCGGCCTCACATGGAATACTGTTCCCATCTCTGGGCAGGGGCTCCCCAGTGCCAGCTCCTTCCACTTGACCGCATCCAACGCAGAGCTGCTCGAATCGTCGACCGAGCCCTTTCCGATCGGCTCGATTCATTGGCACTGCGAAGGGATGTTGCATTCCTTTGCATTTTCTTTCGCATCTACCATGGGGAGTGCTCTGAGTACCATCAGGCGGTAGTCACTTACCATCAGGTGAGCCGCATGCTCGTTTGCCCCCTCTCCTATAAAAAAAAAATACTGTTTCCTGAAAAGAAATACGTTTCTTTTTTGTTGTTTTCTTTCAAATTTATTCGCATTTCTTGGCTCCATTCACCTTCTGAAAATTATATAACTTTTAGTCGACTTTAAATAAAGAATGAGGTTTACAATTCGATTGTATTTTTTTTTTCTATTTACATGTACATTTATATGTTACGAAATATCTACAGCAATAGACCACCCATTTTTATATTTTTTTTGTAGAATAGGTTTATAGTTAAGAGGTGGTCCCAAAAAATATGAGAAAAATCCACCCTTAACGTTGCCAAAATAAGGGATGAAGTTTTCAATGTAACTATTTAGACAAAATTAAGATTGTGATATTCCTTAGTCCACTCAAAAGTGCTAAAACTAACATTAAATAAAGAATTAAATGATTTTACATTATCTATATCTGTTCCAAAGTTTAATTATAATCGGTTTGGCCATTCTGTAGATTAGCGTGGACAGACAACAGAAAAACATTTCAAAAATGATATTCATTTCAAAATAGTATGTAAATAACTCCTTGAGCTTAATAGAAGTCAGTTATTTCGATATAACAGAGAGACTCAATTACTCAATATAATTTATATGTATATGTATATTACACGCATTACGTTTATCTATGTAATTTTTTTATAGGATCGGGACAAAAACGAGCACACAGTCCACCTGATGGTAAGTGGTTGCTGTGGCCCATAGACATCTACATTTATCCTCGTTTACGAATCAAAATGCAGATGCGTTGTCAGACGTGAGGACTAACATAGAAAGCCTCTTTTCCAGTAAAAAAATGGTCTCCGGTTCTCTACACTCACCATACGAAACACAGCAGCATTAAGATGCTATTTTACGCTGGTATTCTGTGAGAGCGTGGTCCTTCCCCGGTCGAGTCGACCCATTCTTGCTACAACTTTACTACTAATATAGCTGCAGCATGGCTCTACCACGTATAAAATGTAATATTTATGAATAAATAAAACTTTGTAGTTAACCAATTTTGTATTAAAGTGATGACAATATATTGAATTCATAATTATAATTAAAATGTTTGTGCAATCAATTTCAATATAAATTATTTAGAATAACTCAAAAACTATTGGTCAGAATTATTTGATCAAATTTATATGAACCACATGACACCAGCTTTTTTTAAAAAAAGAATCATCGAAATCAGTTCACCTAGAAATATATTATAGGGTAACACACATAAAAACATACAGTTAAATTGAGTATCTCCTCCTTTTTAAAGTCGGTAGAAAATAAGCAGTACCAGTTACTCGACCGAGTCAGTAATTCATTATTGGGGCGATGTATACGCTTTTACAACAAAATTCCAGAAAGTACACAAAATTTGACCTGCTCAAAGTTCAAAAAATTTATTAAACCAAGTTTATATAAAAAGGTTATTATAATAGTAAGGAATTTATCTTCTTCTTCTTCGAGTGCCTCTCCGACTAGCGAAGGTTGGCAGTCAGCTTTGAATACTCCTTCTTGTTCTTCGCGAGGCTAAAGTGCTCGGCAGCACTCCTGATTCCCGTCCATTCTCGGATGTTACGCAGCCAAGACTTTTTTCTGCGACCAACAGCTCTCCTTCCGGCAACCTTTCCCATCATAATGAGTTGCAAAAGTTCAAATCTTTCATGCCTAAACACATGTCCATGCAACTTTTCTTTTCTTGACAGTCTCCAAAAGTTGCCGTTTCTGGTTGAAGCGTCGCAGAAATTCTATGTTCGAGATTTTTTGAGTCCAACTAATGGCCAACATACGTCTATATGCCCACATCTCGAAAGCTTCTATACGTTTATATAAGTTTCTATATAAGTTTTTATATAAGTTTCATGAGGTCTTCTTTAATTGTCCACGCCTCGCATCCGTAAAGAAGTATAGGCCAGATGTAGGAATGTAGGAGTCAATTTTTCCACCCGCTACAATAATATCAACATCATCAAAACTATGCTTAGATAATACCATGATCTTCGTTTTTGATGTGTTCATCCGCAGCCAGCGTTTTCACTGCACTCATTAACACGATCCACAATCAGTTGTATATCTTCAGGAGATGATGCTATTAGGACTGTATCTGATGTTGTTAATATACCGACCATTTATTTTGACTCCACATTCCAGGTCTTCAATTGCTTCTGCTATTATTTTTTCTGTGTACAAATTAAATAGCATAGGTGATAATATACAGCCCTGTCGAACTCCTCTCTTTATTTCGATCTCATCAGCCTCCTCATCGCCAGATCGTACAGTAGCTTTCTGGTTCCAATACAGATTTGTCGTGAAGCGACAATTAAATACAAAAGAGAACCTAACCTAGTAACAGCAAAACAACAAAAACTGAACAAAAACAAATAATATATTCAAGATTTAAAAGATATTTACAATTTTATATAACAAAAATGGAGTATGAACATGAGGATGGATGACGTGATTTACAAATTATTTAAAAAAAGGTAATAAAAAAAGGAGATTAGTGTCGAAGCTGAGTCTGAAGATCCAAAGTGTGCTCTCAGCGCCTGGAACGAGCACGCACGGCGTAGGTGAGAAGGCGTGGGCGTCTCTAGGCGACGACCTCAGGTGAATGCGGTGATTGCAGGATCCGGCGATTTCAGGCCAGACAGGGGCTTGCAGGATCCTCAGCGACTTCAGACAGCACAGAGGCCTGCAGGATCCGGTGACTGCAGGCGGGACAGAGGTTTGCAGGTTCCGGTGACTTCAGGCGGGACAGAGGTTTGCAGGTTCCGGCGACTCCAGGCAGAGCAGAGACTTGTAGGATCCCGGCGACTTCAGGCAGAGCAACGGCTTGTAGGAATCGGCGACTTCAGGTAGAGCAGAGGTTTGTAGAGTCCAGTGGCTTCAGGCAGGACAGAGGCTTGCAGGATCCCGGGGCAGTGCGGCCCCGGGATAAGGCCTTTAGGAGATGCTTCGAACTCGAGAACTGAAGCGAGACTGAATTTCTTCACCGATTGTTCGGCTTTTGTACCTTTCTAGAGAGAACGGAAAAATTATTTAAATTAAACGCAAATTTTTTGTAAATGGTCAAGAGGAAAGAGTATTTATGTAGAATTATCGAAATAGAAACAACAGACCGGTAGCAAATTTGAATATAATTGTCATAGCGACCAAATAAACAACGATGTCAAAACATGTCAAATTTTGGTTTTAGGCTTGTAATAGAAAAACGGCAAGATGTAAGTGAAAAATGAGATATTATTGATATAGGAAAAAAGGTAGCGCAACTGCACGCACAAAGCCCGAAATTGCAGAGTTACGGAAAACTAAATAAAAGATCGAAAAAAGGTAGACTCCATTGACACCAATTTAAAAGTGCTGATAATGTGAAAATACGAAGTAGAAATGATTCGTTATTGTGTTCTTATGGTTTAAAATCGTTACAGGATCCTATGGAAATAAAGGTGATGTAAAATATCCAGTTTTGAGGTGAATGCAGAAAATCGAAATAGAATGAAAAAATGAATTTAAAATAATGTAAAATGATAAGTAAGTAGCATAACTCTACAGATTCTGGATAATACGTACATCTTTGTCGTCTAAGCCGATATCATGTAATATTGAAATTACACGGTCATGCAGTACTCTGTCGAAGGCTTTTTCATAATAGATGAAACAAAGAAAAACGTCTTGTTGAATGTCTCTGCATTTTGTACTAGAACTTGCATTGCAAAAAGAGCCTCTCTCATACCCACTCCTGTCCTAAAGCCAAACTGGTTGTCTGTGAGTTGTTCGTCACATTTAGCTCTTATTCGTCCGTGGATGACAGTTAGAAATAGTATCAATACTTGACTCATAAGACTAATCGTTCGAAACTCTTCGCACCTTTTTGCGTTGGTCTTCTTAGGAAGTGTAACAAAAGTTGAGGTTAGCCAGTCTTTGAGTAAGTGGCCGGAATTGTATATCAAATTAAAAAAAAAATAATCAGGAAGTAAGTTTAAGTACCTCTATGTGAACATTATCCGGCCCGGTCGATATCCCCGTTTTAGCTTTTCTAAGAGCGTTTGTGACTTCATTCTTTAGGATAGAATATCCCTCATTTGTGTCACAATTTACCGCTATGCTTCGAAAATCGTCAGCAAACATTGATGCGATGTATTGTTCCCATAGGTGTTTTTTTCCTGATATATCTAATATGGGAATATTATTTTAATCCGTTAGTTGATGAGTGGTCTTTTTGTGAAAGAGAAAAGATTTTATTTCCTTATGTAGGTTAAATACATCATATTTAGCATAAAGTTCCTCCACAAAATTACATTTGCACTGATACCAAGCCTCTCGAGCATAGCGCACTTCACGCCGAATTATCTTATATATGTATACTTGCTTTTGTCAGAATTCTTGTAGATTCTCCTTGCTTTCATAAGATTATATATTTTTTCTGTCATCCAACTCTGCTTAGGATTCCAATCTCTTTTCAAATGTGTCTTATTGATGTTTAATATTTTATTATTCATTGAACACCACTCTTCCTCCACCGTACGCATTATCCCTGGTTTCTTATCTGCTGCCCTCTCATTTATTTCTTTCGCCACTTCATCTTGGATGTTAAGCACTTTGAGTTTTCTCACATCTGTTACGTGGTACTGTGTTCTCCTCTTTAGTTGTTTAAGTCTACATGATATTATCGCTATGACTGGATTAGTCTGATCTTATATCAGCCCCAGGATAGGTCTTAGCACTTTTGATGCAATTACGAAAGCGATTATTTATTATAATGTAATCTATCTGATTTCTTACAATTTGCTGAGGGGTATGCTTAGGTGACGTCCATGTGTATAACCTCTTTGGTGGTAATTGAAAATAAGTGTTGATGATAGCAAAATCACACTCTTGGCAGAATTGTACAAGGGAATCACCTCTCTCATTCCTTGCCCCAAGCCCGAACTTCCCGGCTACTCTTGGTACTTCTCCTTTCCCCACTTTAGCATTAAAATCGCCAATCACTAGATTTATTTCGTGATTTTTTGTCATTTGGAGCAGGTCTTCTATTTCCTTATAAAAGACTGGAACTTCTTGATCCGACCCATCTGTAGAGAGAGCATACACTTGTATGATGTTAATATTTCTCGGTCGAAGTAACATGGTTCGGTTTGATTTTGGTACTAAGTTCACAGGCGTATTAACGTATTTTGTGTTTATGATTACTCCCACTCCATACTTGTTGGAGCTATCGTCAGAACCAGAGTAAAACATGGTGTAGTTATTATCTAGTTGATGTTTACCTTTGCCTATCCATCTGATATCACTTAGTCCCATGATGGACTCTTAAAACTTCTGACGTTCCACGTTCCTATCTTCATTTGTTGTTTTTTCTACCTGGGGATTCTTAGCACCCCTGTCCCATCCAAGGGACGCCAGGGACTCGGGGCCATTTTTTTCTATAGACTTTTCTATAAAGCTGACAATAACTAGGGAAAAATAGTGCAGTGGTTTCCCATTGCCTTCTGCACCAGACATTTTAGAGGTTACTAGTACCTCAAGGCCGCTGCTTGCCTTTTCCAATCACTGTGTTGGATGCATATGGTTATACCGTCATTTAGGTATATATCGCCTCGTCTGTTATCTAGCAGGGAGCACCACGTGCAGGTGAGGTTGGCTATTGGGTTGAATTAGATGGTAGTTCTGTTCCCCTTTTACCCCTTTAAGGAATTTATGGCTGACAATAATCCACAGGGAATGAGGTGATTGCCACCAAGCTATTTTTAATTTCTTTTGTGTATAACATACATGATTGTAAGCTGTTATTTACAAAAAAGGCCCGCTGAATTTCTTGCTGGTTTTTGCCAAGCCAGAAGTTTTTTCTGAATCAGTGGTAAAACAAAAGAGTGACTTTCAAGAACAATTATTTATAAACTGTAATGAATAAAGAAGATTCTGTTTCTATTTCTGTAACCAAATAGCCTCACTTAGACGATCAAAGCTCATGATCTTTGCGTGAAATTTGAATTTTATACTATAATTTTTATTTACGGAATGGATCAATATATTAAAACGACGAGTGATTTTACAATTTAACATATGCACTTACATAATTTAATACATAAAATGTTTAAAACTTTATTTTTAAAAACTTTATTTGGGTCTCTTTAGAAAAAAAAAAGGATACAAAGGGCGGACATAATGCCTCAGGGCATTCTCTACCAGTCAACCCATGGAGTGGTGAGAGTTTGTTGTAGGTGTAGCAATTAAAAGAAAAGAAAAAAATAAACTAAAATTAATACACATCATATGTAACAAAACAGATTATGATATAATACTATAAGTAAATGCATATATATATATATATTAACACATATTCATAATATAAATATATTTATATGCCAATAAACAAATATAAACATACATAAATACATATATATGGATATAAACATACATAAATACATATATATGGATATAAATATACATAAATATAAAGTTAATATGTACATATAAATATGATTAATTAAAAATTTTGTAATTCTAATGATTATTCAGTAAATGCTCGCGTACCTTCTTTTTAAAAGAGTAATTGTTAGGTGCTTTTCTGATATCATCAGGCAAGAAATTCCAAAGACGTGCAGCCTGTACAGTGAAGGAGTTACCATAGAACCCGGTGAGATGAGTAGGAATATAAATCTTGTTATTAGAGGAAGATCGAAGAACCCTATCATGATAAGAAGAGAGATATTGAAATCGTTCTTTGAGGTGAGAAGGTGAATATGGATCATTAAGAACTGAGAAAAGAACAAGTAATATTCTGGAATTGCGCCTTTGCCTTATGGTAAGCCACTTAAGCTGAGATCTATAATGAGAAATATGGTCATACTTACGCAGACCAAAAATAAATCTAATACAGTTGTTAAGCAGGCGCTCCAGCTTGTTAAGAAGTTCTTGGGACAGGTCTGGGTAGCACACATCTGTATAATTAAAGATAGGTAAAATAAGTTTGGATAAGTATGAGCTTAGACTTAATAAGAAGGAAGTGTTTGAAACGATAAAGGAAACGTAAGGTGGCAATGACTTTTCGACTTAATTCGGTAACCTGCACTTTCCAGTTCAGAGAGCTATCAATATACAGGCCAAGGTTTTTAACAGACTCACTAAATGGAACAATAATATTGTCATAGCAAACAGGAGGTAAGTCTGCTTGATTAACCCTGGCCAGCATCTTTTTACTTCCCACTAAAATCGCTTGGCATTTTACTGGATTCACACAGACTCAATAGCGCGAGGACCAATCTTTAATTGTGTTTAAATTCTGGTTTAATTTGTGAATTCCACTATGTAGTTCTTCAACGCCACAATGCACATATAGCTGCAGATCATCGGCGTATAGATACAATTTCCTTATTTAGTTCGTAAAATAAAATTGTGCCGACAAAAAATTAATTGCAGGATTCTTTCGCGGGCTTCTTTCTTGTCTCCTCACTTTATACTACAGAGGGCACTCACCTTCGCAGAAGGCGTTAGTGGCCGAAACAATAGCATTTCGCTGATCAACTTCTATGTATAACGCGCGCCTTTAACTAGAGTATCACCATCATCACAAACCGTAACAAGTCCAACTTGTTTGTGACGAATGCCACGCCGTTTTCGTGGGTCAGACTGGTCGCAATTTCGAGACACGTTATAAAGAGCATTTAGCCGCGTACAGGAACTGCAATCCCGATAAATCCCTTTTTGCCAAACATCTTTTGGACACTAGACACAACCTAGCCAACAACCACTCCTTTAAAGTCTTACATACGTGTAGTAAAGGGCTGCGACTGTGTGTGCTGGAAAAGTTAGAGATATTAAAAAGTAATAATAATAACGTCGCACTGCTGAATGAACATACAAATGTCACTAACTCACCTCTCTTAAATATCTTTAAGCCTGCTCTCTAATAATAAAGAGCCTCACAACATGGTCGTTTCTCACCCTCACAGTGATCAGCGATTGGTTGCGTGGTTGGAGGGTAGGCGGGCGTTGCGCGGCGGTTTGTTTTTAATTTTTCAAATGGCTGCGTAAGTCGCTGATTGGTCGCACGTTTTATCGTATGACGCAGTCGGTCGCTTCTCAAGTAGGGAGCGGTTGCGTCATCGGTCTGTATAAATAGCAATTGTTTTGGCTCGCCGCTCACTTAACGGTTAGCCACCGTAGAGTCTATATCACCTGAAGATGCCTCGTGTAGAGACGAAACACGTGTCGTATTGTCGTCAGTGGTATGTTTTTCCTAGTGTAGTGGTGTTGGGAGTAGTGGAGCAGGGATTTGTGGTGACGGGGATAGTGCACGCAATTGAGGGAGGGCGGGAGGTGCTCTTCAAACTAGGTAAGACACATCATTTTATTTTATAGTGCGGATATACGCAAAGTAATTTTTTGACAACTTTAATATAGTGGACTTCCGCAAAGTAACGCCTGATTCTATTAATTAACCAAAATTGTTAGTCAAAACTCTAAAGTATCCCGAACTAGCTACGACATCAGGACTTTTAATCCTCCCTCGATCATTGTTGCTGAATACACTAACGCCATAAAACGCGTTTTAATTAGTCTTTATATAATAAACCGAATTGAACATTGAACAGATCGCCAAGTGTCACGATCCTTACATTCCTCTTTCTCTTCTTTCAGATACATTATCTTCTTCATACATGTACGTCTAGGTATCCGAGTACTCTTGACAACTCTTTTTTTCATGAAACTGTAGTAACAAACGACGTTATTTTTAATTAATATTTATTGAACATTACACAATATATAGAAAAATAAAGGCCCACTTGATGGTTATAGTTGATAGCTACTACAGTCCACGGATATCTGCAGTCAACTACAGATAGATGCGTTGTCGCTCTAGAGGACTAAGATGACATGATTCACAACCTGGAATTAATCATGTACCCTGTGGCCTTCAGACCAAAAAACTGAAGTGCAAGCACTGATATTTGGCAGCGAAATTAGGTACGAGGGTGCCCAGACTGACTCATGGACAGAAATGTAATCCTAACACTAACCATTGTATTTATACGTTCCATATGCTCCCACTTTGAAGTAATGTAATGGCAAATAAAAAATCATCGGTTAGTATAGTATAGGTTAGTATAGTATATAAAACAGTGGTCTCTTAATAGGCTGTAATGAATGAATAAACAAAAAAATATTATTTTATGAAGAAAGATTGAAGAAGAATCAAATTCATACGTACATTTAATATCAGGCAAATTTTAATAGCGTTTTAATTCCAGGCCTATTCCCGCAAATAAGATATACGTGAACGGATCTCATTTCACAGAACTTATTACATTTTGTTAT